>JARQOD010000214.1:0-186157 GCA_033576555.1 Oophaga sylvatica | reverse complement strand
AAATTTCCCTGAAAAGCAAACGAAAAGAAACAGGATTTAATCCCCATGATTTTAAAAGGGTCCAATGAACCGGGCTTAAATTTGGGAGATGCTATTCATAGGAATATTTTTTGGGAAAACCCGCCAAGTCCCTATTTAAAAACCGAGGACCATCTTCCTATGCCGGTTAGCAAACGCGGGGCCCTTCCCTGAGAGGGGGACAACCTCCATCCCTGGCCCAAATCTGTTGCTTAGCTCCACAAAGAGTCAACAGGGACAGACAGAACCCTCCGCTGTCCTGAAAAAAAATGGGGGTGAAACCCCAAAATTTACAAAAAAAACGGGACATAAAAAGGGCGAGCTCCCCTATTATTAAAGAAAACTAGCCAAAGGAAAAAAAAGGCCCCAGCACCCTTTTCAGAGACACAAAGCCTTAGAAAAAGTCCAATGTCGGGTTTTGTTCTCTCATTTAAACCTTTGGGGTTTGAGGATAAAATGCCGGGGAGAAAGAAATTGAAACCCAGTTTAGAACAAAAAGTCCTCCAAAAAACTGGAAACAAAGGGCCCCTCTGCGACACAATGTTCTAGGAAGCGGGGTAAACGAACCACGTGCAAGAACAACGGACCAAAAAGAGGAGGAAGGGAATTAGGTAATGGACAAGATGTATCTTTTTGGAAAACCATGACAAAAATTTCCCAAAGGTGGTCTTTTTGAGAAAAAGGAAATCGGAAAGAACCCTGGTATGGGGCCCTGGTCTCTTGGGCAAGGAAAAGGCATAAAAAAACATAGAGCGAGAGCAAGGCTTGGAGCGGAGCAAGTCCGCAGGATGCACAAAATTCCCTGACTCAAGAAAAGGTAGGCCACCAAAGGAACGCAACCAAGTCTCTGGTCCAAAATTTCCCCGGAGCCCAGCAATGGGAACAATGAAACTAAAACATCACACTCTTTTTCCCCGGCCGGACAAACAATTTTTTCCCAAAAGGGAGCTTTGGGCCTTCCTCCCGACCCCCTCCAAGAAGTCCAATTGGGGAGTGGGGAAAGAAAAATACACCCCCTTTCAAAATAACAAAAGGATCAAAAAAACTCAGGAGGTCCCAAGGAAACTCCCCGAGAGGCATCCCCCTTTAACATTCTTTTGTGCCAGGAAGAAAGGAAACCCCCAAAATTAAAAGTGTGAAAAAAAGGGCCCCCCTGGGTTCTAGGATGGTCGCTTGGCGATTTTAGTAGACCGTTTTTATGGTCCGTAAGGCCCCCACCTGATGTTTGGGGTCCCCCCAAAAGTCTCCACTCTTCAAAAGCCACTTCAGGCCAATAACTCCGATTCCCCCGTCATAATTCTTCAGTAGGAGAAAATTTTGAGAGAAAAAGGCACAAGGGTTATTTTTGAGGTCTCTGGATCTTTTTGGGACAAAACGGCACCTGCCCCAATTTCAGAGGCATCAACCTCCACCTGAAATGGCAGAGAAACATCAGGCTGCCGTAGAACAGGAGCAGAAGTGAATCTTTGCTTAAGTTCCTGAAATGCAGAGACTGCCTCAGGAGGCCAATTCACCACATCAGAACCCTTTTTGGACAAATCAGTTAATGGTTTAACAAAAACCGAGAAATTACCAATACATTTACGATAAAAATTGGCAAAACCCAAAAATCTTTGAAGAGCCTTTAATGAAGTAGGTTGGACCCAATCACAGATGGCCTGAACCTTGACCGGGTCCATTTCAATAACAGATGGGACAAAATGAATCCCAGAAATGAGATCCTCTGTACGCCAAAAAGACACTTTGATCCCTTCACATACAGAGCATTCTCTCTCAAAATCTGGAATACAGTTCGAACATGTTTCACATGAGAGTCCCAGTCATTAGAAAAAATCAAGATATCATCCAAATAAACAATCAGAAATTTGTCCACAAAATCCCTGAAAATGTCATTCATGAAGGACTGGAAGACGGAAGGAGCATTAGTGAGCCCAAAGGTCATCACTAGGTACTCAAAATGCCCTTCAGGGGTATTGAATGCCGTCTTCCATTCATCCCCGTGCTTAATGCGAATAAGGTTATACGCCCCCCTGAGGTCAAGCTTGGTAAACCAAGTAGCGTTTTTCACCCTGGAAAACAGGTCAGAAATCAAGGTAACGGATATTGATATTTCACAGTAATATTGTTCAAAAGACGATAATCAATACACGGCCATAATGAACCATCCTTTTTGGCCACAAAGAAAAAACCGGCACCTAAGGGTGAAGAGGATGGTCTGATATGACCCTTCTCCAATGATTCCTTGATATAAGACCGCATAGCGTCATGTTCAGGTACAGACAAGTTAAAAAGGCGACCTTTAGGGAATTTACTACCCGGCACTAATTCAATAGCGCAGTCATAGCTCCTATGGGGAGGCAAGGATGCAGATTTACTTTCGCTAAACACATCAGAAAAATCAATCAAAAAGTCAGGAACATCCTGAGCCTGGGGGAGGCAGAAAAAACAGGAGTGTTGGTATTAACACATTGGCAGCCCCAACTGGTTACAGACACAGATTTCCAATCCAAAACAGGATTATGAGACTGTAACCAAGGGAAACCCAGTACGATAATATCATGCAGATTATACAGAACCAAAAATTTGCAGCACTCCTGGTGATCAGGTTCAACCCTCATTATCACCTGAGTAGAGAACTGAGGTTTATTCTCAGCCAAAGGGGTAGAATCGATCCCCAGTAGGGGAATAGACTTCTGTAGGGGTATCAAGGGAAACCCACAACGTTTAGCAAAATCATAATCCATCAGGTTAATAGCTGCTCCAGAATCAACGAAAGCCTGAGCAGAAAATGAGGACAGAGAGCATATCAGAGTGACAGTTAATAAAAACTTAGTCTGAACATTACCCAAGACAACTGAGCGTGCAAAACGTCTTCCCCGCTTAGGGCAGACTGAAATAGCATGAGAGGCATCACCACAGTAGAAACATAACCCATTGCGCTTTCGAAACTCATGACGCTGTGCCCCAGACACCACTCTATCACACTGCATGGATTCAGAAGCAGGTTCACAAGGCAACACTATTCCACGCATACTTCTCCGCTCACGCAAACGTCTGTCAATTTGAATCGCTAATGACATAGAATCATTGAGACCAGAGGGGACAGGGAATCCCACCATAACATCCTTTACATTATCTGACAGACCCTTCCGGAAAAGGGCCGCCAAAGTGTCGTCATTCCACTTGGTCAGGACTGCCCACCTACGGAATCTCTGACAGTATAACTCAGCGTCATCAAGCCCCTGATTTAATGCCAACAAGGCTTTTTCAGCTTGATCAGTGACATTAGGCTCATCGTACAATAACCCCAAAGCCTGAAAAAATGCATCAACATCACTCAAAACAGGATCCCCAGGTGTCAGGGAAAAAGCCCAATCCTGAGGATCGCCGCGCAGGAGAGAGATGACAATTTGAACCTGCTGCGCTGCGTTCCCTGAGGACTTAGATTTTAAGGCAAAAAACAATTTACAATTATTTTTGAAATTCTGAAACTTAGCTCGATCCCCTAAAAACAAATCTGGCATGGGGATCCTAGGTACCACAACAGGCAACCTAGCAAGATATGCAGCAATACTCTCAACCTCAGTGGCAAGCTGATCCACACGGCCAGACAACTGTGCAAACTCCATTGAGAAAAAAGATCCTCCCCAGCACCCAGAGATACAGAGGGAAAAAAAAAAAATGCAACAAACAGAAAAATATCTCTGACAACTCTGACACCTTTTTTTTTTTCACAATATTTTTCCCTTCTGTGAGTACCATACAATATTAAATTTTTGGGCCGGTGATACTGTTATGATTTGGTAGCTGAGGAGTGCAGGTAAAAAGGCAATACACCAGAGCAGTTGGAATCTATGAGATTGCAGTACCCTGACTAACCACCACAACTAGAGGCAGCCGTGGAGCGTTCCTACGTTGGTCCTAGATGCCTCGTCACAGCCTGAGAAACTAATTACACCTAAGGATAGAAACAGGAAAGCTATCTGCCCCGGAGCAGAACCCCAAAGATAATAGAAAGCCCCCAAACATGTAATGGCGGTTAGACAAGAAGAAATACTGACACAGAAAGAAAATAGTATGAGCAAACGCTGGGGCCCAAACTAACTAAATAGAAAAGGATAGGAAGGGTACTTACTGCAATCCCAGAAAACCCTGAAAAGCACCAACTCTACTAATTTCAAAAACACCTGAGATCACACGACCTCTACCACCTAAATTAGTTCTCTGGTGTAACAAAATCAAAACAGCAGCCACTGAAAAAACTGTAAAAAGCAAAAGTACAAACATCAGTGGCTGAACTAAACTGAGAGGGCAAAAGCCCCCGGAGGGGACCCTGAAGGCCCCCACAGAAGCGCAGGACAAAATGCAAAAATCTAGCACAAAAACAAAAAGAAGAAAATGTCTTATCTGATAGCAGGAGATGCAGACACGACACAGCAGGCTACAAGGGAAAAAGGATTCAAGGATTGAGACCAGAACAATTGATCACCGCAACCCTGATGGGAAGGTGACTCCCATTATATAAGACCAGTCAGTAACACCTGATTCCCAATCCTCACAATCTTCACTGGACAGACCAGCACCGCTTGTAACCACCAGAGGAAGCCTCTGCTCAGATCTCATCTCAAACCCATTCACAACAGTCTGACTTCAAAACATCATCAGCATTACAAGTTATCTGTGACATTCATAAAATGTTACATTTGCTGAATAATGTCACTAAACAGTTTATAAAAATTAGACAATTTCCATCATGTAATACTCATAATATGTGCCAATAATCATTTTTATTAAACAAACATAACCTTTAAAAAGTGCATAGTGCATAGTGAAAATAGCTATTTAGGCCTGACTGTCGACTTTCAAGCATGACAACGGATAGATAAGGTATATATAGATGAGACTGCATATCCACAGATGGTGAATGGCGATGTAATACTGTACCTCAATAAAGTGTGCGTCACTACTACATAAATTTTTTTATATAGCTTTATAAACAGGGTACGTGTATGTATGCTTGCACCTTTGTTTGGACGCACACTGCCTTCCTGCTGTGACGCGTTGGGTAGTGAACAGTTGTGTGCAGTGTTCACTGCAGTCTCTGCGGAATAACCACATTAGGCCTTATAACTTTTCTGGCTTTCTTTATCAATCTACCAAGATGAAGAAGGCAGGGAGTAAGGCACATGGTCGTGGCCGTGGAGTTTCAGCAGGGAGGGGACGTGGGGATTCTGTGGCTGCTGCCGCACCCAGTGACACAGCATCCACCAGTTTTCCCCGTGAGCGTTCCTTTATGCGCACTTTTGTAGGAGGTCGGCGTACCCCCCTGCTGCGGGAAGAACAAATTGAAGCCGTTGTTGGTTGGATGGCAGCCAATGCATCGACTTCAATTGCTTCCACCTCCTCTCAGGACCACAGCACTGTTGAGCAACCATCTGTCTCTTCACCGCCTGCCAAATTGCCAAGGCAGTCAGAGAGTTCTGTACAAGAGCCAGCTGAGTCTCTGCTTCTGTTCTCAGAATCTGTTGGCTTGCAAACAGGGGCCCAGCCAAGCAGCATTCTGGAATGTGAAGAAGAGGGAGTATGCAGTGATGCGCAACAGCTGTGTCTCTCTGAATCTGAAGAGACGGGTAAGCCAGTGCCGATGGACAGCACACCGCAGAACGCATCTGATGATGATGAGACTCAGGTGCCATTTTCTGTTGAGCATGGTGCTGGCCAGACCACCCAACAGCAGCAGGTGTTGGAAGAGGGTAGTGGAGATGATGAGGTCCAAGACCCAACATGGCGTGAGGAACTGGAAGGTGGTGGGAGCAGCTCTGAGGAAGAGATTGCCCCAACGGTACAAACAGGAGGGAGACTTAGGCTGCAGACTCGGTTGCCTGTAGCCTCCAGTTTGGCACCTGTTCGGAGCATTTCTCTTCCAAAAGTCAAAACAGGCGCTCCCAGGACTTGCAATGCGTGGTCCTTTTTTGACACACTTGCAGATGATATTAGCTATGTCAAATGCAAGCTGTGTAATCAAAAAGTAAAAAGAGGTAAAAGTGTCAGTAACCTCAATACCACTAATATGTGGAAACATGTGCGGACAAAGCACGTAGTTGAGTTACAAAGACACACTGGAGATGTAGGCCAACCTACAGCAGCACCTACATCTTCAGGTCGTGTTGGAGCCTCTTCCTCCAGCTCACACACAGCTGGTTCGGCTTCCTCACAGGATCGCCATGGAAGAACCTCGGTCACTGTTGTCCAGAGACAAAGTGTTATTCCACCCACAGCAGCAAGTTCCCTGTCATCCTCACACTCCCAGGCCACAAAACAGCCATCGGTAGCACAGGCATGGGATAAAAGACGGCCATACTTTATTATTATTATTATACATTTATATAGCGCAATTTTTTCCATGGCGCTTTACATATGAAAAGGGGAAAAATATAGATAGTTACAATAAACATGTGCTGGACAAGGGACACACAAGTACAGAAGGAGAGAGGACCCTGCCGGCAAGGGCTCACAGACTGTAGGGATGGGTGAGAATACACTAGGAAAGGGTAGAGCTGGTCGTACGATGGTTCAGTACACTGAGGATCATTGCAGGTTGTAGGCTTGTCGGAACAGGTGGGTCTTCAGGTTTTTCTTGAAGGTCTCCGTTGTTGGTGAAAGTCTGATGTTTTGCGGCAGGGAGTTCCAGAGTATGGGGGAAGCCCGGGAGAAGTCTTGTATGCGGTTGTGGGAAGAAGAGATGAGGGGGGAGTCGAGAAGGAGATCTTGAGAGGATCGACGGTTGCGTATAGGTAGGTATCGGGAGACCATGTCACAGATGTATGGAGGAGAAAGGTTGTGGATGGCTTTGTATGTCATGGTTAAGGTTTTGAACTGGAGCCTCTGGGCAATAGGGAGCCAGTGAAGGGCCTGGCATAGGGGGGAGGCTGGGGAATAGCGGGGAGACAGGTGGATTAGTCGTGCAGCAGAGTGTAGGATGGACTGGAGTGGTGCCAGAGTGCTAGAGGGGAGGCCAGACAGTAGGAGGTTGCTTAGTCGAGGCGGGAGATGATAAGGGTGTGCACTAGTGTTTTTGTGGTTTGATGGTTGAGGAATGAGCGGATCCGGGAAATATTTTTGAGTTTGAGGCGGCAGGAGGTGGCAGGGCTTGGATATGTGGTTTGAAAGAGAGGGCAGAGTCGATGATCACCCCAAGGCACCGAGCATGTGGGACTGGGGAAAGCGAGCAGCCATTGACATTGATGGATAGGTCTGGTGGGGGGGTAGAGTGAGATGGGGGAAAGATGATGAATTCTGTTTTGTCCATGTTCACTTTGAGAAAGCGAGCAGAAAAGAAGGCTGAGATAGCAGACAGACACTGTGGGATTTAGGTCAGTAGGGAGGTGAGGTCAGGTCCAGATAGGTAGATCTGCGTGTCATCGGCGTAGAGGTGATACTGCAAGCCGTGGGATTCTATGAGCTATCCCAGGCCGAAGGTGTAGATGGAGAAGAGTAGGGGTCCTAGAACTGAGCCTTGAGGAACACCGACAGACAGGGGGCGAGGTGGTGTGTGAGAGGGAGACACTAAATGTTCGGTCTGTTAGGTATGATGAGATCCAGGTTAGGGCCAGGTCTGTGATGCCAAGAGATGAGAAAATCTGTAGCAGGAGGGAATGGTCCACAGTGTAGAAGGCAGAAGACAGGTCCAGGAGAAGGAGGACAGAGTAGTGTCGCTTGCTCTTGGCGGTTAGCAAGTCGTTAGTGACTTTAGTTAGGGCAGTTTCACTTGAGTGATGCGGTCGAAAGTCGGATTGTAACCGGTCAAAGAGGGAACAGGAGGAAAGGTTGGGAGGACAGTTCAAGATATACATGCTGTTCCAGTAGTTTTGAGGCGTAGGGGAGAAGAGATATCGGGCGTAAGCTAGACGCAGAGGATGGGTCGAGGGAGGGCTTTTTGAGGATGGGTGTGATTGAAGCATGTTTGAAGGATGAAGGAAAGACACCATTTGTAAGTGAAAGGTTGAAGAGGTGTGTGAGAGTAGGGATGAAGACTGTGGCAAAGTTAGGGATGAGGTGGGACGGGAGTGGGTCAAGTGTGCAAGTGGTGAGGTGTGATCTTGACAGGAGAGTGGAGAGCTGATCTTCTGTCATGGTAGTGAAGCTGGTTTTGGAAGAACAGGGCTGAGTGGCTAAGAGGGGCATTGGGGGCTGCGGGCCAAAGCCTTCTCTGATAGTATCAATCTTTTGCTTAAAGAAGGAGGCAAAGTCTTCTGCAGAAATGAGAGGAGAGGGAGGAGGTGCTGGGGGACGGAGTAGAGTATTGAAAGTGTTGAAGAGCTGTTTAGGGTTGTGAGACAGGGAGGATATGAGAGATGAGAAGTAAGTTTGTTTTGCGGCAGAGAGCGTGCACTTGAAGCTGGCGAGGGACTGCTTGTATGTGTTGAGGTGCTCGGTAAATGGGTTCTCTTCCATCTCCGCTCGGTAACCCATGGAAGCCCGTCTCAGTTCTTTGGTCAGGCCGGTCAGCCAGGGCTGTCTGTTGATTGTATGAGTTTTGCTCTGCGTGAGGGGGGCGGCCGAATCAAGTGTGGTTTTTATTGTGGTGTTATAACATGTGGCAGCAGCATCTGTGTCATTAAGTGAGGCTATGTCTGTGAGAGGGAGGAGGGACTCAGAGAGCGATTGTAAATTGAGGTGTTTGAGATTTCTGCGAGGGTGGGTGAGTTTGTGTAGTGGGGGATGCGTACTAACAGAGGAGAGGGAAGAGAATGTCAGTAGGTTGTGGTCAGACAGGGGGAGTGGGGAGTTAGTGAGATTGGTGAGGGAACAGAGGCGGGTGAAGATAATGTCCAGCGTGTGACCGCCTTTGTGAGTGGCCGCAGAGGACCATGAGTGAGGCCGAGTGAAGCCGAGGGAAGCCGTGAGCGAAAGAAGTTTATAGGCCGCCGTGATGGAAGTGTCAATGTGGATGTTAAAATCGACTATGATGATGGTGGGGATGTCAGCAGAGAGGAAATGGAGTAGCCAGGTGGTGAAGTGGTTGAGAAAGGTGGAGATGGCAAGTTACGGGGGGCGGTAGATGACAGCCAGCTGGAGGGTTTGGGGGGGAATAGATGCGGACGGAGTGCACTTCGAACGAGGGAATAGCAGAGGAGGGTGGAATTTGAATAGGAGTAAAGGAGCAGGTATCATACAGGAGTAAGCCAACTCCTCCACCACGTTTGTTGCTGGGGCGAGGGGTGTGAGAAAGATGAAATCTGCCATAAGAAAGCGAGCTGGAGAGGCTGAGTCAGAGGGAGTGAGCCAGGTTTCATTGATGGCAAGGAAGGAGAGTTTGTTGGTGATAAAGAGGTCGTGGATAAATGACAGTTTATTGCAGACGGAGCGTGCGTTCCATAGTTCTCCGGGTAGGGGGACTGGGGAGGGGGGTTGTGGATGGATAGGTATGAGGTTGACAGTGTTGCAAAAACGTGTGGAAGATCATGGCAGGGTGTTAGAAATGAGTGTGGGGATGTGTTGAGGAGGGCCAGGATTTGGGTATACATCGCCAGCGATGAGGAGTAGCAGACAGAGCATTAGAAGGTGGGAGCTGGATAAGCCATGGTGTGGCCATGTGTGTCTTGGTAAAAAGGATTGTATGTGGAGGAACAGTTCTGAGGGAAAGGTGAGAAGGTTGGGGAGAATGGAGGGGGAAATCACTAATTCCTTATAGGTGGGGGGATTACAGGGGATAGGAAGAAAGAAAGGAGGTTGGGGTGAAAGTGATAAGAAAATGAAACATAGTGGCTTTATAATCTGTTACCTTGCAGCAAAATTCCAGTAAAATTCTAGTCAAATTCACGGTAGTGTAATTAATTAGAAATCTGTAATTTGAAATATGGGATTTGAAATATGTGGAGCAGACTAAAGTACATACTCGGCAAACCATCCACGAGCACAGGCTCTGAATGCTGGCATTGCAAAACTCCTGTCCCTTGAAATGCTGTCATTCAGGCTGGTGGAGACTGACAGTTTCCGTAACCTAATATCATTGGCAGTCCCACAATACAATGTGCCAAGCCGATTTCATTTCAGCAGGCAAGCCGTCCCTGGTCTGCAAAAGCATGTTGAGGGACAAATTAAACATGCGCTAATAAACGCCGTCAGTAGCAAGGTCCACCTGACCACCGATGCGTGGACCAGTACCCATGGCCAGGGACGATACCTTTCCCTCACTGCCCATTGGGTCAATGTTGTGGAGCCGGGTACTGATCTTGCGAGTGGCGCTGTACGTGTTCTGCCAACTCCAAGGATTGCAGGAATCAAGTCTGTACACATTGACTCCTCCTCCTACTCCAGTTCCTCAGAATCATCGCTGCAGGAGCCGTCACGGTCTACCTCCACATGGACCCGTGAACGCTTAGCTGTTGCGACTAGTGTTGAGCGATACTGCTTGGTATCGGAAAATATCGGATCGGAATGCAGTCGCCGATATCACTAAATATCGCCGATATCCGATACCGATAGCGGAAGTCCCATGTAAGTCTATGGGAACAAAATATCGACATTAAAAAAAAACCATTCTTGCCTTGTTGGTTAATTGTACATGAAGGAAAACAACAAAGAGTAATGTAGAATGTATTGGGGGAGGTTGAGGAGACAATAAAGGCATACATGTTTAACCCAATGCATTGGAATAGCATTAATATATATTTATTTTTAAATACGTTTGCATTGACTAACAAATTGACAATGTTGTTAACCTTTTTTCTATTTTGGCAAATATGTATGTTTCACAACTTCCATGCTCTTCACCTTTTTAACTTTTGCCAGTGCCACACTTTCTCCTTCATAATCTTCATCAGCATCATCATCTTTCTCATCAAATTATTCTTCATCTTCACCTTCTTAATCTTCTTCTTAAACTTCTTGCTATTCATGTTTTTGTTTACATTACTCATATTGTTATTATTAAACTAATTAATCTTCTTCATATTCAAATTATTCATCTTCTTCCTCTTCATCTTCTTCATCATATTAGAATTTCTTATTTGTGACAGAGATTCCTGTACTTGTAATCTGTAAAAGTATGAATTGTTCATCCTTCCGTTCTTGCTGTCACAAAAGATTTAAATTACAACAGTATTTGTCCGTGTTCAGTTTAGCCTGCAGCAGCAGGCATTTTCCAGGGGCACCACGAGGAGGAACGGACTCACCCCCATACACTGCTTAGTCTTCTTCTGCTTAGAATTTAGAGCATATATTTTGCTCTTCATTTTGGTCTTATACTTCATGTTCTTCTGCTTTTTGATCTTCTCCTTATTGTTCTTCTGTCTCTTGTTCTGTATCTTGTAGTTTGTCTTAACCTTCTTTGTCCTGTTGGTGATCTTCTTCTGGGTAATCTTTTATATTTTCTTTGTGATGGTGTTCAGGCTGGTTGGCTTCCTGATTGTCGTCCTTGTTGTCATCATCTTCTTCTGGGTGGTCTTTAAGGTCGTCTAATTTCCGAGAACCAGCTGACGTTACTGGAACCCTGACGGGTATGGCATGGAGCAAGAGACAATGGAAGTAACGAGGACCAACTGACTGTGCTGGAACCCGGACGGGTTGCAGAAGGAAAAGAGGCAAAGTCACAACCGAGTACCAGCTGACGTTACTGTGACACGGTTACTAAGCAGGAGGTACCTGTGCTCCAAAGCACTACCAAGGACCAGCAGACGTTGCTGGAACTCGGATACGGAGATGGAGGCACCTAGGCCAAAGGCACTGGGGAGAACCAGTTTGACGGTTCTGGACCCCGGACGGGTAGCAGAAGGAAAAGAGGCAATGTCACAACCGAGTACCAGCTGACGTTACTGTGACACGG
This sequence comes from Oophaga sylvatica, assembly GCA_033576555.1. Classification (NCBI taxonomy): domain Eukaryota; kingdom Metazoa; phylum Chordata; class Amphibia; order Anura; family Dendrobatidae; genus Oophaga; species Oophaga sylvatica. The sequence continues at coordinate 174,312 of JARQOD010000214.1, read as the reverse complement.
TTACTAAGCAGGAGGTACCTGTGCTCCAAAGCACTACCAAGGACCAGCAGACGTTGCTGGAACTCGGATACGGAGATGGAGGCACCTAGGCCAAAGGCACTGGGGAGAACCAGTTGACGGTTCTGGACCCCGGACGGGTAGCAGAAGGAAAAGAGGCAATGTCACAACCGAGTACCAGCTGACGTTACTGTGACACGGTTACTAAGCAGGAGGTACCTGTAGTGTTGAGCGATACTGCTCGATATCGAAAAATATCGGATCGGAATGGTATAACCGATATCACTAAATATCGCCGATATCCGATTCCGATAGCGGAAGTCCCATGTAAGTCTATGGGAACAAAATATCGCAACAAAAAAAACCCTTTCTTTCGTTGTAAACACAAAATATACACACATAGAATACATATATATATATACATGTCATTGTGACATATATATATAAACATATATTTATAGTTTATACACTTCTACATAGTAAAATAGACTCTGTACTTGAGAATTGCTAAAATCATCAGAGAATGTATTTGCCAATTTTTTCCGCCATATCTGCGTCACGACGAGGCATTGGTGAAGAAGAAGGGCGTGCTCTTCGTGGGTGTACACTCACTCAGTGGCGCGAAAACGATGGCCGACCACTGTAAATGGTACTGCAATGTAACATCGTGCCCCACAGCTCTTCAGTTCCGCCTCCTCATCCTCCTCAGTGTGCAGAAACTAACATGAAGGTCCCGCCTCCCTACAAAAGAGGGGCCCTCTCCAGATGCTAATGACACATGTGACTTGGCAGAGATGGCTAATGGACACGAGCAGAAGTGTGAAGGATGGAGCAGTCAGAGCTCTCCCCCCACGGTAGCGACCCGATCGCCACGGAATCACCGTTGGGCACCCGGCCTGTAAACCCTCCTACGCTGCAAGAAGCGGAGGATACCCTAAGACGCCTGGCCCGGCACCGGGAGGAGGTCGCCAGGATGGAAGCGAGCTGGCGTGCCCTAAAAATAAACTTGGAGCGGCGCCAATCCTCTTACCTGAAGTGTCTGTACCGGAAGGTGAGGCACCCTTTCTAGTAGAGGAGCCCTTGCAATGTGATCCGGTTGACGTTGTCGCAGTGGAGGCACCCGTTCCTGCAAAAACCGCAGCACTGTCAGCACCCCAGATCCCGCTGTCTGCCCCCGTCGCTGAGACAGAAGAAGCGACACCCGTCCTCATGGAGGAGGCCGCGCAGGCACCAGAGCACTACCTGCTGTACCGGAGCCCCGACTGTCATCTGATTTAGAGCCGTCTGCTTCCTCCGCAGCGGAGCGCCGCCAGGACTGGGGGGCGCCAGGAGAGCTGCCGCAAACTGGACATTGCAAGCTGCAGTGGAGTGGTGGAGACATGGAGCTGCTGGTGGAGGAGAATTTCAACCGGCGTCAGGAGGAAGAGTGGAGACGTTGGGAGCGGGAAGCAGAGCGACAAAGGGAGCAGCGAGAAACCCTAAAACTTCGCCAACGTAACCTGGAGAAGGACCGGGCAGATAAGGACCGGATGAGATAGGATAAAGGAACCCTGAGGGAACCGCGGCGTAAGGGTGCAGTACGGAGCTTTAAATTGAAAGGTGGTTGGGGCTTCATCCAGGAGCCTGGACTTTATTTAGAAGTTTTTGTGACCCGACGGGACGTGGAGACTCACCTCCCAGAAGGACACCCGGGGAGGGACCTGTTGCCAGGAGACTTGGTGACTTACACCCGACACTGGGGTTACAATGGGTGGTACGCCCTAAATGTTACCAGGTGCGACCCCTACTCCCCAGAGTGTCAGGAACCTGTGAGACCCTCGGAGCCTTCAGCCTCCCACATCCAGGCCTCTGCAAAAGTGCCCACCCCACGCCGTAAATCTCCACAGCCTCCCTCAGTGGTCTCCTCAGCAGCCCCAGCTATGGACATGATAACTATAGCTGGCCCGTACCCGGCGCCTGTTAGGCCCCCTGGGGTTCGTTCAGTCCGGGACATAGGGTTCCAGACCCGGAGGGAGATGAAAGAGGTGGCCACACAGACCCAGATAGCGGGTCACGACTTGACAGTACAGGCCACACGACGTCATCAGGTCCTGGTGGTCCTTGGTGCCTCGGATGTTTGGCAAGCATCAGAAGAGTACCAGGTGGTACCTGGAACACCCCGGCCAAAGAAGTATAAATAACCCGGACAGGGTCCCTGTATGTAAATAGTTAAATTGTTGATAAATAGTTAAATTGTTGATAAATAGTTAAATTGTTGATGTTCCCGGACGGGTGAATGTTCATAAAAAAGTTTTTTAATTTAATAAAAAAAAACAAAACACATTTTTCATTACTTTTATTACAGTCTCATCCTGCGACGCCATCGATCTCCTGTAAAAGAATGAAAAAAAAAAAAAGTATACCACCTGACCGACGCAGTCCATAGTAACGAGTGTCCCACGACGATCCAGCTCTGCTACTCAGAATGAAGGCAGACCTGTCATCCCGGCGCAGCACAGCTGATTACCTGCTTCCCCGGCGGTGACGTCATCGGACTGGTTTACGGCCGGGATTACCCTGCAGTCACTGCAGTTATCGCGAAAAACTGCATGTGACCGCCAGGGAGAAGATAATGGCGGCCTCAAGCAGTCCAGGACGTGACCGCCGGAGATCTTCTGCCAGGTAAGTGCCGCTGACTCCTGACAGACCCGACCGATGGACACTCACAGTGACAGTGACAAATCCGATTCTGGTATTCGATATGACGAAAATATCGGTATTCGGAATCGAAAGGCCGATACAGCTAATATCGGCCGATATCCGATATTTGCAGTATCGTATCGCTCAACACTAGGTACCTGTGCTCCAAAACACTACCAAGGACCAGCAGACGTTGCTGGAACTCTGATACGGAGATGGAGGCACCTAGGCCAAAGGCACTGGGGAGAACCAGTTGACGGTACTGGACCCCGGACGGGTAGCAGAACGCACCCATGAAAATGTAAGTTGACAGGACGCAAGCCGTCCGCAGTTACCAAATCACACAGTCCTACAGTGGGTGCTTGTCCTATTGTCACAATGGAAACCACCTTTATTTACATATCCCACAGCACACATAGGAATCACCTAAACTGCAGGCACCATAGAGTCGGCTAACCCGAATGCAACACGACAGCACAACTTATTGGAGGACAATTGACGTTCACACTGCCAGGAAACAGCTGTTGTGCTGTAACCAGGCTGGCCAGGAGTCAGTACCCCTGCCAATTACTTCCGAGCAATAAATGGCGGTGTTGTAGCCCAGGGAGTAGAGTTCAGGTGGTAGAAAGATGAACATAACAGGAGACATGGAAAACGTTGCCAAACAGTTATTTAATCTGAAAACGGACAGGCAAATTCAGGTGAGATCCATGCCTTGTTCATTTTCAGAAAAGTAAGCCGGTCTACATTCTCTGAGGATAGTCGCATGCGACGGTCTGTTACTACACCACCTGCAGCACTAAAGACGCGCTCAGATAATACACTGGCAGCAGGGCAAGCCAGCACCTCCAATGCATCCTGGATAAGCTCTGGCCATGTATCCAACTTAGAGACCCAAAATTTGAAAGGGGAAGAGGCAACTGGGAGTACACTTAGAGGGAAAGCCAAGTAGTCTGTCACCATCTTACGGAAGCGTTTCTTCCTGGTGACTGGAGCCATCTCGGATGGTGTAGACCTTGCTGGCGCTGTCACAAAACTTTGCCACATTTCTAACATACAGCTCTTGCCCTGTGCAGAGGCGCTGCTTCTGCTCCCTCTTGTTGTAGAGGTGTCTACACTGCCTCGACGCACAGAGCTGCTTTGTAAAGCAGTAGCAGCAGTAGCTCCCTCGGCTGGAATGTACAACAGTATGGATTGCACCAGTGTGTCTTGGTACTCCTGCATTTTACGGTCCCGGTTCACCGGTGTGATGAGGGTTTGTAAGTTGTCCCGGTATCGAGGGTCTAGGAGGGTGTACACCCAATAATCTGACGTGGTGAGAATGTGGGCGATGCGGCGGTCGTTTCTCAGGCAATGAAGCATGAAATCAACCATGTGCTGCAGACTCCCAACTGGCCAACAAAAGAGCTGTCCTCTGGAAGAGGCGTCATCTCTGCCTCCTCTGCATCACCCCACCCTCGCTCTACATACTGGCTACAGCGTTGTGTACCTCCCTCTGTAGGGATTTCTTCCTCCTCCATTGACTCCTCCTCCTCATCCTCCTCACAAAGTGAGCCCTGCCCAGCCCTTTGTGAGGAACCACGGTGCGCTGACTGTCCTGAAGGTATTTTAATTTGTGACTCCTCATCCACCTCTTCCAAAACCTCTTCCTTTAGTGCTTTCAGTGATTTCTGAAGCAGGCAGATAAGGGGGACAGTCATGCTGACTAGTGCATCATCTGCACTCGCCATCCGCGTTGAGACATCAAACGCACGCAAAACGTCACAGATGTCCTTCATAGAGGCCCACTCAGTAGTGGTGAAGTGTGAACGGCGCAAATTGCGAGTTGATTGCGCCTGTTGCAGCTGATACTCCATTACTGCTGGCTGCTGTTCACACAACCGCTCCAACATATGTAACGTGGAATTCCACCTGGTGGGTACGTCACATATGATGCGATGTTCAGGAAGGCGAAATCTGACTTGCAGAGCTGCAATGCGCGATCTGGCCATGCTGGAAGTCGCAAGTGAGCGCACTTTAGGCGGACCTTGTGCAGCAGTGCATCAAGATCCGGATAGTCCCTCAAAAAGCTCTGCACGACCAAGTTGAGCACATGTGCCAGACATGGTATGTGAGTGAGGTTGCCAAGGCCCAGAGCTGCCACCAGATTTCGGCCATTGTCACACACTACCAAGCCTGGCTGGAGATTAGCTGACAAAAACCACACGTCGCTCTCCTGCTTGATGGCATCCCAGAGCTCCTGCGCTGTGTGGCTTCGATTTCCCATGGGAATTAATTTCAGGATAGCCTGTTGACGTTTGGCCACGGCTGTGCTCATATCGGTCGCAACAGGTAAGCGTTCACGGGTCCATGTGGAGGTATACCGTGACGGCTCGTGCAGCGATGATTCTGAGGAACTGGAGTAGGAGGAGGAATCAATGTGTACAGACTGGATTCCTGCAATCCTTGGAGTTGGCAGAACACGTACAGCGCCACTGGCAAGATCTGTACCCGGCTCCACAACATTGACCCAATGGGCAGTGAGGGAAAGGTATCGTCCCTGGCCATGGGTACTGGTCCACGCATCGGTGGTGAGGTGGACCCTGCTACTGACGGCGTTTAGTAGCGCATGTTTAATGTTTCCCTCGACATGTTTTTGCAGAGCAGGGACGGCTTGCCTGCTGAAATAAAATCGGCTTGGCACATTATATTGTGGGACTGCCAATGCCATAAAGTTCCTGAAACTGTCAGTCTCCACCAGCCTGAATGACAGCATTTCAAGGGACAGGAGTTTTGCAAGGCCAGCATTCAGAGCCTGTGCTCGTGGATGGTTTGATGAGTATGGCCGTCTTTTATCCCATGCCTGTGCTACCGATGGCTGTTTTGTGGCCTGGGAGTGTGAGGATGACAGGGAACTTGCAGCTGTGGGTGCAATAACACTGGGTCTCTGGACAACAGTGAAAGAGGTTCTTCCATGCCGATCCTGTGAGGAAGCCGAACCAGTGGAGTAAGAGGCTCCAACACGACCTGAAGATGTAGGTGCTGCTGAAGGTTGGCCTACATCTCCAGTGTGTCTTTGTAACTCAGCTACGTGCTTTGTCCGTACATGTTTCCACATATTTGTGGTATTCAGGTTACTGATATTTTTACCTCTTTTAACTTTTTGCTTACATAGCTTGCATTGAACATAGCAAATATCATCTACAACTCTGTCAAAAAAGGACCACGCAGTGCAAGTCATGGGAGCGCCAATTTTGACATTTCTAACACAACTGCTCCCAACAGGTGCCAAACTGGAGGCTACAGGCAAGCGAGTCTGCAGCCTACCTCTCCCTCCTCTTTGTACCGTTGGGCCAATCTCTTCCTCAGAGCTGCTCCCACCACCTTCCTGCTGCTCACGCCATGTTGGGTCTCGGACTTCATCATCTCCAGTACCCTCTTCCAACACCTGCTGCTGTTGGGTGGTCTGGCCAGCACCATGCTCAACAGAAAATGGCAACTGAGTCTCATCATCATCAGATGCGTTCTGCGGTGTGCTGACCATCGGCACTGGCTCACCCGCCTCTTCATATTCAGAGAGACACAGCTGTTGCGCATCACTGCATACTGCCTCTTCTTCACATTCCAGAATGCTGCTTGGCTGGGCCCCTGTTTGCAAGCCAACAGATTCTGAGAACAGAAGCAGAGACTCAGCTGGCTCCAGTTCAGAACTCTCTGACTGCCTGGGCAATTTGGCAGGTGGTGAAGAGACAGATGGTTGTTCAACAGTGCTGTGTTCCTGAGAGGAGGTGGAAGGAATTGAAGTCGATGCATTGGCTGCCATCCAACCAACAACGGCTTCAATTTGTTCTTCCCGCAGCAGGGGGGTACGCTGAACTCCTACCAAAGTGCGCATAAAGGAACGCTGACGGGGAAAACTGGTGGATGCTGTGTCACTGGGTACGGCAGCAGCCACAGAATCCCCACGTCCTCTCCCTGCTGAAACTCCACGGCCACGACCACGTGCCTTACTCCCTGCCTTCTTCATCTTGGTAGATTGATAAAGAAAGTCAGAAAAGTTATAAGGCCTAAGTGTGGTTATTACGCAGAGACTGAAGTGAACACTGAAACACAACTGTTCACAATCTGTGAAAGGCTACTCCTTTGTCTACTTCTATAGTGTTTGCAACCAATGTATTGGATACGGATGGAAGCGCGTCACGCTAATAGTTAAATTGCATGGAGCAGCAAGAATTACACTGAAGAAAAAAAAAAGAGTCTGTGAGTGACACGTGCAGATGCCTACAGACAGCGTTGCATGCAGAGCAAACTGCAGCGTCACCTGCACTCACACACACCTTGCAGAGCTGTTAAAACAACACTGCAGGCAAAAGGAAGCTTTACACAGCGGTTGGTGCTAGCCTGCCTACAGTACAGTACACTAAATCGCAATCTCTAACTGTCCCTCAGAGTCAGCACAGCAGCGTTCTGTCCCTTACTGAATTCACAGCACAGTGACGCTAAAATGGCAGCGGCGCCTTTCATACACTGACTGAAGAAAAAAAAAAAAGAGTCTGTGAGTGACACGTGCAGATGCCTACAGACAGCGTTGCATACAGAGCAAACTGCAGCGTCACCTGCACTCACACACACCTTGCAGAGCTGTTAAAACAACACTGCAGGCAAAAGGAAGCTTTACACAGTGGTTGGTGCTAGCCTGCCTACAGCACAGTACACTAAATCGCAATCTCTAACTGTCCCTCAGAGTCAGCACAGTAGCGTTCTGTCCCTTACTGAATTCACAGCACAGTGACGCTAAAATGGCGGCGGTGCCTTTTATAGTGCATTCTGACATAATTTCAGGATACAATCACAGCCATGCCATTAGTTAACATGACCGCAGCAGTACAGGATGTGCCCACACTTCTTAGGATTCCTAATTGGCTGAATAAAATCACATTGCCTCTCAAAGAATTATGGGAACTTCCGATTCCGGTATACGATATATGGAAAATATCGAAACAAATTATCGAAAGGCCGATAGAGCTAATATCGGCCGATACCCGATACTTGCAGTATCGTATCGCTCAACACTAGTTGAGACCAATATGAGCACAGCCATGGCCAAAGTCAACAGGCCGTCCTGAAATTAATTTCCATGGGGAATCGAAGCCACACAGCGCAGGAGCTCTGGAATGCCATCAAGCAGGAGAGCAACGTGTGGTTTTTGCCAGCGAATCTCAAGCCAGGCTTGGTAGTGTGTGACAATGGCCGAAATCTGGTGGCAGCTCTGGGCCTTGGCAACCTCACTCACATACCATGTCTGGCACATGTGCTCAACTTTGTCGTGCAGAGTTTTTTGAGGGACTATCCTGATCTTGATGCACTGCTGCACAAGGTCCGCCTATAGTGCGCTCACTTGCGATGTTCCAGCATGGCCAGATCGCGCATTGCAGCTCTGCAATGCAGATTTCGCCTTCCTGAACATCGCATCATATGTGACGTACCCACCAGGTGGAATTCCACGTTACATATGTTGGAGCGGTTGTGTGAGCAGCAGCCAGCAGTAATGGAGTATCAGCTGCATCAGGCGCAATCAAATCGCAATTTGCGCCGTTCACACTTCACCACTACTGAGTGGGCCTCTATAATAATAATAATAATAATAATCTTTATTTATATAGCGCCAACATATTACGCAGCGCTTTACAGTATAACAGTTTCAGAACACAAGTCATAAGTAACAACTAACAACATTAACAATACAATAATTAAAGCAATATCAGCCGCCCCTGCTCGTGAGAGCTTACAATCTACAATGAGGTGGTGGAGATACAAAGTACAGGTGTTTATATACAATGGTGTATTTACAATGATGGTCCAGCCATTTTGAGGGAGTGAGGGATGGATGGAGATAATGAATGGGCTACACACACTGACTTACAAATAGAATGACTTTGATTAGTGAATGTGATAGGCCGCTCTGAACCAATGTGTTTTGAGGGAGCGCCTGAAACCATGCAAATTGCGGATAGTCCTAATTTCTTGTGGTAGAGCATTCCAGAGGATTGGCGCAGCGCGGGAGAAGTCTTGTAGTCGGGAGTGGGAGGTACAGATTAGTGCAGAGGTTAGTCGAAGGTCGTTTGCAGAGCGCAGCAGTCGGTTAGGCCGATAGATAGAAATGAGGGAGGAGATGTAGGGGGTTGCTGCACTGTGGAGAGCATTGTGGGTGAGAACCAGTACTTTGAATTGGATCCTATAATGAATGGGCAGCCAGTGTAAGGACTGGCGAAGGACTCTATGAAGGACATCTGCCACGTTTTGCGTGTGTTTGATGAGTCAACGCGGATGGCGAGTGCAGATGATGCACTAGTCAGCCTGACTGTCCCCCTTATCTGCCTGCTTCAAAAAACACTGCAAGCACTAAGGGATGAGGTTTTGGAAGAGGTGGAGGATGAGGAGTCACAAATTCCATCACCTTCTGGACAGTCAGCGCAACGTGGTTCCTCACAAAGGGCTGGAGGACTTTCAAAGTAACATGCTGTATCAACAATTGAACCTCCAGAGTCGCTGTCTATATTTTCATAACCACTGCGAACTTTTAATGTATTTACAAAGCACATAATGTACAGTTTTTGTCTATCCTTTTGTAATGCTATTGTGTTTCCATAAACTGATGTTACAGAATTATGATAAAATGTTTTAAAATTTTATGAGTTTTAAATTTTGTAAATTTTTTATGTATTTGAAGGACTTTGTGAGGAGGATGAGGAGTCAATGGAGGAGGAAAACATCGCTCCAGAGGGAGGTACACTACGCTCTAGTCAGTATGTAGAGCGAGGGTGGGGTGATGCAGAGCAGGCAGAGATGACGCCTCTTGCAGGGGACAGCGTTTCTTGGCCAGTTGGGAGTCAGCAGCACATGGTTGATTTCATGCTGCAGTGCCTGAGAAACGACCGCCGCATCGCCCACATTCTCAACACCTCTGATTATTGGGTGTACACCCTCCTAGACCCTCGCTACCGTGACAACTTACAAAGCCTCATCACACCGTTGAACCGGGAGCGTAAAATGCGGGAGTACCAAGACACACTGGTGCAATCCATAATGTTCTCCATTCCAGCCGAGAGCACTGCTGTTGCTACTGCTTTACAAAGCAGCTCTGTACGTCGAGGCAGTGGAGACAGCTCTGCAACACGAGGGAGCACAAGCAGCGCCTCTGCACAGGGCAAGACCAGTATGTTCCAAATGTGGCGAAGTTTTGTGGCAGCGCCACCAATGTCTACACCATCCGAGACGGCTCCAGTCAGCAGGAGGCAACGTTTCCGTAAGATGGTGACAGACTACATGTCTTGCCCTATCAGTGTACTCCCAGATGGCTCTTCCCCATTCAAGTTTTGGGTCTCTAAGCTGAATACATGGCCAGAGTTTAGCCAGTATGCATTGGAGGTGCTGGCTTGCCCTGCTGCCAGTGTATTATCGGAGCGCGTCTTTACTGCTGCAGGTGGTGTACTAACAGACCGTTGCATGCGACTATCCTCCGATAATGTAGAACGGCTTACTTTTCTGAAAATGAACAAGGCATGGATCTCGCCTGAATTTGCCTGTCCGGTTTCCGATTAAATAACTGGTTGGCAACGTTATCCATGTCTCCTGTTATGTTCATCTTTCTACCACCTGAACTGTACTCCCTGGGCTACAACACTGCCAGTTGCTGCTCAGAAGTGTCGTGTCCACAGACCAATACACAAGCTATAGTGTTAGTGGGGTTCAGTAACGCCTGCTGTTCCCCTGCTGTGTGTCTGGCAAAAATTAATGCTGCTAACTACAAATTAAAGTTCAAACATCTCATACTAGGCTTCTGCCTACACCCTCCTTGACCCTGGGCTTCAACACCGCCAGTTGCTGCTCAGAAGTGTTGGATGCACAGATCAAAACAATCGCTGATGTGTTTGTGGGGTTCAGTAACGCCTGATGTTCCCCTGCTGTGTGTCCGGCCAAAAATCCTGCTACCTAGCTACACATGTTGAAAAAAATATGACATGTTAATGTGGCTAGTGCTACACATAGATATCAGCCTACACCCTTATTTCTAAGCTGTAAACAAGTGAAACGTCACCTTTACAACCATGAAATGATTAGTCTTGGTAAAAAATCTGTAACAAAATAATTGTGACATATTATTGCAGATATCCACATGTCTAACACAAATGCTAACACAAAAGCATACTTATGCTATAGGGTACTGATGGTGAACCTTGTCACTCCATAACTTTGACAAATCCAACTCACATCATGCCTCAAATGCTGAATGTTGGAAGTGCATAATGTGGGTTGAAGTTTGACAACAGCTGCAGTGCGAAGGTTATCCTTCAGTGTTCTTGACTTTTAACCCCTTCATGACCTTGCCATTTTTTGAAATTCTGACCAGTGTCTCTTTATGATGTAATAACTGAGGAACGCTTCAACGGATCCTACCGATTCTGAGACAGTTTTTTTGTGACATATTGGGCTTCATGTTAGTGGTAAATTTATGTCGATAATTTTTGCATTTATTTGTTAAAAAAATTGAAATTTTTCGAAAATTTTGGCAATTTTACAATTTTCAATTTTAGAATTTTTATTCTGTTAAACCAGAGAGTTATGTGACACTAAATAGTTAATAAATTACATTTCCCACTTGTGTTGTTTGCATCAGCACAATTTTGGAAGCAAAAATTTTATTTTTTATGAAGTTATAAGGGTTAAAAGTTGACCAGCGATTTCTCATTTTTACAGCAAAATTTACAAAACCTTTTTTTTAGGGACCACCTCACATTTGAAGACACTTTTCAAGGGTCTATATGGTAGCAAATACCCAAAAGTGACACCATTATAAAAACTGAACCCCTCAAGCTACTCAAAACTACATTCAAGAAGATTATTAACCCTTCAGGTGCTTCACAGGAACTAAAGCAACGTGGAAGGAAAAAATGGACATTTTAATTTTTCAAACAAAAATTTAATTTTAGCATAAATTTTTTCATTTTTGCATGGGCAACAGGATAAAATGGATCCTAAAATTTGTTTGGCAATTTCTCCTGAGTACACAGATACCTGATATGTTGTCATAAACAAATGTTTGGGCGCACGGCAGGGCTCAGAAGGGAAGGATCGACATTTGACTTTAATGGAAATTAGCTCCAATCGTTAGCGGACACCATGTCGTCTTTGGAGAGCCCCTGTGTGCCGAAACTGTGGAGCTCCCCCACAAATGACCACATTTTGGAAACAAGACCCCCTAAGGAACTTATTTAGATGCACAGTGAGCACTTTGAACCCCCAGGTGCTATACAGAAGTTTATAACGCACAGCCTTGAAAATAAAAAATAATTTTTTTCTCAAAAAATGATTTTTTTAACCCACTATTTTTTTTTTCACAAGGGTAACAGGAGAAATTGGACCCCAAAAGTTGTTGTACAGTTTGTCCTAAGTACACTGGTACCCCATATGTGGGAGAAAACTACTGTATGGGCACACGTGGGGGCTCGGAAGGGAAGTAGTGATTTTTGAAATGCCGACTTGATGGAATGGTCTGTGGGCATCATGTTACGTTTGCAGAGCCCATGATGTGCCTAAACAGTATAAACCCCCCCAAGTGACCCCATTTTGGAAACTAGATCCCCCAAGGAACTCCTCTAGATGTGTGGTGAGCACTTTGAATCTACAAGTTGTTCCCAGAAGTTTATAACGCAGAGCTGTTAAAATAAAAAATAATTTATTTTCCACCCAAAAATTTTCTTTATGCCCCAATTTTTTTTTCCCAAGAGTAACTGGAGAAATTAGACACCCAAAGTTCTTGTGCAATTTTTACTGAGTACGCTGATACCCCATATGTGGGGTTTAACCACTGTTTGGGCACACGTCGGGGCTCGGAATAAAGGGAGAACTGTTTCACTTTTAACAGCCAATCGGAGCGATCGTAGCCACATAGGGGTTAAGCCAACCCCCCTGTGGTGAAGCACAAAGGGTCTTGTGCCTGCGTGTTGGGTAACCTTTCAGGGATCCCGGTCACCTGACCCGCAGGAACGCGATCCTTTCATGACACATACGCTGTGTCACAGGTCATGAAGGGGTTAAATAAAAGCATACAAGTAAATATGAGGCAGTGACACACGCTCAGCAGACTACAAGCAGCAGTGGTTGAAGAACTAACTGGAGCGTGATCTGCACTCCAAAAATGAAAACCTCAGACTACAGTAAACACTGCACACAACTGTTCACTAGGTGTGAAAGGCCCCTTTGTGAACTTCTATATTGTTTGCAACAAATGTATTGTATACGGATGGAAGCGCGTCACACTAATAGATTTGAGTTCTTTGAAATAGAATGGAGCAGCACCAATTAGAGAAAAATGTCAAGGATGAGGCAGGGAGACATGCTCAGCAGACTACAAGCAACAGTGGTTGAAGAACTAACTGGAGCGTGATCTGCACTCCAAAAATGAAAACCTCAGACTACAGTGAACACTGCACACAACTGTTCACTAGGTGTGAAAGGCCCCTCTATGTACTTCTATATTGTTTGCAACAATTGTATTGTATACGGTTGGAAGCGCGTCACACTAATAGATTTGAGTTCTTTGAAACAGAATGGAGCAGCACCAATTAGAGAAAAATGTCAAGGATGAGGCAGGGAGACATGCTCAGCAGACTACAAGCAGCAGTGGTTGAAGAACTAACTGGAGCGTGATCTGCACTCCAATAATGAAAACCTCAGACTACAGTGAACACTGCACACAACTGTTCACTAGGTGTGAAAGGCCCCTTTGTGTACTTCTATATTATATGCAACAAATGTATTGTATACGGATGGAAGCGCGTCACACTAATAGATTTGAGTTCTTTGAAATAGAATGGAGCAGCACCAATTAGAGAAAAATGTCAAGGATGAGGCAGGGAGACACGCTCAGCAGACTACAAGCAGCAGTGGTTGAAGAACTAACTGGAGCGTGATCTGCACTCCAAAAATGAAAACCTCAGACTACAGTGAACACTGCACACAACTGTTCACTAGGTGTGAAAGGCCCCTTTGTGTACTTCTATATTGTTTGCAACAAATGTATTGTATACGGATGGAAGCGCGTCACACTAATAGATTTGAGTTCTTTGAAATAGAATGGAGCAGCACCAATTAGAGAAAAATGTCAAGGATGAGGCAGGGAGACACGCTCAGCAGACTACAAGCAGCAGTGGTTGAAGAACTAACTGGAGCGTGATCTGCACTCCAAAAATGAAAACCTCAGACTGCAGTGAACACTGCCACAACTGTTCACTAGGTGTGAAAGGCCCCTTTGTGTACTTCTATATTGTTTGCAACAAATGTATTGTATACGGATGGAAGCGCGTCACACTAATAGATTTGAGTTCTTTGAAATAGAATGGAGCAGCACCAATTAGAGAAAAATGTCAGGATGAGGCAGGAGACACGCTCAGCAGACTACAAGCAGCAGTGGTTGAAGAACTAACTGGAGCGTGATCTGCACTCCAAAATGAAAACCTCAGACTACAGTGAACACTGCACACAACTGTTCACTAGGTGTGAAAGGCCCCTTTGTGTACTTCTATATGTTTGCAACAAATGTATTTTATACGGATGGAAGGCGTCACACTAATAGATTTGAGTTCTTTGAAATAGAATGGAGCAGCACCAATTAGAGAAAAATGTCAGGATGAGGCAGGGAGACACGCTCAGCAGACTACAAGCAGCAGTGGTTGAAAACTAACTGGAGCGTGATCTGCACTCCAAAAATGAAAACCTCAGACTACAGTGACATGCACAAACTGTTCACTAGGTGTGAAAGGCCCCTTTGTGTACTCTATATTGTTTGCAACAAATGTATTTTATACGGATGGAAGCGCGTCACACTAATAGATTTGAGTTCTTTGAAATAGAATGGAGCAGCACCAATTAGAGAAAAATGTCAAGGATGAGGCAGGGAGACAGCTCAGCAGACTACAAGCAGCAGTGGTTGAAGAACTAACTGGAGCATGATCTGCACTCCAAAATGAAAACCTCAGACTGCAGTGACACTACACAACTGTTCACTAGGTGTGAAAGGCCCCTTTGTGTACTTCTATATATTTTGCAACAATGTATTGGATACGGATGGAAGTGCGTCACACTAATAGATTTGAGTTCTTTGAAATAAATGGAGCAGCACCAATTAGAGAAAAATGTCAAGGATGAGGCAGGGAGACACGCTCAGCAGACTACAAGCAGCAGTGGTTGAAGAACTAACTGGAGCGTGATCTGCACTCCAAAAATGAAAACCTCAGACTACAGTGCACACACAACTGTTCACTAGGTGTGAAAGGCCCCTTTGTGTACTTCTATATGTTTGCAACCAAATGTAATTTATACGGATGGAAGGCGTCACACTAATAGATTTGAGTTCTTTTGAAATAGAATGGAGCAGCACCAATTAGAGAAAAATGTCAAGGATGAGGCAGGGAGACACGCTCAGCAGACTACAAGCAGCAGTGGTTGAAGAACTAACTGGAGCGTGATCTGCACTCCAAAAATGAAAACCTCAGACTACAGTGAACACTGCCACAAACTGTTCACTAGGTGTGAAAGGCCCCTTTGTGTACTTCTATAGTGTTTGCAACCAATGTATTGGATACGGATGGAAGTGCGTCACACTAATAGATTTGAGTTCTTTGAAATAGAATGGAGCAGCACCAATTAGAGAAAAATGTCAAGGATGAGGCAGCGAGACACGCTCAGCAGACTACAAGCAGCAGTGGTTTAAGAACTTACTGGAGCGTGATCTGCACTCCAAAAATAAAAACCTCACAGACTGCAGTGAACACTGCACACAACTGTTCACTAGGTGTGAAAGACCCCTTTGTGTACTTCTATAGTGTTTGCAACCAATGTATTGGATACGGATGGAAGCACGTCACACTAATAGATCACTGTTAATTTCAATTGAATGGAGCAGCACCAATTCCACAAAATAAAAAAAAAAGAGTCAGTGAGTGACACGTGCAGATGACTACAAACAGCGTTGGATGCAGAGCAAACTGCAGCGTCACCTGCACTCACACACACACCTTGCACAGAGCTGTGAAAACAACACTGCAAGGAAAAAGGATGATTTACAAAGCGGTTTCTCAAATAGCCTGCCTACAGAACAATTCACAAAAACGCTATCTCTAACTGTCCCTCAGAGTCAGCATAGCAGCGTCCTGTCCCTAACTGAATTCACAGCACAGTGACGCTAAAATGTCGGCGGCGCCTTTTATAGTGCATTCTGACATCATTTCAGCATCCAATCACAGCCATGCCATTAGTTAACATGACCGCAGCATTACAGGATGTGCCCACACTTCGTAGGATTCCTCATTGGCTGTCTAAAATCACATTGCCTCTCAAAGAATTATGGGAACTTCCGATTCCAGTATACGATATATGGAAAATATCGGAACTAAGTATCGGAATTCCGATACAGCGAATATTGGCCGATACCCGATACTTGCGGTATCGGAATGCTCAACACTAGTTATGGATCTTAAATGTCATTGAAAGAAGTAAACGAAAGGAAACAGGATTAAGAATCTCCATGATCTTATAAGGTCCAATGAACCTAGGCTTAAACTTAGGAGATGCTACTCTCATAGGGATATTTCTTGAGGACAACCAGACCAAGTCCCCCACTTCAAACCGAGGACCATCAGTCCTATGCCGGTTGGCAAACCGCTGGGCCCTCTCCTGAGAGAGGGACAACCTCTCCACTACCTGGTCCCAAATCTGCTGCATACGCTCCACAACAGATTCAACACCTGGACAGACAGAAGCCTCCGTCTGTCCCGAAGAAAATTGAGGGTGAAACCCAAAATTGCAGAAAAATGGAGACATCAAAGTGGCAGAGCTAGCCCTACTATTAAGAGCAAACTCATCCAAAGGTAAAAAAGAGACCCAGTCATCTTGATCAGCAGACACAAAGCATCTCAGATAATTCTCCAATGTCTGGTTTGTCCTCTCAGTTTGTTCATTGGTCTGAGGATGAAAAGCCGAGGAGAAAGACAATTGAACACCAAGTTTAGAACAAAAAGTCCTCCAAAATCTGGAAACAAACTGGACTCCTCTGTCAGACACAATGTTCTCAGGAATGCCGTGTAACCGAACCACGTGCTGAAGGAACAAAGGCACCAATTCGGAGGAGGAATGCAACTTAATGGCAATGGTAAGGTAATGGCACAAGGTAATGGCACAAGATGTATCATTTTGGAAAACCTATCACAAATCACCCAGATAACGGTCATTCTCTGAGAAACAGGGAGGTCGGAAATGAAATCCATAGAGATATGGGTCCATGGTCTCTTGGGCACAGGCAATGGCATCAACAAACCACTAGAGCGAGAGCAAGGCTTGGAGCGAGAGCAAGTCCCACAGGACTGCACAAATTCCCTGACGTCACGAGACAAAGTAGGCCACCAAAAGGACCGACTCACCAAGTCTCTGGTACCAAAAATTCCGGGATGACCGGCCAACACGGAACAATGAATCTCAGACACCACACTCTTTTTCCACCGGTCTGGGACAAACAATTTCCCAATAGGGCAGCGCTCGGGCTAATCCTCTGACACCCTTCCAGAGCCAGTCTCAAATTGGGCGAGATGGCGGAAAGAACTACACCCTCTTTTAAAATAACAGCAGGATCAGATAACTCAGGAGAGTCTGCAAGGAAACTCCTCGAGAGGGCATCCGCCTTAACATTCTTAGTGCCAGGAAGAAAGGAAACCACAAAATTAAAACGTGTGAAAAACAAGGCCCACCTGGCCTGTCTAGGATTAAGTCGCTTGGCTGATTCCAGATAAACCAGATTCTTATGGTCCGTAAGGACCACCACCTGATGTTTGGCTCCCTCCAGCCAATGTCTCCACTCTTCAAAAGCCCACTTCATGGCCAATAACTCCCGATTACCCACTTCATAATTACGTTCAGTTGGAGAAAATTTTCGAGAGAAAAAGGCACAAGGGTTACTTTTAGAGGTCTCTGGATCTCTTTGGGACAAAACGGCACCTGCCCCAATTTCGGAGGCATCAACCTCCACCTGAAATGGCAGAGAAACATCAGGCTGCCGTAGAACAGGAGCAGAAGTGAATCTCTGCTTAAGTTCCTGAAACGCAGAGACTGCCTCAGGAGGCCAATTCACCACATCAGAACCCTTTTTGGTCAAATCAGTCAATGGTTTAACAATAACAGAGAAATTACCAATAAATTTACGATAAAAATTGGCAAAACCCAAGAATCTCTGAAGAGCCTTTAATGAAGTAGGTTGGACCCAATCACAGATGGCCTGAACCTTGACCGGGTCCATTTCAATAACAGATGGGGACAAAATGAATCCCAGAAATGAGATCCTCTGTACACCAAAAAGACACTTTGATCCCTTCACATACAGTGCATTCTCTCTCAAAATCTGGAACACAGTCCGAACATGTTTCACATGAGAGTCCCAGTCATTGGAAAAAAATCAAAATATCATCCAAATAAACCATTAGAAATTTATCCACAAAATCCCTGAAAATGTCATTCATGAAGGACTGGAAGACGGAAGGAGCATTAGTGAGCCCAAAGGGCATCACTAGGTACTCAAAATTCCCCTCTGGGGTATTAAACGCCATCTTCCATTCATCCCCGTGCTTAATGCGAATAAAGTTATACGCCCCCTGAGGTCAAGCTTGGTAAACCAAGTAGCACTTTTCACCCTGGAAAACAGGTCAGAAATCAAGGGTAACGGATATTGATATTTCACAGTGATATTGTTCAAGAGACGATAATCAATACACGGCCTTAATGAACCATCCTTTTTGGCCACAAAGAAAAAACCGGCACCCAAAGGTGAAGAGCATGGTCTGATATGACCCTTCTCCAATGACTCCTTGATATAAGACCGCATAGCGTCATGTTCAGGTACAGACAAGTTAAAAAGGCGACCTTTAGGGAATTTACTACCAGGCACTAATTCAATAGCGCAGTCATAGCTCCTATGGGGGGACAAGGATGCAGATTTACTTTCGCTAAACACATCAGAAAAATCAGTCAAAAAGTCAGGAACATCCTGAGCTTGGGGAGAGGCAGAAAAACAGGAGTGTTGGCATTAACACATTGGCAGCCCCAACTGGTTACAGACACAGATTTCCAATCCAAAACAGGATTATGAGACTGTAACCAAGGGAAACCTAGTACAATAATGTCATGCAGATTAACAGCCCCAAAAATTTGCAACTCTCCTGATGATCAGGTTCAACCCTCATTATCACCTGAGTAGAGAACTGGGGTTTATTCTCAGCCAAAGGGGTAGAATCAATCCCCAGTAGGGGAATAGACTTCCGTAGGGGTATCAAGGGAAACCCACAACGTTTAGCAAAATCAAAATCCATCAGGTTAATAGCTGCTCCCGAATCAACAAAAGCCTGAGCAGAAAATGTGGACAGGGAGCAAATCAGGGTAACAGTCAACAGAAATTTAGTCTGAACACTACCCAAGACAACTGAGTGTGCAAAACGTCTTCCCCGCTTAGGGCAGACTGAAATAGCATGAGAGCGTCATCACAGTAGAAACATAACCCATTGTGTTTTCGAAACTCATGACGCTGTGCCCCAGAAGCCACTCTATCACACTGCATGGGTTCAGAAGCTGGTTCACAAGGCAACACTATTCCACGCATACCTCTACGCTCACGCAAACGTCTGTCAATTTGAATCGCTAATGACATAGAATCATTGAGACCAGAGGGAGCAGGAAACCCACCGTAACATCTTTTACATTCTCTGACAGACCATTCCGAAAAAGGGCTGCCAAAGCATCGTCATTCCATTTGGTCAGGACAGCCCACTTTCGGAATTTCTGACAGTACAACTCAGCGTCCTCAAGCCCCTGATTTAATGCCAACAATGTTTTTTCAGTTTGATCAGTGACATTAGGTTCATCGTACAATAACCCCAGAGCCAGAAAAAATGCATCAACATTACTCAAAACAGGGTCCCCAGGTGTCAGGGAAAAAGCCCAATCCTGAGGATCGCCGCACAGGAGAGAGATGACAATTTGAACCTGCTGTGCTGCGTTCCCTGAGGACTTAGGTTTTAAGACAAAAAACAACTTACAGTTATTTTTGAAATTCAGAAATTTAGCTCGATCCCCCAAAAATAAATCTGGCATGGGGATCCTAGGTTCCACAACTGGCAACCCTGCAAGATAGGTAGCAATACTCCGAACTTCAGTGGCAAGCTGATCCACACGGCCAGACAACTGTGCAAACTCCATTGAGAGAAAAAAAAATCCTCCTCAGCACCCAGATAAAAAGAGGGAAAAAATGCAAAAAACAGAGAAAAAAAAAAAATTCTGTCAACTTCCCTTTTTCTCTTTCCTTGTACTATTTTTCCCTTCTGTTGAGTACCATGAAATTTTCAGTTTGGCCGGTGATACTGTTATGATTTGGTAGCTGAGGAGAGAAGGCAAAAACGGCAATACACCAGAGAGGTTGGAATCCACTGGATTGCAGTACCCTGACTAACCACCACAACTAAAGGCAGCCATGGAGCGTTCCTACGTTGGTCCTAGACGCCTCGTCACAGCCTGAGAGTTTAGCTACACCTAAAGATAGAAAGAGGAAAGCTATCTGCCCCGAAGCAGATCCCCAAAGAACATAGGAAGCCCCCAAACATGTAATGGCGGTTAGACAAGAGGAAATACAGACACAGACAGAAAATAGTAAGAGCAAACGTTGGGGCCCAATCTACCTGGACAGAAAAGGATAGGAAGGACACTTACTGCAATCCAAAAAACCCTAAAAAATACCAACTCTACTAATTGCAAAAACACCTGAGATCACACGACCTCTACCACCTAAATTAGTTCTCTGGTGTAACAAAACTAAGCCGCAGCCACTGAAAAAACTGGAAAAGGCAAATGAACAAATAACAGTGGCTCAGATAAACTGAGAGGAGCACAAGCCCCCGGAGGGGACCTGGCTGACCTCCACAGAAGTGCAGGGAACAATGCAAAAAGCAAGCACAAAAATAAAAACAGAAAATATCTTATCTGAGAGCAGGAGAAGAGGCAAGACTCAGCAAGCTTCCAAGTGAACCAGGGACCACAGTTGAGACAAGAACAATTGATCACCGGCAACCATGATGGGAGGGAACCTCCCTTATAAAAGACCAGTCTGTAACTCCTGATTGCCAATCCTCATTGAATGGCTCAGTACTGTTTGTAACCACCAGAGGGAGCTTCTGCTCAGAATTCATTTCTAACACATTCACAACACCCAGTCTGGCTAACACCAGAATATCAAAATCAGGAAAAGTGTACTCTATCTGTTGCGTACAGCTGTATACAGTGTTGGGGAAATTGTAAATCTCCGTATATATTTCCGGAGTCACACACAGATAGTCAGCCTGTATGTGTCCGTGATACCAGCCGTTACACTGTACTGTGAGGAGCGTACAGCTCTATACGGTGTGGGAACATATGAGCTCTCGGTAACTCAAAGAAATTTCCCCCTTATCACTGGCAGGCAACCTGCCTATTAATTAGCTCTGCTGCTCCACACAAGCAATTTCCACTCTGTCACTGGCAGGCAGCCTAATAACCAGCGTTGCTGCACACACCAAAATCCTCCCCTGTCACTGCACAGTTACTGTAGAGCTAATCGCTATCAGCACAAGGAAATTTTATTTTTTTAGGCCCTGCCTAACGCTCTCCCTGCTGAGAAGCAGCGTCAGCAACTTGTCCCTACACTGATATTGGCAGAAGTAATATGGCGGTCGGTGCTGAGGGATTTTATATGCACTGTGATGCCACACAAAGCCAGCCAATCACTGCAATGCTCTTTTCTAAGATGGTGCTGGCCGCTGCCCATGTCATCGCGTTGCCCACAGCCTGCGTCCTTACTCATTGGCCGAGAAAAGGCCCTTAAAGTAGTATGGGAAAAGCAACTTCGGCAAAATGGTCGCCGAACATGTGACCGACCTCGCGCCACGATCTGGTTTCGTTTCATGAAATCCGACTTTGGCGAAAGTCGGCGATTTTTGAAAATGAGCGACCTGTTTCGCTCAACTCTACTCAAGATTTTGCAATTTACAGAGTCTCACCCTTTTGATGACTCTCCAGGATTAAAGCCGCTGTGAAGAGGTTACGACAAGCTTAGGAAGCTGACAGTCCATTGAGATACGTTTTGAGTTGACCTGATTGTTCCAACCTGGATTCTCCAAATATCTTTGAGGGTTCAGTGTTGGTCAATGGAGAAGATCTGTATTCATTCAGTTGGAGCCATATATACTGTCATGTAAAGTGTTCCTCTATGAGTCATTGTATTCTGACTGAGTCCTGTCAAGTCTACCCTGATACAGAGGCAAATCACCCTTTTATAATTCACAGCTTTTATTCATATAGGAAAGATGTGTATCTTCGTACCATGTTAGCCAGTAGATAGAAAAATATTTAGACTTGAGAGTCCTCAGTGGTTAAAGGTATCAACCACTGAGGACTCTCAAGTCTAAATATTTTTCTAGCCTTTATTCAGGCATTTTTCCCCAGGATTGTGGGAAGGTGGCAGGGCTCGTTTCTCATTGTTTGAGTATCAGTCTGCATAGTTTGTCCTCCTGTGTTTTGCAGGTCAACAAGCTAGCTGGCCTGGTACAATGTGTAATCAGCATATTAACTAACATCTATTGTTCAATTACCCTATGTCCCTGTCCCTCAAAGATAGAAGACAATGAGTTGCAGCAACTCAAAAGTCAATATCCTGGCTGATACGAACAATAGGATGTGTTTATTGACCAACCAAAGAAAAACACATAAATTCAGTAGTCATCATAAAGATAATAGCCCATGTCTCCTGGCCTACTGAAATTTATGATTTTCATAATTAAAAGATTAAAGGCCATGTCATCACATATATTAGTTATCATGCTATAAAAACTTTTGTTTCACTAATGATTGAAAAATATATTTTATTGAGGTGTTTCAATTAAATTAAAAAATGTTCTGATATGGTAATTGTGTCAAGGTATGAAAATTATTTTTTTAGAATCAGTTTCAAAATTAAATGATAAGATTCTGCATTCAATTCATAACATGATGACTTAAATTGCTAATTGTAGGCCGTTTCAGTATTTACCTGATGCACTTCCCAAGTGCTAAATCTTTCCATAGTATCAATCTGTACTGCTAAAGCTTTTCCTCCCTGAATCAAATATCAAACTTTGGATCATTGGATGTGCTTGAAACCACACATTCAGTATGTGAAGCCTGACACTGCTCCCAGCAGTACCTGTGCCTGAAACCGCACCCGCAGAACTATAGACCTGTCACCAAATCCTGCAGTACCTGTATCTGAAACCGCACACGCGGTACATGAAGCCTGACTCCACTTCCTGCGATACTTCTGCCTGAATCTGCACCCACGGTACATGAACCTTGACTTCGGTGCATGAACTCACAGTACTGGAACCTGCACAAGGGTTATCTGGTTATCGTTCCTTTGTTCATACAGTTGGAGCCTGTTCCAGTATCTGAATCCCATCCTGGCTTGTGACCGAGAAATGTCGCTGTCTGAACAGTGTCCTAATCTGGTTTTCTCAATAACTATGAGTCTGTGTCTGTGCTGCCCAAAGACCGAGAATCTGTGCTTTCCGTACAGCATCAGAATCTTTTCCTACTTGTGACTTTGTGTCTGTGTCAGCAAACCTAACCCTTTGGGTCAGCAGCTGCGGAACTAGTGACTGCCTAGGAGTGGTACCTGGTGGCTACCTGCATCTCAAACCTAACTCCACCATCAGGAAATCCAGTGAAAACCAGGTAACTGGTTACCTATGCCTCTCCTAGATAAGTCCAACCCTCTGGCAAAGTGGGTCCACGATCCACGTTCATCATGTGCGTGTGCTACAATTTGCTCAGGCCATAGACCCCGCTGATAACAAGACCCCTCAGTCTCAGAGTAGTACCAAGAGTTAATCCATCAGCATGATCAACAGGAAAAATATACCTGCAGAATGTGAATAGCCATTGGATACCCTGATATTGGCTGCTTCTTCCACCCCAGTTCAAGTTGCAGCAACCTCGGCATAGAATACTCAGCTTGCAACTTATGCACTTTCAACTAATCTCTGTCTGTCTGCTCCATCACGTTCTGACGGGGATCCTAAGTAATGCTGCGGCTTCGTGAATCAGTGCACTCTAAAATTTTGACCCATAAGTTTCCCTCTGATAGGGCTAAAGTGGGATTCCTAATACATCATCTAGTGGCTTAACCCCTTGTGGGAGAAAGGAGACCTCAGATCTGCAGGCCTTCTAGTTGGACTTCCAAAAAATCTTTGATGATCCAAGCCATTTGTCTTCTGCTACATTTTCCCTTCTCAGACTGCATCAGGGTGGTCTGTCTGTGAGCCAGTATGCATCCGGTTCCACCCCCTGTCTTATGGACTAGGATGTAATAACAAGCTTCTCCAACCTCTGGGAGGGACTGTCTAGAAGGATCCAGAATGATCTGGCTGATTGAGACATCCCTGCTACCCTAGATGATTTGATTTCCCTGGCAATTGCCATAGATTTCAGGTTCCAGGAATGGTTAAGAGAAGTGACGCATGTGAGGAAACCATCGCGCCTGGCTCCATCCTTCCAGTAACCATTCATTCCCCAGTCTTCGCAGACAGCGGTCTACTCTGAACATATGCAAGTTAACCATATGAAGCAGGCTAAGTAGCAGTAGGAACACCGTCATGCCGAGGAATAGTACTGCTATTGTGGTAACATAGAACATCACATCCGTTCTTATCCTGAGAAGCCGGAGAGACTCCAAAGCCTTAGGTCTGTAGGAGTGGCTAGCCTGGGCGAGGGTAATACATCTCCACCGTTGACTCTGAATGCATCCATATCCTATGGAGGTATCCGTTTGTTTAGACAGCCTACCTCAGCTCTGGTTAGATGGGAAACTTCTTGCAGCAAGCCGTGGTGGATCGGTATTATATTCCCATCTGACACCTCTAGAGTCCCTTGAAGGTGTTCTCCGTTGAGGGAAAGGCCCTATCTGAAGTCATTCAAGTAATCGTGAAGCAGGTAATGCTTCGGGTAGGAATACAGCATATGGAAAAGATCGCTTTTTATGTGCTGCCTGGGTTGTTGCACCCACAACTCCTCGGTCTTCCGTGACTGCATACTCATGAGCCTGTCCTAAGCTAGAGAACTGTTGAGGTGTTTCATTGGAGACATTCCTGTCATGAGAGAGGTCTGGTCCCTGTATTCCCAGTTCATCCACCAGTAAGATCATCTTCTTCACCTGGTCTGCCATATGCTAGAGGGTTGTGCGCCGATGTCTTCAATGGGAAAGAAGCAAAACAGTTGCCTCTGCACAGACCATACGATTGTTCCATTGACCTGTCACTGGAATCCTCTCTATCACAAGATCATATCAATCAGGAACCTGAATTGAAGATGGACCAGGAGAAGGTATCTTGAATTTTTTCTCTAGAACAGATTTTCTCTCCTACTCCTGTGATCCTGAGGCCCGAAGGAAAAGTCTATTTTTCAAAGGTCTGTAGAAAATTAGGCCTTGAAGTAAAATCAGGGTCATTTGGCCTGTTTCCAAGATCCACTCTCCCTCTAAAATGTATAATCACAGATTCCGAATTGAAGCAGATCCCTGAGAAGGTATAATCAAATCTTGATAGTAAACAGGTTCTTTCTTCTGCGCCTGTGTTCTTGATCTGGAGAGAATTGGGTCGTGAAGAGAAATTGAGAGGGTTAAAACATACTGTATACATATGATACATACCTGAATTGTTAGAAAAGATTTTTTTATTAAATTATTGGGCATAACAGAAAAAAAGGAATAAGGGGAAAAACCAACAGGTGGAAAAAATGTGCAGGGGAGTGCGGGGTAAGTATATGCACAAATAAAATATTAGCAAACACCAATGATAAAATCACATACATGGTCCAAATACAGACATATTAAATGATAATGGATTGACTTGTCGATACATAAATAATTAAATAGTTAAATCAATAAATAAATAGTTTGGTAAATCAATAAATGTGTATATTATGTATATAATAAAGTGCATATGCAAGGAATTAGCAGCATTATACTGACCAACAGAAGACCCCGCAGCAGCCTGCACCTGCCCGACGCACGTTTTTCTTGAGCTTTGAAGAGGGGATAAGAAGGGAAAGTGTGGAGAGGTATTTTAGGCATAAGCAGCTAATCATGTGTACTGACTAATCGGAAGCAGCTGGTGCTGCGTGTGCGGTATACCATGCATGGTGTTGCAGCCATCAGTATCCAACAATAGGACGCATCTCCATGGAGCACATCATGTGTGAGGAAGTGACATCGGCATGCGCTGGAGCCCAGGGCTGCCACCAGAATTTCAGGGCTCCGTACTGGCAACATTTTTGGGGCCCCTTTTTTTTGCATTGTGTCGTTATTTCTCCTGAAAATATAAGAATAAACTGACAAATGACTGATACCATTCATATGCGTTTCCCTAGCCAGTCTAACCTTGGCTGATCACTAGTGTTGAGCGGTACGATACCGCAAGTATCGGGTATCGGCCGATATTAGCTGTTTCGGCCTTTCGATACTTAGTTCCGATATTTTCCATATATCGTATACCGGAATCGGAAGTTCACATAATTCTTTGAGAGGCAATGTGATTTTAGTCAGCCAATGAGGAATCCTAAGAAGTGTGGGCACATCCTGCACTGCTGCGGTCATGTTAACTAATGGCATGGCTGTGATTGGATGCTGAAATTATGTCAGAATGCACTATAAAAGGCGCCGCCGCCATTTTAGCGTCACTGTGCTGTGAATTCAGTAAGGGACAGAACGCTGCTGTGCTGACTCTGAGGGACAGTTAGAGATTGCGATTTAGTGTACTGTGCTGTAGGCAGGCTAGCACCAACCGCTGTGTAAAGCTTCCTTTTGCCTGCAGTGTTGTTTTAACAGCTCTGCAAGGTGTGTGTGAGTGCAGGTGACGCTGCAGTTTGCTCTGCATGCAACGCTGTCTGTAGGCATCTGCACGTGTCACTCACAGACTCTTTTTTTTTTCTTCAGTGTAATTCTTGCTGCTCCGTGCAATTTAACTATTAGTGTGACGCGCTTCCATCCGTATCCAATACATTGGTTGCAAACACTATAGAAGTAGACAAAGGAGTAGCCTTTCACATATTGTGAACAGTTGTGTTTCAGTGTTCACTTCAGTCTGTGTTTTTTATTTTTTGAGTGCACATCACGCTCCAGTTACTTGTTCAAGCACTGCTGCTTGTACTCTGCTGAGCGTGTCTCAGTGCCTCATCCTTTTCATTTCTCTCCAATTGGTTCTGCTCCATTCCATTTAAAATAAATATAATCTATTAGTGTGACGCACTTCCATCCGTATCCAATACATTGGTTGCAAACACTATAGAAGTAGACAAAGGAGTAGCCTTTCACAGATTGTGAACAGTTGTGTTTCAGTGTTCACTTCAGTCTGTGTTTTTTATTTTTTGAGTGCACATCACGCTCCAGTTACTTGTTCAAGCACTGCTGCTTGTACTCTGCTGAGCGTGTCTCAGTGCCTCATCCTTTTCATTTCTCTCCAATTGGTTCTGCTCCATTCCATTTAAAATAAATATAATCTATTAGTGTGACGCGCTTCCATCCGTATCCAATACATTGGTTGCAAACACTATAGAAGTAGACAAAGGAGTAGCCTTTCACAGATTGTGAACAGTTGTGTTTCAGTGTTCACTTCAGTCTGTGTTTTTTATTTTTTGAGTGCACATCACGCTCGTTACTTGTTCAAGCACTGCTGCTTGTACTCTGCTGAGCGTATCTCAGTGCCTCATCCTTTTCATTTCTCTCCAATTGGTTCTGCTCCATTCCATTTAAAATAAATATAATCTATTAGTGTGACGCGCTTCCATCCGTATCCAATACATTGGTTGCAAACACTATAGAAGTAGACAAAGGAGTAGCCTTTCACAGATTGTTAACAGTTGTGTTTCAGTGTTCGCTTCAGTCTCTGCGTAATAACCACACTTAGGCCTTTTAACTTTTCTGACTTTCTTTATCAATCTACCAAGATGAAGAAGGCAGGGAGAAAGGCACGTGGTCGTGGCTGTGGAGTTTCAGCAGGGAGAGGACGTGGGGATTCTTTGGCTGCTGCCACCCTCAGTGACACAGCATCCACCAGTTTTACCCATGAGCGTTCCTTTATGCGCACTTTGGTAGGAGCTCGGCGTGCCCCCCTGCTGCGGGAAGAACAAATTGAAGCCGTTGTTGGTTGGATGGCAGCCAATGCATCGACTTCAATTCCTTCCACCTCCTCTCAGGAACACAACACTGTTGAGCAACCATCTGTCTGTTCACCGCCTGTCAAATTGCCCAGGCAGTCAGAGAGTTCTGTACAGGAGCCAGCTGAGTCTCTGCTTCTGTTCTCAGAATCTGTTGGCTCGCAAACACGGGCACAGACAAGCAGCATTCTGCAATTTGAAGAAGAGGGAGTATGCAGTGATGCTCAACAGCTGTGTCTCTCTCAATCTGAAGAGGCGGGTGAGCCAGTGCCGATGGACAGGACACCGCAGAACGCATCTTATGATGATGATGAGACTCAGGTGCCAGGTTTTGTGGAGCATGGTGCTGCCCAGACCATCCAACAGCAGCAGGTGTTGGAAGAGGGTAGTGGAGATGATGAAGTCCGAGACCCAACATGGCGTGAGCAACAGGAAGGTGGTGGGAGCAGCTCTGAGGAAGAGATTGTCCCAACGGTACAAAGAGGAGGGAGAGGTAGGCTGCAGACTCGCTTGCCTGTAGCCTCCAGTTTGGCACCTGTTGGGAGCAGTTCTCTTAGAAATGTCAAAATTGGCGCTCCCATGACTTGCACTGTGTGGTCCTTTTTTGACAGACTTGTAGATGATATTTGCTATGTTCAATGCAAGCTGTGTAAGCAAAAAGTTAAAAGAGGTAAAAATATCAGTAACCTGAATACCACAAATATGTGGAAACATGTACGGACAAAGCACGTAGCTGAGTTACAAACACACACTGGAGATGTAGGCCAACCTACAGCAGCACCTACATCTTCAGGTCGTGTTGGAGCCTCTACCTCCAGCTCACACACACCTGGTTCGGCTTCCTCACAGGATCTCCATGGAAGAACCTCGGTCACTGTTGTCCATAGACAAACTGTTATTCCACCCACAGCAGCAAGTTCACAGTCATCGTCACACTCCCAGACCACAAAACAGCCATCGGTACCACAGGCAGGGGATAAAAGACAGCCATACTCGGCAAACCATCCATGAGCACATGCTCTGAATGCTGGCATTGCAAAACTCCTGTCCCTTGAAATGCTGTCATTCAGGCTGGTGGAGACTGACAGTTTCCAGAACTTTATGGCATTGGCAGTCCCACAATATAATGTGCCAAGCCAATTTTATTTAGCAGGCAAGCCGTCCATGTTCTGCAAAAACATGTCGAGGGAAACATTAAACATGCGCTACTAAACGCCGTCAGTAGCAGGGTCCACCTCACCACCGATGCGTGGACCAGTACCCATGGCCAGGGACGATACCTTTCCCTCACTGCCCATTGGGTCAATGTTGTGGAGCAGGGTACAGATCTTGCCAGTGGCGCTGTACGTGTTCTGCCAACTCCAAGGATTGCAGGAATCCAGTCTGTACACATTGATTCCTCCTCCTACTCCAGTTCCTCAGAATCATCGCTGCACGAGCCGTCACGGTATACCTCCACATGGACCCGTGAACGCTTACCTGTTGCGACCGATATGAGCACAGCCGTGGCCAAACGTCAATAGGCCATCCTGGAATTAATTTCCATGGGGAATCGAAGCCACACAGCGCAGGAGCTCTGGGATGCCATCAAGCTGGAGAGCGACGTGTGGTTTTTGTCAGCTAATCTCCAGCCAGGCTTGGTAGTGTGTGACAATGGCCGAAATCTGGTGGCAGCTCTGGGCCTTGGCAACCTCACTCACATACCATGTCTGGCACATGTGCTCAACTTGGTCGTGCAGAGTTTTTTGAGGGACTATCCGGATCTTGATGCACTGCTGCACAAGGTCCGCCTAGAGTGCGCTCACTTGCGACGTTCCAGCATGGCCAGATCGCGCATTGCAGCTCTGCAAGTCAGATTTCGCCTTCCTGAACATCGCATCATATGTGACGTACCCACCAGGTGGAATTCCACGTTACATATGTTGGAGCGGTTGTGTGAGCAGCAGCCAGCAGTAATGGAGTATCAGCTGCAACAGGCGCAATCAACTCGCAATTTGCGCCGTTCACACTTCACCACTACTGAGTGGGCCTCTATGAAGGACATCTGCGACGTTTTGCGTGCGTTTGATGTCTCAACGCGGATGGCGAGTGCAGATGATGCACTAGTCAGCATGACTGTCCCCTTATCTACCTGCTTCAGAAATCACTGAAAGCACTAAAGGAAGAGGTTTTGGAAGAGGTGGAGGATGAGGAGTCACAAATTCAATTACCTTCAGGACAGTCATCGCAACGTGGTTCCTCACAAAGGGCTGGGCAGGGCTCACTTTGTGAGGAGGATGAGGAGGAGGAGGAGGAGTCAATGGAGGAGGAAGAAATCCCTACAGAGGGAGGTACACAACGCTCTAGTCAGTATGTAGAGCGAGGGTGGGGTGATGCAGAGGAGGCAGAGATGACGCCTCTTCCAGAGGACAGCCTTTGTTGGCCATTTGGGAGTCTGCAGCACATGGTTGATTTCATGCTTCAGTGCCTGAGAAACGACCGCCGCATCGCCCACATTCTCACCACGTCAGATTATTGGGTGTACACCCTCCTAGACCCTCGCTACCGGGACAACTTACAAACCCTCATCACACCGGTGAACCGGGACCGTAAAATGCAGGAGTACCAAGACACACTGGTGCAATCCATAATGTTGTACATTCCAGCCGAGAGAGCTGCTGCTGCTGCTACTGCTTTACAAAGCAGCTCTATGCGTCGAGGCAGTGTAGACACCTCTACAACAAGAGGGAGCACAAGCAGCGCCTCTGCACAGGGCAAGAGCTGTATGTTAGAAATGTGGCGAAGTTTTGTGACAGCGCCAGCAAGGTCTACACCATCCGAGACGGCTCCAGTCACCAGGAAGAAACGTTTCCGTAAGATGGTGACAGACTACTTGGCTTTCCCTCTAAGTGTACTCCCAGATGCCTCTTCCCCTTTCAAATTTTGGGTCTCTAAGTTGGATACATGGCCAGAGCTTAGCCAGTATGCATTGGAGGTGCTGGCTTGCCCTGCTGCCAGTGTATTATCTGAGCGTGTCTTTGAGTGCTGCAGGTGGTGTAGTAACAGACCGTCGCATGCGACTATCCTCAGAGAATGTAGACCGGCTTACTTTTCTGAAAATGAACAAGGCATGGATCTCACCTGAATTTGCCTGTCCGTTTTCAGATTAAATAACTGTTTGGCAACGTTTTCCATGTCTCCTGTTATGTTCATCTTTCTACCACCTGAACTCTACTCCCTGGCTACAACACCGCCATTTGTTGCTCGTAAGTAATTGGCAGGGGTACTGACTCCTGGCCAGCCTGGTTACAGCACGACAGCTGTTTCCTGGCAGTGTGAACGTCAATTATCCTCCAATAAGTTTGCTGTCGTGTTGCATTCGGGTTAGCCGACTCTATGGTGCCTGCAGTTTAGGTGATTCCTATGTGTGCTGTGGGATATGTAAATAAAGGCTGTTTCCATTGTGACAATAGGACAAGCACCCACTGTAGGACTGTGTGATTCGGTAACTGCGGACGGCTTGCGTCCTGTCAACTTACATTTTCATGGGTGCGTTCTGCTACCCGTCCGGGGTCCAGAACCGTCAACTGGTTCTCGCCCAGTGCCTTTGGCCTAGGTGCCTCCATCTCCGTATCCGAGTTCCACCAACGTCTGCTGGTCCTTGGTAGTGCTTTGGAGCACAGGTACCTCCTGCTTAGTAACCGTGTCACAGTAACGTCAGCTGGTACTCGGTTGTGACATTGCCTCTTTTCTTTCTGCTACCCGTCCGGGGTCCAGTACCGTCAACTGGTTCTCCCCAGTGCCTTTGGCCTAGGTGCCTCCATCTCCGTATCCGAGTTCCAGCAATGTCTGCTGGTCCTTGGTAGTGCTTTGGAGCACAGGTACCTCCTGCTTAGTAACCGTGTCACAGTAACGTCAGCTGGTACTCGGTTGTGACATTGCCTCTTTTCCTTCTGCTACCCGTCCGGGGTCCAGTACCGTCAACTGGTTCTCCCCAGTGCCTTTGGCCTAGGTGCCTCCATCTCCGTATCCGAGTTCCACCAACATCTGCTGGTCCTTGGTAGTGCTTTGGAGCACAGGTACCTCCTGCTTAGTAACCGTGTCACAGTAACGTCAGCTGGTACTCGGTTGTGACATTGCCTCTTTTCCTTCTGCTGCCCCTCCGGGTTCCAGCACAGTCAGCTGGTCCTCGTTACTTCCATTGTCTCTTGCTCCATCTGATACCCGTCAGGGTTCCAGTAACGTCAGCTGGTTCTCGGAAATTAGACGACCTTAAAGACCACCCAGAAGAAGATGACGACAACAAGGACGACGAGCATGAAGCCAACCAGCCTGAACACCATCACAAAGAAAAAATAAAAGATTACCCAGAAGAAGATCACCAACAGAACAAAGAAGGTTAAGACAAACTACAAGATAAAAGAACAAGAGACAGAAGAACAATAAGCAGAAGATCAAAAAGCAGAAGAACATGAAGTATAAGACCAAAATGAAGAGCAAAATATATGATCTAAATTATAAGCAGAAGAAGACTAAGCAGTGTATGGGGGTGAGTCCGTTCCTGTCACGCTGTCTAATGATATGTATACAATGTCAGTAAACTATTAATACAGGAACAACACTCTATACAACAACTAGTATAGCAACATCAGCATGTAAGTATAGAATAGATTTACCTGACACGATATCTGCTGAACTCAGGGTTAATCTTGAGGACTTGATGAGCTGAAACAGGAAAGAGGTGGACCGGGATCTAACCTGACCCTAAACTGGGGTCCTAACTAATCCCTCACCTTGGAGGTACTGATAATGGTTCAGAGGTCCAAGTCTCCAACCTAACCCTGTCTCCTATCAGACCCTGAACCCTGTAATCAGTCCTAAGAAGGATCCTGACTACCACCAAAGGGATATGGGCTGATCTCAGCTAAATACACAGATTAGACATATAAGACAGACAGGATAACACACGCTTGCATTAACACTCAAACACCAAAGGAACATAAATGGTCTGGGAAATAAACTCTAACCAAGTTGAGCTTAGAACAACTAAGGAGCTCACAACTAAAGTCTATACAGATTCATTCCTATCTGTGGTCTGCATGAAGGTTTCACTGGCAACTCCCCAAGCAGACAGCCAGGAATTTAAAGGAAACCAATCAACAAATAATCAATTGCAGCCGGGAGAAACTGCACCCAGTCCCAGCAACGAGCACAGACAGAATTAACTCCCTAGCTGCCAAACACAAAGAAACAGCAGCTCAGCTGTGAGAAGTCAAAATGTGCAACCGCGACGATCTTCGTGGCAATGCACACATGACAGTACCCCCCCTTCTACGAGGGGCCTCCGGACCCTCAGGGCCAGGCCTGCCCGGGTGAGTTCTGTGGAAGGTCCGAACCAAACGATCTGCGTTAACATCAGACGCAGGGACCCACGTCCTCTCCTCCGGACCATACCCCTTCCAATGCACCAAGTACTGAAGGGACCGGCGATTCAGACGTGAGTCAATGATCTTTGATACTTGAAATTCCAAGTTACCATTGACCAACACAGGAGGAGGAGGTAGAGGTGACGGTATGACTGGTGCCACATACCTTTTAAGTAATGACTTGTGGAACACATTATGAATTTTAAACGTAGGAGGGAGGTCCAGACGAAATGCCACAGGATTAATTATGGAACCGATCCTGTACGGCCCGATGAATCTGGGACCCAGTTTCCAGGAGGGCACTTTAAGTTTTATATTCCTGATAGACAACCATACCAGATCGTTCACATTCAGATCTGGACCAGAAACTCTCCTCCTATCAGCCATACGTTTGTAACGGTTCCCCATCGCACTCAGATTATTCAATACACCTCTCCACACAGAAGCAAGTGACGACGAGAAACGCTCCTCCTCAGGAACCCCAGAAGGGCCCCCCCCATTGAAAGTACAAAACTGGGGATGGAAACCATATGCCCCAAAAAACGGGGACTTACCAGTGGACTCGCTCCGCCTGTTGTTAAGAGCGAACTCTGCCAGAGGCAAGAAAGAAGACCAGTCCTCTTGGTTCTCTGAGACAAAACACCGGAGATATGTCTCTAAGCTCTGATTCAGACGCTCTGTCTGACCATTGGT
The DNA here is from genome assembly GCA_033576555.1 of Oophaga sylvatica. NCBI lineage: Eukaryota > Metazoa > Chordata > Amphibia > Anura > Dendrobatidae > Oophaga > Oophaga sylvatica. The sequence goes on along the minus strand of JARQOD010000214.1, from coordinate 140,251 downwards.
CTGCGGATGAAAAGCCGAGAAAATGACAATTGCATCCCCAGACGTAAACAAAATGCCCTCCAAAATTTGGACACAAACTGAGACCCCCTATCTGACACCACATCAGAAGGCAACCCATGAAGTCTAACGATCTCCCTAATGAACACCTGCGCCAGAGTTTTAGCATTAGGGAGTGCAGGAAGAGCAACGAAATGTGCCATCTTACTGAACCTGTCAACAACCACCAGTATGACAGTATTCCCTGACGACGGAGGAAGGTCCGTAATGAAGTCCATAGATAAATGAGTCCATGGACGCTCCGGAAGTTTCAAGGGTAAAAGGGTCCCAGACGGACGGGTATGAGGGGTTTTAGAGCGAGCACACACCCCACATGACGCGACAAAAGTTATAACATCTTTATTAGCATTAGGCCACCAAAACCGGCGAGAAAGGAGATCTAAAGTAGCCTTACTCCCTGGATGTCCTGCTAGAGCAGAATTATGATGTGCCTCAATAACCTTTTGTCTCAACAGATTTGGGACAAACAGTCTCCCTGGAGGTCCTGCAGGGGCGTCCCCCTGAGCCTCTAACACCTCCTCCTCAAGCTCATAAAATACAGCTGACACTACCACCCCCTCTTGAAGGATAGGACTCGGGTCATCCGTTTTCCCGGCCCCTGGGAAACTGCGAGACAAGGCATCAGCCTTTACATTCTTAGACCCCGGGCGATAAGTGACGACAAAATTAAACCTGGTAAAAAACAACGACCATCGAGCTTGTCTGGAATTCAGACGCTTAGCGGATTCCAAATACAACAGGTTCTTGTGATCAGTAATAACGGTAACCGGGTGGACTGCCCCCTCCAAAAAGTGACGCCATTCTTCAAAAGCTAACTTAATGGCCAAAAGTTCCCTATTGCCGATATCATAATTCCTTTCGGCGGACGACAATTTCTTAGAAAAGAAAGCGCACGGATGCCATTTACCAGGGGACGGACCCTGGGACAATATAGCACCCACCCCTACGTCAGACGCATCCACCTCCACAATGAACGGCTGAGATGCATCTGGTTGGATGAGAACGGGTGCCGAAGCAAAACATTTCTTCAAAGAGGAAAAGGCTTGGCAAGCTTTGTCCGACCATTTAGAAAAATCCGTCCCTTTTCTTGTCATGTCAGTGAGAGGTTTGACGACAGATGAGAAATTACAAATAAATTTCCGGTAGTAGTTAGCAAACCCCAAAAAACGCTGCAGAGCCTTAAGATCCCATTCAAGCATGCTTCAACCTTTTCAGGGTCCATACGGAAACCGGAGGCTGACACCAAAAAACCCAAAACCTGAAGTTCCTGTACGGCAAATACACACTTCTCCAGTTTGGTGTATAGTTTATTGTCTCGCAAGATCTGCAACACCTGTCTCACATGCTCCTGATGAGACACAAGATCTGGCGAGTAAATTAAAATGTCGTCCAAATATACAACCACAAACAGCCCCACAAGGTGACGAAAAATGTCATTAACAAAATGTTGGAATACTGCTGGTGCAGTAGTCAGACCAAAAGGCATGACTAGGTTCTCATAATGTCCCTCCGGCGTGTTAAAACGCCGTTTTCCACTCATCCCCCTCTTTTATCCTAATCAGATTATACGCCCCCCTGAGATCCAATTTAGAGAACCATTTGGCGCCAACAATTTGATTGAAGAGATCAGGAATAAGAGGGAGTGGATACGGATCTCGAACAGTAATCCGATTAAGTTCGCGGAAATCCAAGCAAGGGCGTAGGCCTCCATCTTTCTTCTTCACAAAGAAGAACCCCGCGGCTACTGGGGAAGATGAAGGTCTAATATGCCCTTTGGCCAGACTTTCAGAAATATAATCTTTCATAGCCTGCCTCTCAGGACCAGAAAGATTATACAACCTAACCCTGTCTCCTATCAGACCCTGAACCCTGTAATCAGTCCTAAGAAGGATCCTGACTACCACCAAAGGGATATGGGCTGATCTCAGCTAAATACACAGATTAGACATATAAGACAGACAGGATAACACACGCTTGCATTAACACTCAAACACCAAAGGAACATAAATGGTCTGGGAAATAAACTCTAACCAAGTTGAGCTTAGAACAACTAAGGAGCTCACAACTAAAGTCTATACAGATTCATTCCTATCTGTGGTCTGCATGAAGGTTTCACTGGCAACTCCCCAAGCAGACAGCCAGGAATTTAAAGGAAACCAATCAACAAATAATCAATTGCAGCCGGGAGAAACTGCACCCAGTCCCAGCACCGAGCACAGACAGAATTAACTCCCTAGCTGCCAAACACAAAGAAACAGCAGCTCAGCTGTGAGAAGTCAAAATGTGCAACCGCGACGATCTTCGTGGCAATGCACACATGACAGTTCCTCCTCGTGGTGCCCCTGGAAAATGCCTGCTGCTGCAGGCTAAACTGAACACGGACAAATACTGTTGTAATTTAAATCTTTTGTGACAGCAAGAACGGAAGGATGAACAATTCATACTTTTACAGATTACAAGTACAGGAATCTCTGTCACAGATAAGAATATGATGAAGAAGATGAAGAGGAAGAAGATGAAGAATTTGAATATGAAGAAGATTAATTAGTTTAATAATAACAATATGAGCAATGTAAACAAAAACATGAATAGCAAGAAGTTTAAGAAGAAGATTAAGAAGGTGAAGATGAAGAATAATTTGATGAGAAAGATGATGCTGCTGAAGATTATGAAGGAGAAAGTGTGGCACTGGCAAAAGTTAAAAAGGTGAAGAGCATGGAAGTTGTGAAACATACATATTTGCCAAAATAGAAAAAAGGTTAACAACATTGTCAATTTGTTAGTCAATCCAAACGTATTTCCAAAAAAATATATATTAATGCTATTCCAATGCATTGGGTTAAACATGTATGCCTTTATTGTCTCCTCAACCTCCCCCAATACATTCTACATTAGTCTTTGTTGTTTTCCTTCATGTACAATTAACCAACAAGGCAAGAATGGTTTTTTTTAATGTCGATATTTGGTTCCCATAGACTTACATGGGACTTCCGGTATCGGAATCGGATATCGACGATATTTAGTGATATTGGCGATACCATTCCGATCCGATATTTTTAGATATCGAGCAGTATCGCTCAACACTACTGATCACTGCTGACATCATAATACTGTATGAATGCATCTTATTTAGGAGGTGTATGGTAATCCCTAGTTAGGCCTGGGATACAGATTTTGCAATGCGACTGATTGACTTAACCCACCGAGTGACAGCTTCAGTTCTAATAATTGCATGGCATGCAGTAAATTACTTTGTTCAGCAGCTGTAGTGCTATAAGTAAGGTCAGGTAGTTGTGTATGCATAGGCCTGGTGATACACACATATTTCCAGGAGTAACAACAGAGGAACTGTGCACAGCAAAGGGTCCACAGGTATTATATATTAAAGGGGATGTCCACTACTAGGACAACCCCTTCTTGATGTAAATGTTTGGCCCCGATAAAATAATAAAGCCTGTACTCACCTCCCGTGTCGGTGTCGGTCCCATGGTGTCAACACTGCTCTCCGCCCCGGAGTCTCATGCAGTGTTGGGTCATACATGTAATAGTTTGTAAAAATATAAAAAGAGACCTCAGCGACCACATAAAACCGACATGATAATCAGCGCGGACCCTGAACGCACTTCATCTCTAAACCTACATATAGTGAAATAACTGCTGTTTTACTGCATGGACTATTCCGTCTGTTATATAAACACCATAGTGATAAATACGAGAATACAGAAATACTGGATCCCGCCTGTGCTCTGAAGTTGTTCACACAGTGCCAGTTTTCTGCTATAAAAAAGTGTTGGCAAGAAAAATGCTGTATATTATGTGCATTTTTGATGCATTCATTTAAAAATGCAGAGAATTTGGAGCCAGAAGAGAAAAGGCCTCACCCCATTGTGATGGATGCCCGCCCCCAGGGCTGGCTGGCAAATTTTGACTTGGGGGGCAATCACATAGCAGTGGCCCTCAAGTTGCGTCGATAGCTAATTTTCAGCCTGCTTATCTTTGCATTAAAACAGCAGAGGTAAAAGACTTTAAATATAATGGTACATAGAAATGTTAACTGAATGGAGCCTACATACAGTTACTACATAGATATAGGAACAGAACCAAGCTTACTGCATAAATATGGTGTCAGAACCAAAATTACTACATAAATACAGGAACAGAAGGAAGAAGAATCAAGTTTACTAAACAGATATGTGAACAAAAACAAACTTCCTACACAAGAACAGAACCGAGCTTAGTACATCAATATGGAAGCAGAACCACGTTTACCACATAGATACAGCAACAGAACCAAACTTGCTACACAGAAATCAGGACAGAACCAAGCTTACTGCATAAATATGGTACCAAAACCGATTACTACCTAAAGTATGGAAACAGCCAAGCTTACAGCACAGAGACGGGAACAGAACCAAGCTTACAACAGAGATATAGTACCAGAACTGTTCGTACTACATAGATATAGGAGCAAAACCAAGCTAACTACAGAGAAATTGGGACATACAATTTCAGAATACAAACTCTGAAATAGAAATTGCATGTTATTCTCATAGTTTTGCCAAATTCATCAAACAGCAAGTTATGTTGACAAAAGCTGAACACTGCAAAAGGTATATAGTGAGGTCTTTTAGCACACTACCTTAAAAAAAATCCCTCAAAAAATATATTCTCATTTAGTTTTAGGATATTGTTAGGAATTGGCTGTTTTCACACCCTTGGCACTTGTCAAATTAGCGCTCTATATACAGTTTGGCGACACAAAATCACGATAACCAGTTTCTCTTCTGCGTGTCTCAATTGAAACAATGAGAAGCAGAAGAAAAAGCTGGTGGCATGTGATTGTTTCTATGCAATTAGCATATGGACCCATAATGTAATGAGCAATGAGAGTGTGAAAACAGCTGAATTCCATGACCATGTGCACATGTTGTGTATTTGGTGATTTTTTTTACCTCAAACCAAAAACAGGAGTGGGTGATAAATACAGAAGTGGTGACAAGTTTCTATTATACTTTTCCTCTGATTGTTCCTCTCCTGGATTTTGCTTTCAATTACCGAAGTGAAAAACTCACCAAATACTGAACGTGTGAACGTGGCTTAATATTGTGTAATGTACTGTTAGGAGGCAGAGTGAAATCCTACAACTGTACTGGACATCTCTTTAAGGGTAACCTGTCATCTTGAGAAACGCTATTCATCTGCCAATATGGGGTCAATCTGCAGGTAAATAGTGGTTTAAGCCCGGGTAGGCTGGTTTCACATTGGCGTTTTTTAGTGCAGTGCATCGTGCTGATCCGATTGCATGCGCCATGCGCTCCTATCTTTAACAGGAGGGGCGCATGGTTTAGCGTTAGCATGCGATCTTCAGCGTTTTTGTGCGCTTGTGTTCTTTTTGTGGTGAGCGACTTGGCGCGCCTGACGCAACATGTTGCATTTTAGGGTTCACTCAAACTCATTAAAAAGGCGCATGCGCTCGCATCGCACACAGAAAGTGCCCAAACAACACATTATAGTCTATGTGATCACAGAAGTGTGCTGGGTCAGGCGCAGGTCTGCGTTCTACATCGCATGCGTTGTTAGAGATAACACATGTCTAGACACTGGTTGAAACCACCCACTAAAAAAAAAACATTGTATGGGGTAGTTTATATAAGATAAGGTGTTGGCACTTCTGTCCACTACTCTACAGCCAGCCAGACAGAGAGAGACATTACAGCCAGAGAGACACAGAGCAAGACAGCAGCAAGTCAGCATCTGGAATTGTATTGGACTGCCTGGAAACTTGGATAATGTGAGTATAAGGCCGGGATCACACATGCGAGTAAATCGGCCGACACTCGCATGTGAAATCCCAGCTCTGGCGCCGGCACTCGGGAGTGGAGCGCGCGGCTGCATATAAATACATGCAGCCGCTCGCTCCACTCCCGAGTGCCGGCGCCAGAGCTGGGATTTCACATGCGAGTGTCGGCCGATTTACTCGCATGTGTGATCCCGGCCTTAAACCTAATGTCTTTCTTTCCTTTTTTCTCAATTTATTAGGTACTAATGTCTCTTTTTTATTGCAGCATGTCTTCAGGAGAAGAATACATGCCAGCCCCTGGTGAACTGGCCCAAGCAGCGGGTGAATTGTGTACCTTCCTTCCATACTGATTGGTAAGTAATCGCTGTTGCATGGACACATGTGGCAATTTTTTTCAGTCCACATCATCCACAGCAGCGGAGGAAGAGTGGGAGCAGCCAGTCAGAGTGCAGGCGGGGAGGCGGCCTGTAAGTATAGAGTGACTGATTTTTTTTTGTTTTGCCCCTGACATTTTTCTTGCCTGTTTTTCCTATTCAATCTTGCTTATTCTCAATCTTTCTTCACTCTTGTTTTCCATCTTTTTCATCTACAAATGTTGACAAGATTAATGTTTTGCTTTCTTTTCTAGGCTCCACAACGGGATGAGGAACTCGCCCTGGATAATGACGCCCTAATCCAGTTGGTCCATGAGCGAGTCCCGTTGTGGGACAGCCGTCATCCAATGCACTGTGACAACGTGGTGATCGGCAGCTCTGGAATGAGGAGGCCACAGGGCTGATGGATGGCTGGGACAACGCCTCTCCCCGGGTCCGCAAAGATTTTAGTAAGTATTTATCTGTGTGATGCTGCAGTCACCTTGGCCGGGATCACACAACTGTGTGGGATGCTAGTAACTCCTATGAGTTTCTAGCATCCCACACAGTTGTGTGATCCCGGCCTACAGTGCATTTTATAATTTTTTTTTTCCACAGTGAACAAGGTCCGAACCCATTGGCGCTCAATGAAGGACCGCTTCAACAGGGACCTAAGGCTGGAGAACCGGGTTGCCAGTGGTGCTGCGGCAAAGACCACAAGAAAGTATCGCTATCATAGGGCTTTGGCTTTCTTAAGACCGGTCCTTGCCACCAGAGCGTAAGTATTTTGTTGTTGTATAGTGTTGAATCTGTGTTTTTCTATTCCACAGGACTTGGCGTTTGTAAATGCATGATAGTAATTGTTTTTTTTTTTCACAGCACCTGGAGCAGCACCCTGCAACCTGGTCCTGAAGCGGTCCTTCAGAGAGCTGCCTCTGACCCGTCCCAGCCATCCACCAGCCAAGAAGCACCTTGCAGGCAGGTAACACAGTCAGCTGGGGATCAGGAAGCTGGTCCATCAGGTCTTCCCCTGTCACAGGTCTCTGCCACAGGTTATGCGGGTACTTCCCGCTCACGGCAGAAGGCCTTTGACAGGAATCTCATGCCCGAGTTTTTGCATATGAGCTCGGTTTTTCAAGATAACCAGAAGGAGTTGGGTGACAGAGTGGATAGCGGTTTGGCACTAGTGGCCCAACGCATCCATTCTGTCGAGCGACGCCTTGACTGTCTTGAAGCCGAGCTCAAAAGACCAGCGCACCATTTTTTCCAACAAATTGAATGGGGCATGGCGGAATACCTTACTCCTGAGTCCTGATCTCCAACTGACTGTGATGCATGCCTGCAACAATGCTTACACGCAGGCTATGCAGCAGAGTCGGTACGTGCAGCAGCAGCAGCCAGTGGTGCCTTTCCCAACCGTTCCACCACTGACTTGCTTCACCGCACTACCGACTTCTGCTGCATACCACTACATGGCAACCAGCATTCCAAGCCATGCTGGACCACACTACACCACACACAGTCACAGTGCAGCTGGACACTCCCCCACCACCACGATGCCAAGCGCTACTCCTGTTTGGCCCTCCACCCCTGCTTGGACCGCCACAACCGAGCAGCAGCTGGGGACCCTCATTCCATCTTCAGGGCCTCAGACCCTAGCAGGAGGTCCAGCAGCCCACGGAGGTCCCCAAACCACACCAGGTTTCCAAGCACCAGGAGGTTCCCAAGCCACAGGAGGTCCCCAAGCCACAGGAGATCCCCAAGCCACATGAGGTCTCCAAGCCACACGAGGTCTCCAAGCCACACGAGGTCTCCAAGCCACATGAGGTCTCCAAGCCACACGAGGTCCCCAAGCCACAGGAGGTCCCCAAGCCACAGCAGGTCTCCTCTCACCAGGAGGTCCCCAAGCCACACCAGGTCCCCAAGCAGCAGGGCCTCAAGCAGCAGGATTGCCAGCACCAGGTCCCCAAGCACCAGGACCACAAAGAAGAAAACAAAGATGGGACGAAAAGGACAGAAAAAGAGTTTTGTCCTCCCAGTCTTCCCACCCCCTTTACCTCCCACTGTGTTTTTTCCGCTGCCTTCCCCCACCACTTTCATCACCCCTTCCCCTCGAACCCCTTCGTCTCCCTCCCAAAGTCAATCCTCGTCGCTCCACACCCCCAAGTTACCTCCTTCTTCACCTAAACGTCGTCCACATTAATTTTTTGTTTGAGTCTTGTCAAAATAAATGTTAATTTTTTTTGCCCCCAAACTGTTTGTTTTCATTGTGTCTTTCGCCGCCTACACACACTGCGCCGTACACACACTGCGCCGCACACTTTGTGATTTGGCCACCACATAGCTCCAGTACTGACACATGCTTCTTGTGTCAGTCTTGGAGCTATGTGGTGGCAAAATCACAAATATATGACTTGTATTTTCAACAGCAATCTCTCCAGTCTACAAATATTATTAGACTGAATAGAGTAGAGGATGTTGCTGAGTGCAAGGCATATCTATTATCACCTTGCCAGGTCTCATAAAGAGTGATTTGAGGATGGTGTGTTTTGCCCATCTACATTTCACTCTTTGTGACACAAGGCCAGGGGATTGTAGATATACCTTTTAAGTAACCACATCCTCTATTCAGTCTACTAATATTTCTGACCCCACCTGATGAAGACGGTTTGGACCGTTGAAACGCATTGTGGCAGTGGTATTGGAGGAAGAATAAAGTTTGGCTAACATTTATTAAATTGTCCATTATTCCTTTGGCGCCCCTTGAGACCGCTGCACCATTGTTCACATGCGAAAAGTCTCCATACGGAGTTAACAGCGGCAGGAGCAGCCTGGTTTATTTGGATGTATCGAGGACCACTGGTTTACAGCCACCGGGTTAATAACTGAGGACCTACGGTGATGTGTCATTCGATCGAGCGAGTTTGTGTGACCATCAGAGGAACACAGAGGCTTTTGCAAACACCGATGGGACGACATCACAAATAGAGAGAGGTGACCCGGAGCCTCAATAATCACACGCTTAATCTTGGTTGTGTAGATGCACACAACCATTACAGGTGAGTGCATTGGCACTATTTTTTAAAAAAATAATTAGCCCTGTGAGTCTACACATGCGCCCTTTTTCTTTTCTTGTTTTACTAATATTTCTAGACTGAAGAGACTGGTGTTGAAAATACACGTCATTTGTGATTTTGCCACCACATAGCTCCAGTACTGACACATGCTTCTTGTGTCAGTCTTGAAGCTATGTGGTGGCAAAATCACAAATATATGACTTGTGTTTTCAACAGCAGTCTCTTCAGTCTAGAAATATTATTAGACTGAATAGAGGATGTTGCTGAGTGCAAGGCATATCTATTATCACCTTGCCAGGTCTCATAAAGAGTGATTTGTGGATGGTGTGTTTTGCCCATCTACATTTCACTCTTTGTGACACAAGGCCAGGGGATTGTAGATATACCTTGTAATTAACCACATCCTCTATTCTGTGTGTGTTGAATAAACTGAAGAGATGATGGCGAAAATACACGCCATATCTACAATCCCCTGGCCTAGTATCATAACTATTTATAACACCTGGCCAGGTGACTATACCTATGAGTTGTCATCTGCAGTGTCGCTTCAGTCTGTTGGCATATGCAACAGATTAGGACTTATTATAAGTAAAAGGAGGACTTTATTCTGACCTGACAATAGATGGCGATGTTTTAATGTTTTTTTATTGTATTGTATAAGAAATAGTCTCACTTGTAGTCTCACTTTCGTTTTGTTCCTGTTTCCTGATGCAATGCTGAAATGACTGTGCATTTTTCCCTTTTACCTCATGTTGTTAGAAGTAAAAGCTTGTTATCCCATGCAGCCTGCTCTGTGAAGTTTTCTACTGCAAAGGTGTGGATTCAGAAGCTGTGCAACAGGTTATGGGCCCAGATACAGCGTACCCAGACACCCAGGCACCAGAGAATCCAGACACCACAGATCTCAAGCACCAAGAATACCAGATACCCAGGACACTGGAACTCTCAGCAAGACCCTGGTGAATGCAGAAGAATTCTTCAGTGCAAGTCTCTCCAAACAAGTAAGATAAGTTAAAAATGACAAGTAGCACAGAGCTAAAACTCACAGTAGCTAAACTGAATGATGAGAACTATCAGCTATGGAAGTTCAAAGTAGAGATGTTATTGTCTAAAGATGATTTATGGGAAGTAATCACTACAGATAGACCTGATCAGGATAATCAGACAAGGGATAAGAAAAATAGACAAGCGAGAGCCACCATTAGCTTATTAGTGGATGATGCTCAATTAATACATATAAGAAATGAAGAAACAGCGAAAGGAATGTGGGAAGCATTAAGAAAGCTATATGAGAGACCCAGCTTAAATCACAAGTTATTTTTATTAAGAAAGCTTTACAGTATGGGACTAAGTGCAGACAGTGACATGCAGAAGCATATATTCTCAATGATGGAAGTGATATCACACCTAAGATCTATTGGTGAAGATATTAAAGAAAGTCATATAGCAGCTATATTGTTGTGCAGTTTACCAGATTCATATACTGCTTTAATAAATGCACTAGAGACAAGACCTGAAACAGACATTACATTAGATTTTGTGAAAACAAGACTAATAGATGAATATCAGAGAAAAAAAGAACAAAGCAATGATTCTTCTACTGAAAAGGACAGTGAAAACGCTCTTAAAGTTACAGAATTTAAAAAACCCTATAATAAAGAGACAAGACAATGCTTCAGATGTAAGAGTAAAGGTCATTTAAAGAAAGACTGTACCATATGGAAAGCAGAACAACAAAAATTACAACATAAAAAGCATACACAGAAAGTAAAAAACACAATTTCCAATTCGTGTGAGAATAATTGGAATGGCACATTCAAAATAACAGACAAGAAATCATCACTTGGTTGGTTTATTGATTCAGGAGCAACGAGTTATATGACAAGTGACAAGAATTTCTTTACTGATCTTGATTTAGATAAGAAAGAAGCTATTTATCTTGCAGATGGAAGCAAAATAACCACAGAAGGTATCGGACAAGGTATGCTAAATTGTTCAAACAAGTTCGGACAAGATTCAAAGATACTTGTACAGGGTGTGTTGTATGTTCCAAAATTGGAAGGCAGATTATTATCTGTGAAACGTTTAACAGCAAAAGGACTTACAGTAAAATTCAAAGACAATGAGTGTGCAATTATTGCAGGAAACAAGATGATAACCAAAGTCAAGGCAGATGAACAATTATATCATTTTGACAAACCAAAGGAATAGATGAAGGTATGTACACATGATCACAAAAACTGTATTCACATGTGCCATAGACGTCTAGGACATAGACACCCGGACAGTATAAGGGAACTACAGAGAAAAGAATTGACAAAAGATTTAAAGATATCAGATTGCTCAATTACCATAAGATGTGAATGTTGTATAAAATCCAAAGCCACAAGGATATCTATTCCAAAAGAAAGTGAGATGAAAAGCGAAAAACCACTTGATTTGGTGCATACTGACGTATGTGGACCCATGAAAGTGACTACATCAGGAGGCAATAGATACATGTTGACTTTTATAGACGACTACTCAAGATACACAGTCACATACTTAATTAAGAACAAAAGTGAAATTTTTGATAAACTTGTAGACTATGTAACAAGATCAAGTAACAAATTTCAAAGGAAGCCAATTGTCATCAGAAGTGATAATGGAGGTGAATTTACAGGTCACAGAATAGAAGACTTCTTAAGACAAAATGGAATTGAACATCAGAAAACTGTTCCATACACACCTGAACAAAATGGAGTAGCAGAAAGGAAAAACAGAACTCTAACAGAAATGATGAGATGTATGCTGACAGATTCTAAACTACCAGAGAAATATTGGGGTGAGGCAGCAATGACAGCTACATATCTACAGAACCGACTTTCTTCCAGAAAACTGAAAAAAACTCCATATGAACTGTGGCAAGGTATGAAACCAAGTGTCAATCATTTAAAATTTTTGGATGTAAAGTTTTTATATTCATTCCAACAGAAAAACGTTCCAAACTTCAAAACTGATCCATGGAAGGAATATTCGTTGGATATAGTGAAAACTGCAAAGGATATAGAATCTTAGCTCCCAAAACAGACAGAGTTACATTGAGTAACAGTGTGACATTCATTGAAGATATAAATGAAGACAATATGATTTCAGTTGAAACAAAAAATGAGAAAAACAATAGTGACATAACTGAAGAAATATCTGATGAGAAAGAAATAGAAATTAATGAAGAACAATATACTGAAAGTGAAGAATAACAACTACAAACAGACACAGAACCAAGACGTTCAATAAGAGAGAACAACGGAAAACCACCAAAACGTCTCTCATACAAGACAAGTATAAGAAAAATCTATGAGCCTACCTCTTGGGAAGACATATCTTAACTTCCTGGAGAAGAAGCTAATAATAATTGGATAAAAGCAACAGAAACAGAAATTAAATCCATGCATGATTCAAATACATGGACACTAACAGATTTGCCAGAAGGAAGAAAAGCCATAGGATGTAAATGGATTTTTAAAGTAAAGTACCAAACAGATGGCACACCTGAAAGATATCGAGCAAGACTCGTAGCTAAAGGGTATTCTCAAAAATATGGAGAAGACTATGATGAAACATTTGCTCCAGTTGTCAAACACACTACAATAAGAACTTTACTTACAGTTGCAGCAGTAGAACAGATGGAACTAAGACATCTGGATGTAAAGACAGCTTTTTTGAATGGAGATTTAACAGAAGACATTTACATGGAACAACCTCCAGGATTCAAAGATGAAAGAAATTCAAACAAAGTTTGTAAACTACAGAAAAGCATATATGGTTTAAAGCAAGCAGCTAAAGCGTGGAATGACAAAATCACGAAAGTACTGAAATGAAAAATTTCAAAGAAGCAAAGCTGATCCATGCTTGTACACAAAAAGGATGAGTAATAGATGGATTTATGTACTCATATATGTAGACGACATTTTGATTTGTTTTAAACAAGAAAGGGATAAAGAACACATTCTAAAAACCCTGAAACAACATTTTGAAATCAAAGACTTAGGAAATGTAAAACAGTACCTAGGAATACAGATAGAAAGAAAAGAAGACGGAAGTTTCCTACTGAATCAAAATCACATGATTCAAGACATAACAGAAAATTTTGTCTAAAGGATCCAAAAACAGTAAAGTCTCCAATGGAAACTAATTATCTCAAAGAGATGAACAGTGAAGAAAATATGCTACCAAACAATGAAGAATACAGAACAGCAATAGGAAAACTACTGTATCTAGCGACCGTTACAAGACCAGACATCGCAGCAGCAGTAGGAATCCTGAGTAGAAAGGTATCAAAACCAAATAAAGCTGATTGGATGCCGTGAAGAGAGTAATACGTTATTTGAAAGGAACTAGCAATGTTAAGCTGAAATTACCCACAGGTGATAATTGCATTTTAACAGGATATGTTGATGCAGATTGGGCAGGAGATCTACCAGTGGACATTTTTTTCGCTCAGGTGTCCAATAAGTTGGACAAGTAAGAAACAGTCAATTGTGACACTATCTTCAACAGAAGCAGAATATGTTGCCGCAGCACATGCGAGTCAAGAAGTACTGTGGTTAAGACAATTGTTGACAGAATTAGGGCAACCACAGTTGGAACCAACAAAACTAAAAGAGGACAATCAAGGATGTCTTGTTCTTGCTCAGATGGAAAGAGTCAATCCAAGAACTAAGCATATTGATGTGAAATATCATTTCTTGAGAGATCATCAGGATCAAGGAGTCTTGAAGTTGGAGTATTGCCCTACTGAAGAAATGACAGCAGACATTTTCACGAAGACGTTGAATGCTGATAAACATCAGAGACTAATAAAAAAGTTGGGTTTGATTGAATAAGTCCTTACTGTTGAGAAAGGGTGTTGGCATATGCAAGAGATTAGGACTTATAAGTAAAAGGAGGACTTTATGCTGGCCTGACAATAGATGGTGATGTTGTGTAACGTTTCCTTCTGTCTAATGTATTGTATAAGAAATAGTCTCACTTGTAGTCTCACTTTCGTTTTGTTCCTGTTTCCTGATGCAATGCTGAAATGACTGTGCATTTTTCCCTTTTACTTCATGTTGTTAGAAGAAAAAGCTTGTTATCTCATGCAGCCTGCTCTGTGAAGTTTTCTACTGCAAAGGTGTGGATTCAGAAGCTGTGCAACACAGTCTGCATCATCTATTGCACGCAGACTGGAGAGATGCTGCTGGTTACTCATATGTGTATTCACCTGCCCAGGTGGCATAAAATTCTGAAGTCAGGATCATTTTTTTTGGCATCCTCACTTCAGCATGACACCAGGACAGGGGCTTGTATAAGTTGTATAAACTTTATCATCTCTCCAGTGTGCGTGCATACTGAAGCCACAGTGGAGATACTACAAATAATATTTATACTAGTCATATGGTCAGGTGTCATAAAGAGAGAAGGATGCTATTGCATCCCAAACTCACTATTTGTAACATCAGGCCAGGTGTATAATATTTGTGGTATGTCCACTGTCGCTGCATATATCTCCAGCGGCGCTGCAATATGTTTTAACATAGACTGGAGAGATGATGAAGGTCATACAACTTTTCTCTGTAGACTCACCTGGTAGGAGTCCTAATAAAGTCACGATGCAGAAACACACAGCATCCTGACTTCACTGGGACACCTGGGCAGATGATTATTGTATTGGAGTGTAGAAAAACAGAGTGCACTCAGTACAGGTATCAAAACCGTTTTTTTATTAACAACAACACAAGAAATTAATTTTACATCATTTGATCTTGCCATTACACATGTCCCACATCAGATAGAAAGTAGGCCGCAAATTGGTCCCTCATTTGGCCTACTTCAACAGATGACCTGAGAGGGTGCTGAGTGAATTGAGGCAATGGGTTGACAGGTGGTTCATCTATTTCAAAGGTAGGGTGGTCTTTAGCCATCACAAAATTGTGAAGAACCACACAGGCTTTCACCACCTCATCCACAGGTTCCAGTTTAAGATTGATGGCTGTGCCTAGAATGCGTCATCTGGACACAAGAATCCCAAAGGCACACTCGACAGTTCTTTGGGCCCTGGTCAGTCTGTAATTAAAATTTTTTTTGCTGTGGTCCAAGTCATGGCTGGAGTAGGGTTTCAACAGGTTTGTGCACATTTGAAAGGCCTCATCACCAACCATTACAAATGGCAGTGACTGACCTTCGGTGTGGGGAAGAGGCCGTGTCAGGGGGAAGTTAAAATGGTTGCCATACAACCTACAGCCCATGTCCGAGTTCTTAAAGGTCTGAGTCATTGCCCCGGCCAAATGCCCTAATGTCCACCGCAACAAACCTGCAGTCTGCATCCACAATGGCCATGAGTACCGTAGAAAAGTACTTTTTATAATTAAAGTACTCAGAGCTACTTCTTGGGGGTTTTGTTATCATGATGTGTTTCACATCCACCGCTCCCAAACAGTTGGGGAAATTGCAGACCGTAAAGAATTTTTCCGCAATATCCATCCACTTTTCCGCGGTGGGCAGGGGCATAAATTCAGGACATAGAAGGTCCCACAAAGCCCGCAGGTGTCCGCAACTATTCCCAACAAGGTGGAGATTCCCAGCCGGTACTGAAAGTGGAGTGAAGAGAGGGTCTCACCAGAAGCCAGGAAGCTGCAAAAAAGATGAAAAAAAATAGTGATTGTCCAGACTTTGGCAAAACACTGACCTGAAAAAAATTACTGTTAATTGCAGAACTAGAACTCAGCCATATTTTACTAAATGGCAGAACAAAAACAATACACGCATTTGTTTAATATTACGTACTGTAATGTGACGAGGAGCCGTTCCTCAGGAGGAATCGCACGACTGAGCTGTGTGTCCTGTCTCCGGATGGCTCCTTCAACACGAGAAAGCAAATCCCTAAAACTTTCTTGGGACATTCATGTATAGTCTGAAAATTTAGCCGGGATTGCCTGGAGCTCGCTGAAGAGGGTGTGGTATGCTCCATTGCTCTCCCGGACTTCAATAATCGGATGTCTCCAAAAACGCCGCCGCTGCCGTCTTCGCTCTCTCTCTCTCTCTCCCTTTGTTGCTTGCAAGCAAAAGCAAAGCCAGAAACAGCACAATGTCCATATCCAAGTTTATGCGAAAACTCTCCCAACTCAGATCCATGGTGACACAGGAAACAGCAGCAAAATCTGAAGAATTCAGCTGAACAGGGTCTATTTAAGAAATCCCATGACACTCGCCCACTCGTGTCCCATTGGTGGGGTCTGTTTCAAGGATTTTCCTCTTGTGTAATGTGTGACTCATGCGTCTAAAAAACGCAAACGCATGCAAAAAGCTTTATAAACGCATGTAAACGCTACGTTTTTTGTCGTTAAGCGTACTTTGATGCGATAAAAAAAACATGCGCTTGAATGCGCTTATTTGCGGTTTTGCATACTTTTTCGGTAGCGCACGAAGCGCTGCGCTAAAAAGCGCCAATGTTTAGTTAGCCTTAGTCGCTTTCTGGAAAAGCTTTAGCTACAGGGAGAAAATTAAATATTATCCTCCCTGCTTCCACTCGTTTCCTGTCATAGCATCTGTGCAAGGAGAAGTTGCAGTCACTGCTCACTCCAAAATGACAGTGCAGTAATAACATCCCTGCACTTTGTGACGTCTTTCAAGGAGCCCAACCTCAAGCTGGGCTTCATAGAATGACCAACATGGCAGCAACATATGGCAACCCATCAGCATCCTGCAACTGTGTCACAGTGGGCTGATGGGAGCTGGTGAGTGCATGCCTCGGCCATCACATCTAAATGCCGCTGTCAGTGATTGACAAAGACATTTGAATACTTAAAACAGCAGCAATCAAGGCAAGCTCTGATCACTGCTGTTACAGGCAGAAACCAGCTGTGTAGTGCTTTCAACATCTGCCTGGTATGGAGCAGACTCAGCTCCTGAACCTGCTCCACAAAATGACATCCCTATGGTGACATAGCTGTCAAGATGCGCAACGGGATTAATTTCACTTGTCTATCCTAAACTTGGGAATGTAAAAGGAATTCCCTAACACATGTGAAACATTCAAAAAAAGATACAAAAAAAGGCTGCACTCAAGCATACTAAAGCATGACAACATAGAATACATGAAATTTTGAATAGCAATATGGCTTTGGAGAATAAGGAAAAATTTGAGACGCTTAGAATAAACATTTGGCCAAACATGTTAAAGCCCACCAACCATCGTCAAGGAGGTCTCAATTCTGGTGAGTCCCTGACCTAATGTGAACATACCTCTATTAGGCTGATATCTGAATTTCTGGGTGAATATGCACCTCTGTCAGTAATGCCTGCATTTATGGGTAAAGTAGGGACCTGGTGTAATTAAAATCACCACCTGGTGGGGGCGGAGTGCTCGGTCAGTAAGCTAACATTCAAAAGACAAAAAAACCTGACTGTCACTTCCAGACTAATGTGAACTAGGTGCAAACCAAAGGGAGCTACCCCGATGTAAAACATACAAAAAAAGGCTGCACTCAAGCATACTAAAGCATGACAACATAGAATACATGAAATTTTGAATAGCATTATGGCTCTGGAGTATAAGGAAAAAATTGAGACGCTTAGTATAAACATTTGGCCAAAACATTTTAAAGCACACCAACCATCGTCAAGGTGGTCTCAATTCTGGTGAGTCCCTGACCTAATGTGAACATACCTCTGTTAGGCTGATATCTGAATTTCTGGGTGAATATGCACCTCTGTCAGTAATGCCTGCATTTATGGGTA
Organism: Oophaga sylvatica; assembly: GCA_033576555.1. Classification (NCBI taxonomy): domain Eukaryota; kingdom Metazoa; phylum Chordata; class Amphibia; order Anura; family Dendrobatidae; genus Oophaga; species Oophaga sylvatica. Next base: position 122,207 of record JARQOD010000214.1, on the reverse strand, counting down.
AAGTAGGGACCTGGTGTAATTAAAATCACTACCTGGTGGGGGCGGAGTGCTCGGTCAGTAAGCTAACATTCAAAAGACAAAAAAACCTGACTGTCACTTCCAGACTAATGTGAACAAGGTGCAAACCAAAGGGAGCTACCCCATGTAAAACATACAAAAAAAGGCTGCACTCAAGCATACTAAAGCATGACAACATAGAATACATGAAATTTTGAATAGCAATATGGCTTTGGAGTATAAGGAAAAATATGAGACGCTTACTATAAACATTTGGCCAAACATTTTAAAGCCCACCAACCATCGTCAAGGTGGTCTCAATTCTGGTGAGTCCCGACCTAATGTGAACATACCTCTATTAGGCTGATATCTGAATTTCTGGGTGAATATGCACCTCTGTCAGTAATGCCTGCATTTATGGGTAAAGTAGGGACCTGGTGTAATTAAAATCACCACCTGGTGGGGGCGGAGTGTTCGTCAGTAAGCTAACATTCAGAAGACAAAAAAACCTGACTGTCACTTCCAGACTAATGTGAACTAGGTGCAAACCAAAGGGAGCTACCCCGATGTAAAACATACAAAAAAAGGCTGAACTCAAGCATACTAAAGCATGACAACATAGAATACATGAATTTTGAATAGCAATATGGCTTTGGAGTATAAGGAAAAATTTGAGACGCTTAGTATAAACATTTGACCAAACATTTTAAAGCCCACCAACCATCGTCAAGGTGGTCTCAGTTCTGGTGTGTCCCTGACCTAATGTGAACATACCTCTATTAGGCTGATATCTGAATTTCTGGGTGAATATGCACCTCTGTCAGTAATGCCTGCATTTATGGGTAAAGTAGGGACCTGGTGTAATTAAAATCACCACCTGGTGGGGGCGGAGTGCTCGGTCAGTAAGCTAACATTCAAAAGACAAAAAAACCTGACTGTCAATTCCAGACTAATGTGAACTAGGTGCAAACCAAAGGGAGCTACCCCATGTAAAACATACAAAAAAGTCTGCACTCAAGCATACTAAAGCATGACAACATAGAATACATGAAATTTTGAATAGCAATATGGCTTTGGAGTATAAGGAAAAATTTGAGACGCTTAGTATAAACATTTGGCCAAATATTTTAAAGCCCACCAAGCATCGTCAAGGTGGTCTCAATTCTGGTGAGTCCCTGACCTAATGTGAACATACCTCTATTAGGCTGATATCTGAATTTCTGGGTGAATATGCACCTCTGTCAGTAATGCCTGCATTTATGAGTAAAGTAGGGACCTGGTGTAATTAAAATCACCACCTGGTGGGGGCGGAGTGCTCGGTCAGTAAGCTAACATTCAAAAGACAAAAAAACCTGACTGTCACTTCCAGACTAATGTGAACTAGGTGGTTAACAGTAGAGAAACAATGATGCCAAGCACCAGCCTCCTTTTAAAGTGTCCAGTGGTGTATGTTATGTTTTGGTAGCTGAGGAGAGCAGGCAAAAACAGCAATACACCAAAGAGGTTGGAATCTATTGGATTGCAGTACCCTGACTGACCACCACAACTAAAGGCAGTCGTGGAGCGCTCCTACATTGGTCCTAGACGCCTCGTCACAGCCTGAGAGATTAACTACACCTAAAGATAGAAAGTGGAAAGCAATCTGCCCCGGAGCAGATCCCCAAAGAACATAGGAAGCCCCCAAACATGTAATGGCGGTTAGACAAGAGGAAATACAGACACAGACAGAAAATAGTATGAGCAAATGCTGGGGCCCAATCTGCCTAGACATAAAAGGATAGAAAGGATACTCACTGCAATCCAAAAAAAAAAACCTAAAAAATGCCAACGCTACTAATTGCAAAAACACCTGAGATCACACGACCTCTACCACCTAAATCATTTCTCTGGTGTAACAAAACTAAGCCGCAGCCACTGAAAAAACTGGAAAAGACAAATGAACAATGAGCCGAAGCCCCCAGGGGGGGGGAACCTGGCTAACCTCACAGAAATGCAGAGAAATATGCAAATGGTAAGCACAAAAACAAAAACAGAAAATATCTTATCTGAAAGCAGAAGAAGAGGCAAGATTCAGCAAGCTTCCAAGTGAACCAGGAACCACAGTTGAGACAAGAAAAATTGATCACCGGCAACCATGATGGGAGGGAACCTCCCTTATATCAAGCCAGTCTGTGAATCCTGATTGCCAATCCTCATTGAATGGTTCAGTACTGTTTGTAACCACCAGAGGGAGCTTCTGCTCAGAACACATTTCCAAAACATTCACAACAGAACCCCCCCTTGAGGAGGGGTCACCGAACCCTCATTTGTGCAACCAGGTCGGTCAGGATGAGCTCGGTGATACGCACGGATCAGTCTCCTAGCATGGATGTCCGAAGCAAACACCCAAGAATTGTCCTCCTGACCATAACCTCTCCACTTAACAAGATACTGGAGTTTCCGTCTAGAAAAATGAGAATCCAATAATTTCTCAACCACATACTCCAGATTGCCCTCAACCAAAACAGGGTCAGGAGGCACAGCCATAGGAACCACTGGCTCGACAAACCTCTTCAATAAGGACTTGTGGAACACGTTATGGATCTTAAATGTCCCTGGAAGAAGTAAATGAAAGGAAACAGGATTAAGAATCTCCATGATCTTATAAGGTCCAATGAACCTAGGCTTAAACTTAGGAGATGCAACTCTCATAGGGATATTTCTTGAGGACAACCAGACCAAGTCCCCCACTTTAAACCGAGGACCATCAGTCCCATGCCGGTTGGCAAACCGCTGGGCCTTCTCCTGAGAGAGGGACAACCTCTCCACTACCTGGTCCCAAATCTGCTGCATACGCTCCACAACAGAGTCAACACCCGGACAGACAGAAGCCTCCTTCTGTCCCGAAGAAAATCGAGGGTGAAACCCAAAATTGCAGAAAAATGGAGACATCAAAGTGGCAGAGCTAGCCCTATTATAAAGAGCAAACTCAGCCAAAGGCAAAAAAGAGACCCAGTCATCTTGATCAGCAGACACAAAGCATCTCAGATTAATCTCCAGTGTTTGGTTCTCTCAGTTTGTCCATTGGTCTGAGGATGAAAAACAGAGGAGAAAGACAATTGAACACCAAGTTTAGAACAAAAAGTCCTCCAAAATCTGGAAACAAATCGGACTCCTCTGTCAGACACAATGTTCTCAGAAATGCCGTGTAACCGAATCACATGCTGAAGGAACAAAGGCACCAATTCGGAGGAGGAAGGCAACTTAGGTAATGGCACAAGATGTAACATCTTGGAAAACCTATCACAAATCACCCAGATAACGGTCATTCTCTGAGAAACAGGGAGGTCGGAAATAAAATCATTAGAGATATGGGTCCATGGTCTCTTGGGCACAGGCAATGGCATCAACAAACCACTAGAGCGAGAGCAAGGCTTGGAGCGAGAGCAAGTCCCACAGGACTGCACAAACTCCCTGATGTCACGAGACAAAGTAGGCCACCAAAATGACCGACTCACCAAGTCTCTGGTACCAAAAATTCCGGGATGACCGGCCAACGTGGATCAATGAATCTCAGACATCACACTCTTTTTCCACCGGTCTGGGACAAACAATTTCCCAATAGGGCAGCGCTCGAGTTTATCCTACTGACACCCTTCCAGAGCCAGTCTCAATTTGGGCGAGATGGCGGAAAGAACTACACCCTCTTTCAAAATAACAGCAGGATCAGATAACTCAGGAGAGTCTGCAAGGAAACTCCTCGAGAGGGCATCCGCCTTAACATTCTTAGTGCCAGGAAGAAAAGAAACCACAAAATTAAAACGTGTGAAGAACAAGGCCCACCTGGCCTGTCTAGGATTAAGTCGCTTGGCTGATTCCAGATAAATCAGATTCTTATGGTCTGTGAGGACCACCACCTGATGTTTGACTCCCTCCAGCCAATGTCTCCACTCTTCAAAAGCCCACTTCATGGCCAATAACTCCAGATTACCCACGTCATAATTACGTTCAGTTGGAGAAAATTTTCGAGAGAAAAAGGCACAAGGGTTACTTTTAGAGGTCTCAGGTTCTCTTTGGGACAAAACGGCACCTGCCCCAATTTCAGAGGCATCAACCTCCACCTGAAATGGCAGAGAAACATCAGGCTGCCGTAGAACAGGAGCAGAAGTGAATCTCTGCTTAAGTTCCTGAAACGCAGAGACTGCCTCAGGAGGCCAATTCACCACATCAGAACCCTTTTTGGTCAAATCAATCAATGGTTTAACAATAACAGAGAAATTAGCAATAAATTTACGATAAAAATTGGCAAAACCCAAGAATCTCTGAAGAGCCTTTAACCCCTCTCTGACACCAGACGTACTATCCCGTCCATGAAACCCATGCCAATCTGACCATGGACGGGATAGTACGTCATAGGTGATTAGCTGCGCTCCCTACGGGAGCGCAGCTAATCGCCGCCGGGTGTCAGCTGATTATCACAGCTGACACCCATGACTGTGTGTCAGGAGTGGTCACGGACCGCTCCCGGCACATTAACCCCTTGCACACCGCGATCAAACATGATCGCGGTGTACTGGGGGCACAGGGGAGGATCGCGCAGGGTGGGGGCTCTTTGCGCGACCCCCTGAGACCCTCAGAGCAGCGCGATGTGATCGCGCTGTTCTGAGGGCTTCCTCCCTCCCAGGACCCGGATCCAAGATGGTGCCGGGGTCCTGGAGGGAGGCGGCTTCCTCAGTGCCTGCTGAGAGCAGGCACTGAGAAGCCTGCATCTATGCCTGTGCGATCGCTGGTGTGACAGAGTGCTGTGCACACTGTCACACCAGCGATCTCATAAAATACAGTGATGTCCCACCCTGGGACAAAGTAAAAAAGTAAAAAAATAAAAATAAGCATGTTTCAAAAAAAAATCCAAAATAAATAAAAAAAATATATATATATTCCCCAATAAATTCATTTCTTCCTGTAAATAAAAAAAAAAACAATAAAAGTACACATATTTGGTATCGCCGCGTCCATAACGACCCCCCCTATAAAACTGTTCCACTAGTTAACCCCTTTAGTGAACCCCTTAAAAAAAAAAAAAAACAAAGCAAAAAATCAATGCTTTATCATCATACTGCCGAACAAAAGGTGGAATAACACGCGATCAAAAAGACTGATATAAATAAGCATGGTACCGCTGAAAACATCATCTTGTCCCGCAAAAAACGAGCTGCCATACAGCATCATCAGCGAAAAAATAAAAAAGTTATAGCTCGCAGAATAAAGCGATGCAAAAATAATTATTTTTCATATAAAATTGTTTTTATTCTATAAAAGCGCCAAAACATAAAAAAATGACATAAATGAGGTATCGCCGTAATCGTACTAACCCGAAGAATAAAACTGCTTTATCAATTTTACCACACGCAGAACGATAAAAATGCCTGCCCCAAAAGAAATTCATGAATTGCTGATTTTTGTTCATTCTAACCTCCCAAAAATCTAAATAAAAAGCGATCAAAAAATGTCACATGCTCAAAAACGGTACCAATAAAAACGTCAACTCGTACCGCAAAAAATAAGACCTCACATGACTCTGTGGGCCAAAATATGCAAAAATTATAGCTCTCAAAATGTGGCGATGCAAAAAACTATTTTTTGCAATAAAAAGCGTCTTTTAGCGTGACAGCTGCTAATCATAAAAACCCGCTATAAATAGTAAATCAGACCCCCCTTTATCACCCCTTAGTTAGGGAAAAATAATAAAATAAATAAAATGTATTTATTTCCATTTTCCCATTAGGGTTAGGGTTAGGGTTTCGGCTAAAGTTAGGGTTAGGGTTGGCGCTAAAGTTAGGATTAGGGTTAGGGTTGGGATTAGGGGTGTGTTAGGGTTAGGTTTGTGGTTAGGGTTGGGACTAGGTTTAGGGGTGTGTTGGGGTTAGGGTTGGAGTTAGAATTGGGGTTTTTTCGCTGTTTAGGCACATCAGGGGCTCTCCAAATGTGACATGGCGTCTGATCTCAATTCCAGCTAATTCTGCGTTGAAAAAGTCAAACGGTGCTCCTTCACTTCTGAGCTCTGCCATGCGTCCAAACAGTAGTTTATCCCCACATATGGTGTATCAGCGTACTCTGGACCCCAAGAGTTATTGTGCAATTTGTCCTATTTCTTCTGTTACTCTTGGGAAAATAAAAAACTGGGGGCGAAAATATCATTTTTGTAGAAAAAAAAATGATTTTTTTTGTTTTTACGGCTGTACATTATAAACTTCTGTGAAGCACTTGGGGCTTCATAGCGCTCACCACACATCTAGATAAGTTCCTTGTGGGGTCTATTTTCCAAAATGGGGTCACTTGTTGGGGATTTCCACTGTTTAGGCGCATCAGGGGCTCTCCAAATGCGACATGAGCCCCCAGACCATTCCATCAAAGTCTGCAATCCAAAACGTCACTACTTCCCTTCCTAGCCCCAACGTGCACCCATACAGTAGTTTTCTCCCAGATATTGGGTATCAGCGTACTCAGAACAAATTGGACAACAACTTTTGGGGTCCAATTTCTCCTGTTACCCTTGTGAAAATAAAATATTGGGGCGAAAAAAATCATTTTTGCAAAAAAAAAAGGATTTTTTATTTTTACGGCTGTGCGTGTTAGGGTCAGATTTCCTGCTGCTGCACAAGGGAAGTCTCAAACCTGTCCCGCTGCGGTCTCCCATTCATCTCCGGCCACAGTGGAGCCTGCTCAGCAGAGACGTCGGTCCAAGTGTCTTGCCCACTCCACTACTGTGCAGTGCCTTGCTGCTGCCTTTCCTGGATCTGCTATTATAGCCAAGTGCTGGAGCAGACGTCTTTGGGACAAAGTCCTGCGTTTTCCCTTCTGAGCATGCCCAGAGTGAGATCTCTCATTGGAGATCAGGGGTCACATGTTCAGGTGCTGCAGCGGCTCCTATTGGTCCTCCAGGAAGGTCATGTAGCTACATGTGTTTGTAACAGTTTCTCATTGGTCCTTGTTCCTGGAAGGTCCTGTAGCTGTTGCTATAAAAGGGTAGCATGGCTGGGCCGCCATGCGCTAATATCAACCATTGTATGCTATGCGCCAGTGTGGTCATGTGTATGTGTGGATAGGGACCCGGCTGAAATAAGTCACTAGAATACCGACTTAATCGGTGAGGAGTTTGGTATGGAAGCTGGTCAGGGTCGGTGTCCTAGATGCCCTAGATTACCGGCATAACCGGTGAGGAGTTTTGATTGCCGTATTCAGGATCTGGCGTTCAGACGCCATAGATTGCGGGTGACTCCCGCGAGGACATTAGCACATGATCACGCTTTATGTACGCTTAGCACTTAACTGTGTACCTGAGAGCCTTACAGGACACAGTGCTTTTTCTCAGCGGCCCTGTGACGTAACAGGGTTCGCTTTCAACGTTAGTCAGCGCCCTAGCGTGTTTTCTTTGCCACTCAGTTGTGTCTAGTGAGTGCGCACACATCGCCATATAGCGCTGCGGCTCTCCTTCTAGCGGCTCTGTGGAGTAACAGAGTTCGCACTCATTGCCACAGCGCATTACGGCGTTTATGTTGGCGACTCTGCGGGATAACAGAGTTTGCTTCTCGCGCCATTTTTACTAGCAGCAGGCTCCGCTTGCACGGTGGACCCCGGGCTGCGAACGCACCTTTCTACATTATATTTTTGGTGTGTTCCGCAGACCCATAACATAATATTAGCGCCAGGGTCTGACTAGTAAAATGGCGGATGAACAGCGATTACAGCTGTACATCCAGCAGCTGGAGGGTAGGTTGGCGGCTCTTGAGCGCACAACCTCAGCTGTGGATGTTACCGCAGTCGCTGTTCAGGCTGCTAGTGTAGCTGAAGCCAGTTTGTCCTCTGCCACCTCTGTCCCTACATTGTCCCACCTCCCGCTTCCAGACAAGTTTGCTGGTGACAGCAAGCAATGTCGGGGATTCGTAAGTCAGTGCTCCATACACCTCGAGCTTCTGGCTGCACGTTTCCCCACGGATCGGCACAAGTGGGCTTTGTGATAGCTCTTCTGTCGGGCAGAGCGTTGGAGTGGGCAACGCCGCTGTGGGAGCGCGACGACCGTGTGGTGCAGAGCGCTTCTCGTTTTCTGGAGGCTCTGAAAAAGGTTTTTCTAGGACCTTAGGTCACCCACGATGCGGCGCTCAAACTGCTGGCAAGTACCCAGGGTTCGGCTTTGGTCAGCCATTTTGCTGTCCAATTTCGGACTCTGGCCTCGGAATTAGAGAGGCCAGATAAAGTCCTCATTCCCGTGTTCTGGAGAGGACTGGCGGGTCATGTGAAAGACGCCTTGGCTACCAGGGAGATTCCTGCCACACTGGAGAAGCTTATCGCTATTTCCACCCGCGTCGACCTCCGTTTCCACGAGCGGAGGCTGGAACGTGTCCAGTGTAGGCAGAGGGTCCAGTTGGCTCCTACCTTCACCAACCCTCTGGAGTCGCCTGTTCAGGCGCCCGACGTTCAGGAGGTTGCTCCTGCAGGATCTAAATCTCGGGTCACTCGTCCATCCCCGATTTGTTATATTTGCCAGCAGCAGGGACATTTTGCCAACCGATGTCCACAGCGGCTGAATAAGCGGTCACGCCCAGTAACCGTAGGAACAGGGTCACTGGACGCCATGAGTTTTGCCCCTAAAGTGCTCCTCAAGGGGATAATTACCCACGGTTCTACCACCCTACCCGTCAAGCTGTGTGTGGATTCTGGGGCAGAGGGAAATTTTATGTCATCCTCCTTTGCTTCTCGCCACACCATGCCTTTGGTGTTGCTGGCTGAACCAGTATCGGTTCGGGTGTTGAACGGAGCAATTCTGCCCTCACAAATCACCCATCAGTCTGTCCCACTCACCTTGTCTATGTCTCCTTCCCATCAGGAGAATATATCATTTTTTATCCTCCCTGAGGGTATAGATGAGGTTTTGTTGGGATTACCCTGGCTCCGCCACCACTCTCCCCATATTGAGTGGGCTTCAGGGAGAATTCTGGGTTGGGGTAATTTATGCATAGGCAGATGCATTAGGGACAGCGTGCAGGTCAACACCACTGAGATACCCATAGACCTCTCTCCTCTTCCCAAGGTCTATTGGTCTTATGCCGACATTTTCTCAAAGAATTCTGCAGAGACTCTTCCGCCTCATCGCCCCTATGACTGTCCTATCGACCTCTTGCCTGGAGCTGAGCCTCCTAGAGGAAGGGTCTATCCCCTCTCTCTTCCTGAGACAGAGGCCATGTCCCAATATATTCAGGAGAACTTGGCAAGGAGATTCATTAGGAAGTCGGTGTCACCAGCAGGAGCGGGGTTCTTCTTTGTGCAGAAGAAGAACGGAGAACTACGTCCGTGCATTGATTATAGGGGTCTCAACGCTATCACCGTGAAAAATAAGTATCCTTTGCCGCTAATCTCTGAGCTTTTTGACAGGCTTCGGGGAGCAAGGGTATTTACTAAGCTAGACCTGCGGGGTGCGTATAACCTGATTCGCATCCGTGAGGGGGACGAGTGGAAGACGGCATTTAACACCAGGGATGGGCATTATGAATATCTGGTAATGCCCTTTGGGCTCTGTAATGCTCCAGCTGTCTTCCAAGACTTTGTGAACGACATCTTCCGGGATATGTTGACCACCTCGGTGGTAGTCTATCTGGATGACATTCTCATCTTTTCTCCAGATATGGCCTCCCACCGGAGAGATGTCTGCAAGGACTTCGACCTCTTTCGAGCAAATTCCCTATATGCGAAGTTGGAGAAGTGCATGTTTGAGCAGGAGTCTCTACCTTTTCTGGGCTATATCATCTCCACCCAGGGATTGGCTATGGATCCTACCAAACTACAGGCTGTGATGGATTGGCAAGAACCCCACTCCCTTAAGGCGGTGCAGTGCTTTATGGGGTTCATTAACTACTATCGCCAATTCATTCCCCACTTCTCCACTTTGGTAGCTCCCTTGGTAGCCCTCACCAAGAAGGGAGCTAATCCCAAGTTGTGGTCAGAGGAGGTCACCAAGGCGTTCTCCTCCATCAAGTCGCATTTCGCCAGTGCTCCCATCTTACATCGCCCCGATGTCGATAAACCGTTTATCTTAGAGGTGGATGCCTCTTCTGTTGGTGCTGGAGCAGTCCTTTTTCAAAAGGATGCCCAAGGTCGGAAGCATCCCTGCTTCTTTTCCAAAACCTTTACACCAGCAGAGAGGAATTATTCCATCGGGGACAGGGAGTTACTGGCTATGAAGTTGGCCTTCTCCGAGTGGCGACATCTTCTGGAGGGGGCTCGCTTCCCCTTCCAAGTGTTCACAGACCACAAGAACTTGGTGTATTTGCAGACAGCCCAGCGGCTAAATTCCCGTCAGGCCAGATGGTCCTTGTTTTTCTCCCGGTTCCATTTCACCCTCCATTTCCTCTCCGGTGAGAAGAACATTCGCGCAGATGCTCTATCCCGCTCCGTGGTGTCCTCTGAGGAGGTGGAGGAGGAGCCTCGGCTGATTGTCCCACAGAAAGCCTAAGAACGGTGGCTCCGGTTTCGCTTGAGTCTGTGCCTCCGGGCAAGACTTTTGTGCCCACCAATTTGCGACCGGAAGTACTCTCTTGGGCACATTCGTCCAGGGTGGGTGGACATTTTGGGACCAAAAGGACTTCTGAGTTGCTGGCGAGGACATACTGGTGGCCGCAGATGGCCCGTGACGTCAGGGAATACGTTCAGGCGTGCGTCTCCTGCGCCAAGAATAAGTCCCCTCGGCAACGGCCAGCTGGGTTACTTTTTCCTTTACCGGTGGCAGACAGGCCTTGGGAGATGGTCGGGATGGATTTTGTGGTGGGCTTACCCAAGTCTCGGGGCTGCACCATCATCTGGGTGATAACCGACCACTTCTCCAAAATGGTGCACTTAGTGCCGTTACCACGGTTACCGTCTGCACGGGCCTTGGCAGCATTATTCATTAGGCATATTTTCCGCCTACACGGTATGCCAGACAAAATTGTCAGTGATCGAGGTCCCCAGATTGCGTCTCGGTTCTGGAGAGAGCTGTGTCGTCTACTCAGCATTGAGTTGAATCTCTCCTCTGCATACCACCCCGAGACGAATGGGTTGGTAGAGAGGGCCAACCAGACCTTGGTCACATACTTGCGACATTTTGTCTCTGCCAAGCAGGATGACTGGGCATCCTTGCTACCGTGAGCTGAGTTCGCTCTAAATAATGCTGTGGCTGACTCAACCGGACAGACCCCATTCCTCAGCATCCGCGGGTACCAGTGCCTATGCCCGTGTCTTCTGCCGATTCCAGGTGGCATACTGGGCTGTGGAGGCACGGGACATTTGGGACAGCACTCAGGATGCCATTCAGGCCTCCAAAGAGAGGATGAGGTCTTCGGCCGATGCCCATCGGCGCCCCGCTCATACATTTGCCCCGGGTGACCTAGTGTGGCTTTCTGCCCGAAACATCAGGCTACGGGTAGAGTCCACCAAGTTGGCACCTCGCTTTTTGGGCCCCTTTAAAGTTCTTGAGCAGGTGAACCCGGTGGTTTACCGCCTAGCCCTTCCGCCTCGCCTTGGTATCACTGACACCTTTCACGTGTCCCTCTTGAAACCCGTGGCCATTTCCCGGTTTTCCGAGTCATCTGCCGGGACGTCGGGTTCATCTACCAACGATCGTGAGGTGAACGCCATTGTTGGGTGCAAGGAGGTACGAGGCAAAAAATTTTATTTGGTGGATTGGAGGGGTTATGGGCCTGAGGATAGATCCTGGGAGCCTGCCGAGCATGTTCACGCTCCGCAGCCTTTGAGCGCAGCGAGGCCCAAAGAAGGGGGGGCCCTAGGAGGGGGGTGTAATGTTACGGTTCGATTTCCCGCTGCTGCACAAGGGGAGTCTCGAACCCGTCCCGCTGCGGTCTCCCATTCATCTCCGGCCGCAGTGGAGCCTGCTCAGCAGAGACGTCGGTCCAAGCGTCTTGCCCACTCCACTACTGTGCAGTGACTTGCTGCTGCCTTTCCTGGATCTGCTATTATAGCCAGTTGCTGGAGCAGACATCTTTGGGACAAAGTCCTGCGTTTTCCCTTCTGAGCATGCCCAGAGTGAGATCTCTCATTGGAGATCAGGGGTCACATGTTCAGGTGCTGCAGCGGCTCCTATTGGTCCGCCAGGAAGGTCATGTAGCTACATGTGTTTGTAACAGTTTCTCATTGGTCCTTGTTCCTGGAAGGTCCTGTAGCTGTTGCTATAAAAGGGTAGCATGGCTGGGCCGCCATGCGCTAATATCAACCATTGTATGCTATGCGCCAGTGTGGTCATGTGTATGTGTGGATAGGGACCCGGCTGAAATAAGCCACTAGAATACCGACTTAATCGGTGAGGAGTTTGGTATGGAAGCTGGTCAGGGTCGGTGTCCTAGATGCCCTAGATTACCGGCATAACCGGTGAGGAGTTTTGATTGCCGTATTCAGGATCTGGCGTTCAGACGCCATAGATTGCGGGTGACTCCCGCGAGGACATTAGCACATGATCACGCTTTATGTACGCTTAGCACTTAACTGTGTACCTGAGAGCCTTACAAGACACAGTGCTTTTTCTCAGCGGCCCTGTGACGTAACAGGGTTCGCTTTCAATGCTAGTCAGCGCCCTAGCGTGTTTTCTTTGCCACTCAGTTGTGTCTAGTGAGTGCGCACACATCGCCATATAGCGCTGCGGCTCTCCTTCTAACGGCTCTGTGGAGTAACAGAGTTTGCACTCATTGCCACAGCGCATTACGGCGTTTATGTTGGCGACTCTGCGGGATAACAGAGTTTGCTTCTCGCGCCATTTTTACTAGCAGCAGGCTCCGCTTGCACGGTGGACCCCGGGCTGCGAACGCACCTTTCTACATTATATTTTTGGTGTGTTCCGCAGACCCATAACAGTGCGTTATAAACTTCTGTGAAGCACTTGGGGTTCAAAGTGCTCACCACACATCTAGGTAAGTTCCTTGTGGGGTCTATTTTCCAAAATGGGGTCACTTGTGGGGGGTTTCCACTGTTTAGGCGCATCAGGGGCTCTCCAAATGCGACATGACGCCCCCAGACCATTCCATCAAAGTCTGCAATCCAAAACGTCACTTCTTCCCTTCCGAGCCCTGACGTGCGCCCATACAGTTGTTTTCTCCCACATATTGGGTATCAGCGTACTCAGGACAAATTGGACAACAACTTTTGGGGTCCAATTTCTCCTGTTACCCTTGTGAAAATAAAATATTGGGGGCGAAAAAATCATTTTTGGAAAAAAAAAAAAGGATTTTTTATTTTTACGGCTGTACGCTCTAAACTTCTGTGAAGCACTGCGGGGTTCAAAGTGCTCACCTCACATCTAGATAAGTTCCTTTTGGGGTCTGTTTTCAAAAATGGGGTCACTTGTGGGGGGTTTCCACTGTTTAGGTGCATCAGGGGCTCTCCAAATGCGACATGACGCCCCCAGATCATTCCATCAATGTCTGCAATCCAAAACGTCACTACTTCCCTTCCGAGCCCCGACGTGTGCCCATACAGTAGTTTTCGCCCACATATTGGGTATCCGCGTACTCAGGACAAATTGGACAACAACTTTTGGGTTCCAATTTCTTCTGTTACCCTTGTGAAAATAAAATATTGGGGGCGAAAAAATCATTTTTGTAAAAAAAAAAAGATTTTTTTTTACGGCTGTACGTTATAAACTTTAGTGAAACACCTGGGGGTTCAAAGTTCTCACCACACATCTAGATACGTTCCTTGAGGGGTCTAGTTTCCAAAATGGTGTCATTTATGGGGGTTTCCACTGTTTAGGCAGATCAGGAGCTCTCCAAACACGACATGGCGTCCAGCCAATTCTGCGTTGAAAAAGTCAGACGGCGCTCCTTCCCTTCCAAGCTCTGCCATGCACCCTAAACAGTGGTTTACTCCCACATATGGAGTATCAGCGCACTCAGGACAAATTGCTCAATAACTTTTGGAGTCTTGTTACCCTTGGAAAAATAAAAATTGGGGTGAAAAGATCATTTTTGTGGAAAAAATATGATTTTTAAATTTTACGGCTCTACGTTATAAACTTGTGTGAAGCACTTGAGGGTTCAAATTGCTCACCAAAGATCTAGATAAGTTCCTTAGGGGGTCTAGTTTCCCAAATGGGGTCATTTGTAGGGGTTTCCACTGTTTAGGCACATCAGGGGCTCTCCAAATGCAACATGGCATCCAATCTCAATTCCAGCCAATTTTGGTTGGAAAAAGTCAAATGGTGCTCCTTCCCTTCCGAGCTCTGCCGTGCGCCCAAACAGGGGTTCCCCCCACATATGGGGTATCAGCGTACTCAGGACAAATTGGAAAACAACTTATGTGGTCCAATTTCTCCTGTTACCCTTGGGAAAATTAAAAATTAGTGACTAAAAGATAATTTTTGTGGGAAAAAAAATAGGATTTTTTATTTTCATGCCCGGGCCTTATAAACTTGTGTGAAGCACTTGGGGGTTCAAAGTGCTCACCAAAGATCTAGATAAGTTCCTTAGGGGGTCTAGTTTCCAAAATGGGGTCACTTGTGGGGGATTTCCACTGTTTAGGCTCATCTGGGGCACTGCAAACGGAACATGACACCCATCAACGTCTGCATTCCAAAAGTTACTACTTCCTTTCCAAGCCCTGCCGTGCACCCAAACAGTTTCCCCCCCCCACATATGGGGTATCAGCGTACTCAGGACAAGTTGGGCAACAACTTTTGGGGTCCAATTTCCTTGGGAAAATCAAAAATTTGGGACTAAAAAATCATTTTTTGGAAATTTTTTTTTTTTTTTTCACACCTAGGCATTATAAACTTTTGTGAAACACTTGAGGGTTCAAAGTGCTCACAACAGATCTAGATAAGTACCTTAGGGGGTCTAGTTTCCAAAATGGTGTCACTTGTGGGGGTTTCCACTGTTTAGGCGCATCAGAGGTTCTCCAAGCGCGACATGGCGTCCAATCTCAATTCCAGCCAATTTTAGTTTGAAAAAGTCAAACGGCGCTCCTTCCCTTACGAGCTCTGCCGTGTGCGCAAACAGTGGTTTTCCCCCACATATTGGGTATTGGCGTACTCAGGAGAAATTGCATAACAACATTATTTGTCCATTTTCTCCTTTTACACTTGTGAAAATAAAAAAAAAGTTTGTAATAGATCATTTTTGTGGCTAAAAAGTTAAATATTCAATTTTTCCTTCCAGGTTGCTTCAGCTCCTGTGAAGCACCTGAAGGGTTAATAAACTTCTTGAATGTGGTTTTGAGTACCTTGAGGGGTGCAGTTTTTAGAATGGTGTCACTATTGGGTATTTTCTGCCATGTAGACTCCTCAAAGTGACTTCAAATGTGAGGTGGTCCCTAAAAAAAATGGCTTTGTAAATTTTGTTGTAAAAATGAGAAATCGCTGGTCAACTTTTAACCCTTATAACTTCCTAAAAAAAAAAAATTTTGGTTCCAAAATTGTGCTGATGTAAAGTAGACATGTGGGAAATGTTATTTCTTAACTATTTTGTGTGACATATTTCTCTGTTTTAAGGGAATAAAAATTCAAAATTTGAAAATTGCAAAATTTTAAAAATTTTCGCCATATTTGCGTTTTTTCAAAAATAAACGCAAGTTATATCGAAGAAATTTTACTTCTAACGTGAAGTACAATATGTCACGAGAAAACAATCTCAGAATCGCGAATATCCGTTGAAGCGTTCCAGAGTTATAACCTCATAAAGAGACAGTGGTCAGAATTGTAAAAATTGGCCCGGTCATTAACGTGCAAACCACCCTTGGGGGTGAAGGGGTTAATGAAGAAGGTTGGACCCAATCACAGATGGCCTGAACCTTGACCGTGTCCATTTCAATAACAGATGGAGACAAAATGAATCCCAGAAATGAGATCCTCTGTACGCCAAAAAGACACTTTGATCCCTTCACATACAGAGCATTCTCTCTCAAAATCTGGAACACAGTCCGAACATGTTTCACATGAGAGTCCCAGTCATTGGAAAAAATCAAGATATCATCCAAATAAACAATCAGAAATTTATCCACAAAATCCCTGAAAATGTCATTCATGAAGACTGGAAGACGGAAGGAGCATTAGTGAGCCCAAAGGGCATCACTGGGTACTCAAAATGCCCCTCTGGGGTATTAAATGCCATCTTCCATTCATCCCCGTGCTTAATGCGAATAAGGTTATACGCCCCCCTGAGGTCAAGCTTGGTAAACCAAGTAGCACTTTTCACCCTGGAAAACAGGTCAGAAATCAAGGGTAACGGATATTGATATTTCACAGTGATCTTGTTCAAGAGACGATAATCAATACACGGCCTTAATGAACCATCCTTTTTGGCCACAAAGAAAAAACCGGCACCCAAGGGTGAAGAGGATGGTCTGATATGACCCTTCTCCAATGACTCCATGATATAAGACCGCATAGCGTCATGTTCAGTTACAGACAAGTTAAAAAGGCGACCTTTAGGGAATTTACTACCAGGCACTAATTCAATAGCGCAGTCATAGCTCCTATGGGGGGGGCAAGGATGAAGATTTACTTTCGCTAAACACATCAGAAAAATCAATCAAAAGGTCAGGAACTTCCTGAGACTGGGGAGAGGCAGAAAAAACAGGAGTGTTGGCATTAACACATTGGCAGCCCCAACTGGTCACAGACACAGATCTCCAATCCAAAACAGGATTATGAGACTGTAACCAAGGGAAACCTAGTACAATAATGTCATGCAGATTATACAGTACCAAAAATTTGCAACTCTCCTGATGATCAGGTTCAACCCTCATAATCACCTGAGTAGAAAACTGGGGTTTATTCTCAGCCAAAGGGGTAGAATCAATCCCCAGTAGGGGAATAGACTTCCGTAGGTGTATCAAGGGAAACCCACAACGATTGGCAAAATCAAAATCCATCAGGTTAATTGCTGCGCCTGAATCAACAAAAGCCTGAGCAGAAAATGTGGACAGGGAGCAAATCAGGGTAACAGTCAACAGAAATTTAGTCTGAACACTACCCAAGACAACTGAGCGTGCAAAACGTCTTCCCCGCTTAGGGCAGACAGAAATAGCATGAGAGGCGTCACCACAATAGAAACATAACCCATTGCGTTTTCGAAACTCATGACACTGAGCCCCAGAAGCCACTCTATCACACTGCATGGGTTCAGAAGCTGGCTCACAAGGCAACACTATTCCACCCATACCTCTACGTTCACGCAAACGTCTGTCAATTTGAATTGCTAATGACATAGAATTATTGAGACCAGAGGGAGCAGGGAAACCCACCATAATATCTTTTATATTCTCTGACAGCCCCTTCCGAAAAAGGGCTGCCAAAGCATCATCATTCCATTTGGTTAGGACTGCCCATTTTCGGAATTTCTGACAGTATAACTCAGCGTCCTCAAGCCCCGGATTTAATGCCAACAAGGTTCTTTCAGCTTGATCAGTGACATTAGGCTCATCGTACAATAACCCCAGAGCCAGAAAAAATGCATCAACATCACTCAAAACAGGTTCCCAAGGTGTCAGGGAAAAAGCCCAATCCTGAGGATCGCCGCGCAGGATAGAGATGACAATTTGAACCTGCTGTGCTGCGTTCCCTGAGGACTTAGGTTTTAAGGCAAAAAACAACTTACAGTTATTTTTGAAATTCAGAAATTTGGCCCGATCTCCCAAAAACAAATCTGGCATGGGAATCCTAGGTTCCACAACCGGCAACCCAGCAAGATAGGTAGCAATACTCCGAACCTCAGTGGCAAGCTGATCCACACGGCCAGACAGCTGTGCAAGCTCCATTGAGAGAAAAAAAAATCCTCCTCAGCACCCAGAGAAAAAGAGGGAAAAAATGCAAGAAACAGAAAAAAGAAAATCTCTGACAACTTTTTTTTTTCTTTCCACACTATTCTTCCCTTCTGTGAGTACCATACAATTTTCAGTTTGGCCGGTGATACTATTATGTTTTGTAGCTGAGGAGAGCAGGCAAAAACTGCAATACACCAGAGAGGTTGGAATCTATTGGATTGCAGTACCCTGACTAACCACCACAACTAAAGGCAGCCGTGGAGTGTTCCTACGTTGGTCCTAGACGCCTCGTCACAGCCTGAGAGATTAACTACACCTAAAGATAGAAAGAGGAAAGCTATCTGCCCCGGAGCAGATCCCCAAAGAACATAGGAAGCCCCCAAACATGTAATGGCGGTTAGACAAGAGGAAATACCGTACACAGACAGAAAATAGTATGAGCAGACGCTGGGGCCCAATCTGCCTAGACAGAAAAGGATAGAAAGGATACTCACTGCAATCCAAAAAAAAACCCTAAAAAATGCCAACAGCTACTAATTGCAAAAACACCTGAGATAACACGACCTCTACCACCTAAATCAGTTCTCTGGTGTAATAAACAAACAACAGTGGCTCCAGCGGAACGAGAGGAGCCCAAGCCCCCAGGGGGGGGGAACCTGGCTAACCTCACAGAAATGCAGAGAAATATGCAAATGGTAAGCACAAAAACAAAAACAGAAAATATCTTATCTGAAAGCAGAAGAAGAGGTTAGACTCAGCAAGCTTTCAAGTGAACCAGGAACCACAGTTGAGACAAGAACAATTGAATACCGGCAACGATGATGAGAGGGAACCTCCCTTATATCAAGCCAGTCTGTGAATCCTGATTGCCAATCCTCATTGAATGGTTCAGTACTGTTTGTAACCACCAGAGGGAGCTTCTGCTCAGAATTCATTTCCAAAACATTCACAACAGGTGTCATTCTTACTTAATCATGACAGATTGATCTCCAGCCATGTCCTCATCAACACCCACACCTGTGTTAATGGAGCAATCACTGAAAAGAGGTTAGCTGGTCCTTTTAAGGCAAGGCTGCAATGATGTTGAAATGTGTTTTGGGGGATAAAGTTCATTTTCTAGCCAAATATTGATTTTGCAAGTAATTGCTGTTAAGCTGATCACTCTTTATAACATTCTGGAGTATATGCAAATTGCCATTAGAAAAAGTGAAGCAGTAGACTTTGTAAAAATTAATATTTGTGTCATTCTCAAAACTTTTGTCCATGACTGTAGGGACCTGGTGTAATTAAAATCACCACCTGGTGGGGGTGGAGTGATTGGTCAGTAAGCTAACATTCAAAAGACAAAAAAACCTGACTGTCACTTCCAGACTAATGTGAACTAGGTGCAAACCAAAGTTTGCTACCCCCATGTAAAACATACAAAATAAGGCTGCACTCAAGCATACTAAAGCATGACAACATAGAATACATGAAATTTTGAATAGCAATATGGCTTTGAAGTATAAGGAAAAATTTGAGACGCTTAGTATAAACATTTGGCAAAACATTTTAAAGCCCACCAACCATGGTTCAGATTCAGCCTAATAGAGGTATGTTCACATTAGGTCAGGGACTCACCAGAATTGAGACCACCTTGACGATGGTTGGTGGGCTTTAAAATGTTTGGCCAAATGTTTATACTAAGCGTCTCAAATTTTTCCTTATACTCCAAAGCCATATTGCTATTCAAAATTTCATGTATTCTATGTTGTCATGCTTTAGTATGCTTGAGTGCAGCCTTTTTTGCATGTTTTACATGGGGGTAGCTCCTTTTGGTTTGCACCTAGTTCACATTAGTCTGGAAGTGACAGTCAGGTATTTTTGTCTTTTGAATGTTAGCTTACTGACCGAGCACTCCGCCCCCACCAGGTGGTGATTTTAATTACACCAGGTCCCTACTTTACCCATAAATGCAGGTATTACTGACAGAGGTGCATATTCACCCAGAAATTCAGATATCAGCCTAATAGAGATATGTTCACATTAGGTCAGGGACTCACCAGAATTGAGACCACCTTGACGATGGTTGGTGGGCTTTAAAATGTTTGGCCAAATGTTTATACTAAGCGTCTCAAATTTTTCCTTATACTCCAAAGCCATATTGCTATTCAAAATTTCATGTATTCTATGTTTTCATGCTTTAGCATGCTTGAGTGCAGACCTTTTTTTGTATGTTTTACATGGGGGTAGCTCCCTTTGGTTTGCACCTAGTTCACATTAGTCTGGAAGTGACAGTCAGGTTTTTTTGTCTTTTGAATGTTAGCTTACTGACCGAGCACTCCGCCCCCACCAGGTGGTGATTTTAATTACACCAGGTCCCTACTTTACCCATAAATGCAGGCATTACTGACAGAGGTGCATATTCACCCAGAAATTCAGATATCAGCCTAATAGAGGTATGTTCACATTAGGTAGGGACCACAGAATTGAGACCACCTTGTCGATGGTTGTTGGGCTTTAAAATGTTTGGCCAAATGTTTATACTAAGCGTCTCAAATTTTTCCTTATAATCCAAAGCCATATTGCTATTCAAAATTCATGTATTCTATGTTGTCATGCTTTAGTATGCTTGAGTGCAGACTTTTTTTGTATGTTTTACATGGGGGTAGCTCCCTTTGGTTTGCACCTAGTTCACATTAGTCTGGAAGTGACAGTCAGGTTTTTTTGACATGTGAAACATTAATATTTTTACACACCACAATGCACTATTTCATACATTCATCTTTCAAAAATACTTAAATTCTGGATACACAAAAACATGCAAAGACATGCGCACACACAAAGTACGCAGACATTTGCACACACAGGCTTGCGCGCAGACACACAGTACGCAGACATCAACCAATACATGAATACAATACCTCAACTACCATCATTGTGCATCAATTGTAATATCAGGTCAGACCTATATACATTTGTATTGCATAAACATACAACTCCAAGTATGTCCCTAAAAATGGTAATGAGATACTGGGAGAGGTTGTTATCAATCATTATCAGACTGTGGTTCAAGAAAATAGGGGGGAACTCACATCGGGACTCAAGGGAACTCACGAGGAATACCCCCATCATCCGCTGCTGCTGTCACTGTTATTAGCGGCAGCAGATGTCAGATGATGGGAGTAATTGTCCCAAAAGCCCCCACCTGCTCTCATCGTTTGGACTTTAATAAAACTCTTATCATTGTCCTCTGCCCGCGGCGATCGCCGGCAGAGCAGGGGAGAATGATGAGAGCTGTCTTCAGCACCTGCCGCCGGGGAACAGCATTTTCTGTAGCGCTTCTTCCCGGCGGCCGGCGAGACACAGATATCTCCGGTACCGTTTTTTCTGGTACTGGAAAACGTGTGAAACCGGCCTTATACTGAACACCTAAATAAATTGTTGCCTCTCACTGTAATCCCTTCACAAAAAATGTGACGCCATTCTCTGTCCGTCTAATGGTACATGCAGTCCACACTGCCCTCTCATTTCCATACTGGGCCCCTCTTCACACTGTCCTCTTACACTGTGTCCCTTATATACTGTGCCCCCTCATCATGCCACCTTCCTCAGCATACTGTCCCCCATGCTGCCCCTCCACACTACCCAGTCTCTGTTCTGTGCCTCCTCACACTTTTCTCCCAACAAGTCTTTGAACGCAACATACATTCACGCAGATACACACACATACACACAGACATGTAAGCAAACACACACAGATACGCTCGCAGACACGCTCATACAGTAGACATGCATGCAGATATGAACACAGAGACGCTCGCTTAGATAAGTATATCGACTTGCACATAGATATTCACACAGACAGACATGCTTATAGACACTCTTACAGACACACGCATGAAGACACACAAAGGATATGTTTAAATGTTCACTATTTGCTGCGGATTGGACGCTGCGTACAGCTGAAGCGCCCAATCCGCAGCGGCCAGATGTTACAGCATAGTGGAGGGGATTTTATGAAATCCCATCTCCACTCTGCGTGCGCGGCCGCATCCGGCTTCCCTGCATAACCGGACATGGCTGCGTCTTTCTAGACCGCAGCATGTCTATTTACGATGCAGAGATGCTCAGTCTCCGCAAGATAAATAACACATCCTATGTATAGGATGCGGTGATTCAGCATGCAGAATCACCGCGCGTACAAAAGCCAGCAGCAGTTTGGATGGAGCGGACATGTGATGCGTACAAAGCGCTGCCAATACTGACCGTGGAAACATACCCTTATATACACGCTCAGGCATAAACACAGACACGCTTATAGACTAGCTTACAGACATGCTTATAAACACGCATGCATGCAGACACGCTTATAGACACACCCACAGACACGCTCGCAACACACATAAACACACACTTATAGACACGTTTATAGACACGCTCGCGTGCAGTCATGCATATAGACGTTTGCAGACACACTCATATGCATACACGCACATAGACAAGCACACACACTCATGCAGATACACTGAGACACACACATACACAGATATACTGTATATACATGCAGTCGCATACTTATTT
The DNA here is from genome assembly GCA_033576555.1 of Oophaga sylvatica. Lineage (NCBI taxonomy): Eukaryota > Metazoa > Chordata > Amphibia > Anura > Dendrobatidae > Oophaga > Oophaga sylvatica. Next base: position 99,872 of record JARQOD010000214.1, on the reverse strand, counting down.
ATAGACTTATATACAAAAATCTTATAAAATTCATTTGTACAGACATATAAATTTACAGAAACAACATATAACAGAGGTTTTGTTTACCTTCCCCCGACTTGTCTCTGGCCCACATGCTCCTTTGAAGGTCCCCTGTCTCCAGCTGCAAGACTACATTGTATAAATTTTAGCAGACAGGGAGGATGAGGAACTGGCGATACCCCGACGGGAGCCCTCAGGTGTACAGTAGACTCTGGAGACTGCACTGAACTGCACTGAGAGACATCATGATGGTCGCGATTGCTGACCCTGGCGGCCACGCTAGAGGATTGTCACCGGGCGTGGCGGTGAGTAAAAAACCCCCACCTGGCCGTCTTGCCACCTCGCCCTCTGCTCAACTACTTCCCGTGGCCCCACTGTCTTCACCAGAGTCATCTCGGCAGTCCCCTCCGTCATCTACAGCAGCGATGGCCCCTGTGCTTCCCCAGGTCGCACCCATTCCTGCTGACGTAGAGGTGTGGGGAGACCCCGTGTACCTGCGGCCACGGAGGACGCCTGGATCTATGAAGTTATCCAGGAAAAGAGGCGGTGGGAGTGCCAGACTGTCGGAGATCTGCAGCGCCCCAGCAGAGGAACCGCAACAGGCCAGATGACTTGATGCCTTGTCCAATATATGAATCGGAACAGGGGCTATGGCTTTGTGCAAGAGTTGGAGACCGGAGCCAAGGTCTACATTAATGCTGTCTCTCTCACGTTCAGTGGCTCCCTCCAGGAGGGGGATTATGTGGAGTTTATCAAGGGGCAGGGACCCCGGGATCTTATGCATGCAGTGGCCATTAGGATGGCCTCTAACCGGGAGACCAGCCCACTGCCCACCACCGGAGACCTCAAATGCGGAATGCCAAGTTACTGAGGCCGCAGATGTCTCGGCCGCCCAGGAGAAAGCGGTGCCTCAGGGCAGTGAGACTGCCATTGATGTGTTCACGAAGTTGGAGGCTCCCGGAGGTGCGGAGCAGGAGGAACAGCAGAGAATCCCCCCTCCAGTGGGTCCTCATCTCAAGTACAGTATATGTGGTGGTGCAAGGTCACAATGCGGCCCTCTTTGCAGCTCAGTGGCCGTGTACAGACTAAGTGGCCCCTGTAAGACATAATATTGGTGCGATTGCATCCAGAACAAGAGACTGTTCCGCGTCACCAAGAAGGTAGTAAACTGTTATGAATGTGCTAGAGATGGTTTCTGAGCAGATGGCTCCCTCTGGTGGTTACAGACAGTACTGAACCTTTCAGCGAGGAATGGCAATCTGGGATCACAGACTGGTCTGATATAAGGGAGGTTCCCTCCCATGATGGTTGCCGGTGATCAATTGTTCTTGTCTCAATTGTGGTTCCTGGTTCATTTGGAAGCTTGCTGAGTCTTGCCCGCATCTTCTGCTATCAGATAAGATATTTTCTGCTTTTATTTTTGTGCTTGCTTTTTGCATTTTTCCCTGCACTTCTGTGGAGGTCAGCCAGGTCCCCTCCGGGGGCTTGTGCTCCTCTCAGTTTATCTGGAGCCACTGTTGTTTGTTCATTTGCTTTTTCCTGTTTTTTCAGTGGCTGCGGCTTAGTTTTGTTACACCAGAGAACTGATTTAGGTGGTAGAGGTCGTGTGATCTCAGGTGTTTTTGCAATCAGAAGAGTTGGTATTTTTTAGGCTTTTTTTTGGATTGCAATGAGTATCCTTTCCTGTACTTTTCTGACTAGACAGATTGGGCCCCAGCTTTGCTCATTCTATTTTCTGTCTGTGTCCGTGCTTCTTCTTGTCTAACCGCCATTACATGTTTGGGGGCTTCCTATTTTCTTTGGGGATCTGCTCCGGGGCAGATAGCTTTCATCTTTCTGCCTTTAGGTGTAGTTATCTCTCAGGCTGTGACGAGGCATCTAGGATCAACGTAGGAACGCTCCACGGCTACCTTAAGTTGTGTGGTTAGTTCAGGGTACTGCAATCCAATAGGTACCAGCCTCTCTGGTGTATTGCCGTTTTTGCTTATTCTCCTCAGCTACCAAAACATAACAGTAAACCCTATATGGCGCCCAAGGACAATGGTGTCTAACGTGGCCACCGGTTAACAGCTATGCTTGATTGTTTTTCCCCTCCTCCCAGTTTGTTTGCACTCATTGGTGCCTCCCTTGCTGGATCACAGGACCAAACCAAATGGGTGTTAAGGACTGTGGACTCCGGATGTGGCTGCTGGACTGTATGTTCCTGAACTTTGCTCCCACTCCTACCCTTGGACTAGCCCAATGTTTTAAAATGCAGCCCACCACCATTAAAGGGCTCGTGGTTGGCTGAATGGAGAGAGGGGAAAGTTGCTGGGCCTAAGTAGGGTCCATCAGTGTTAAAGGGCCAACGGCTTTTGTGTACTATGAACTGGTTTTTTTTACTATGAACTTATATGCAGATAGACTGGGACTTTGATGTTATGCGTACATTTTACTGAGGCTACCATGGCCGAGGACGGCAACGTTTAAGAAGGGGAGGAGTTTAAGGAGGTGGCAGGTCCCCTCTGTTGCACCCTCTCCATCTGTGTGACCTCTGTGTATGTTATGTAATTATGTTATGTTTGCCATGTACTCCGATTGTATTATGCTGTGTTTGTCTGGTCCTAATGTCTATTAATATAGTGTGATGTATGCGCTGTATTTGCTATCTATTGCGTATTGTGGGATGTTCCCCTTTAATTATTTTATATAGTTAGGGACAGCCAAGAGTCAATATTATAGGCTGGGCCAGCAGCAGAGAGGGAACAAGAAGCTTCTGCTTCCCAGTGTAGCCCGGGTACATTGGCCAGGGCTGACGTGTATTTCTGACGGTGCACTGCCAGACTCCCAGATGGGAGAGGTCTGTTGCCCCGGACTAAGTACTTTTAAGGACTGTTGAATCACAACATAGGCCCCAGGACTCTGAAAGGGCTCCAATGAATCGGTTTTAAGTGCCCAGATTCCAGCGTGTAGATTACTGCAAACTTCGGCTACTGCGGACATTGTTGGTACGGTCGTAGCAAGTGTCAGGGAGAGAGCAGGAAGTCAGTGTTGAAATTGTCTTTTTGACCACCTTTTTACCATCGTTCATTAAAAGTTATTTCCCTGTTGGAAAACAGCTGCATTCCTGGACTCCTAATTGCCTGGACTGCTGTGAACAGTAGAGTTGAGCGATACTTTCCGATATCCAAAAGTATCGGAATCGGAATGGTATCGCCGATACCATTAAAATATCGGCGATACCCGATACCGATACCGAAAATCCAATGTAAGTCTATGGGAACAAAATATCGTAACTAAAAAAAACCCATTCTTTCCTTGTAAACACTAAATATACACACATAGAATACATATATATATATATATACATGTCATTGTGACATATATATATACATATATTTATAGTTTATACACTTCTACATAGTAAAATAGCCTCTGATTCAATTGCCGGGTAAAGTCGGCTTTTGTGAAAAGACAGAAGCACCCGACATGAAATGACACTTGGTTTACATAGAGTTAACCATGTCTTTTCATGTAGTTTGATATCTGATTTGCACAAACAATTACATGAGTGGCTGTGTGCAAAATTTCACACCTGTAGGGGTTAATTAAAGGTGTAAATTCGTTGTAAAAAAAACGGACTTTTTTGCTACGAATTTACACCTTTAATTAACCCCTACAGGTGTGAAATTTTGCACACTTACACTCATGTAATTGTTTGTGCAAATCAGATATCAAACTACATGAAAAGACATGGTTAACTCTATGTAAACCAAGTGTCATTTCATGTCGGGTTCTGCATTTTCACAAAAGCCGGCAATTGAATTAGCGGCTATTATACTATGTAGGAGTGTATGAACTATAATATATATATATATATATATATGTGTCACAAACTCAATGACATGTATATATATATATGAGGTGTAAAATTGCTGAAAAAAAATGCGTGGGCTCCCGCCCTATTTTCGCAACCAGACAGACAAAGCCAGTGAGTGGGGGCAGATTATAATAGCCCACAGAGGGACCATTATTTTTGGCCCCCCCCCGGCTACTAACATCTGCCCCCAGACACCCCAGAAAGGGCAAATCTCTAATTAGATTTGCCCTTCCTGGCACTTTGCCCGTCTATTCCCATTGCCCTGTAGCGGTGGCGAATGGGTTAATAAGGGGTTAAAATGACCTTACAATTGAAAGGTCACTTTAAGCCAGGTTAATAATTGAGAGCTGTCAATTAGACAACTATCAATTATTAATCCTATTGTATGAAAGAAAAATCAAACACACACACTTTAATAAAAAAGAAGTTTAATGAAATAATCACACAGTTTTTGACCATATTTTATTTACCTGCTAAAACCATTTCCTGTAATAAAAATAAAATAATAAAGCAAAATTATTCTTACCAATCCGATGCACAGTCAGGTCCCACGGTGTAATCCTTCAGAAAGGGTTAATGTTTACTGCAGGGACCGCAGCTAATGCTGCAGCCTCACAGTAAACCCCAAATGAATGAGCTCCTCTCCTGGCTGACAGGAGAGGAAGTGGAAAGCTTAATTGATTGCTTTCCACTTTCACTTCAGGTCAGCCAGGGACACAATCAGTGACGTCAGTGGGAACTGATTAACAAAAATAGGGGTTCCCTTCGAAAAAAAAAATGGCGTGGGGTCCCCCCTATTTTTGTTAACCAGCCAGATGAAGCAGACCGCTGAGGCCTGGATTTTCAGGCTGTTAAGGAGCCAAGATCCATGGACCTTGCCAGCCTGATAATACCAGGCCACAGCAGTCTGCATATCTTGGCTGATTAACAAAAATAGGGGATCCCCTCGAAAAAAATTGGCGTGGGGTCCCCCCTATTTTTGTTAACCAGCCAGATGAAGCAGACCGCTGAGGCCTGGATTTTCAGGCTGTTAAGGAGCCAAGATCCATGGACCTTGCCAGCTGATAATACCAGGCCACAGCAGTCTGCATATCTTGGCTGATTAACAAAAATAGGGGATCCCCTCGAAAAAAATTGGCGTGGGGTCCCCCTATTTTTGTTAACCAGCCAGATGAAGCAGACCGCTGAGGCCTGTTTTTTCAGGCTGGTAAGGATCCAATATCCATGGACTTTGCCAGCCTGATAATACCAGGCCACAGCTGTCTGCTTAGCTTGGCTGGTTAACAAAAATAGGGGATCCCCTCGAAAAAAAAATGGCGTAGGGGTCCCCCTATTTTTGTTAACCAGCCAAGTAAAATGCAGACTGCTGCGGCCTGGTATTAAAAGACTGTCAAGGCCCATGGATTTTGGCCCTCAACAGCCTGATAATACCAGGCTACAGCAGCCCCACATTTGTCGCATCAAAAGATGTGCCAATTGTGGCACTTTACCCGGCTCTTCCCACTTGCCCTGTAGCAGTGGCAAGCGGGGTAATAAGGGGTTAATGTCACCGTTGATTGCACTGTGACAATAAGCCCGGTTAATAATGGAGAGGCGTCAATAAGACACTGATCCATTATTAATCCCAAAGTTTTTAAATGTGTAAAAAAAAGACACAGCAAGAAAAAAGTATTTTAATGAAATAAAAGAGACAACACAGTTTTCATTTTTTTTATTACTCTCTCATTCCTGCGACGCCATCGATCTCCTGTAAAAAAATAAAAAAAACAAACCAACAGTATACCACCTGTCCGACGCAGTCCATAGTAACGACTGTCCCACGACGATCCAGCTCTGCTACATCGGAATGACAGGCAGAGCCTGACATCCCGGCGCAGCACAGCTGCTTACCAGCTTCCCCGGCGGTGACGTCATCGGACTGCTTTACGGCCGCGATTACCCAGCAGTCACTGCAGTTATCGCGAGAAACTGCATGTGACCGCCGGGGAGAAGAGGATGGCGGCCATTAAGCAGTCCGGGATGTGACCGCCGGAGATCTTCTGCCGGGTAAGTGCCGCTGACTCCTGACAGACCCGACCGACGGACACTGACAGTGACAGTGACATTCCGATTCCGGTATCCGATATGACGAAAATATCGGTACTCGGAATCGGAATTCCGATACAGCCAATATCGGCCGATACCCGATATTTGCAGTATCGGAATGCTCAACCCTAGTGAACAGAGGAAGAGAAGGTAACTAGTGATGAGCAAGCACTAAAATGCTCGGGTCCTCGTTGCTCGGGTTGAGCATATTGGAATACTCGAGTACTTGGACAGAACAATGAGCCCAACGTAAGTCTATGGGAAAACGAAGCATTTTTGCCTTGATCCCCCCTTGGGGGTCCTTTTATGGTCTATAAATGTCTGAAATCAATGGGAACAGTGTTCAGATGATACGGGAACATCATGGGGAATACCCCAGGAAGCATTTTTGACTCCGAGGTCACTGCTGTGACCAATGTGGTCAGAGTGTGATGCCACTTTTACAAGCGCACAATAGAATATACAAAAACAAAACCAAAATGTATTTTACAGAGAAATATGTTAAGGAACATCCTTTCCAGGGTAATAATTTGTATGTTAGACAAAAGAAATAACCCCCCCAAAAAATGTACCTCCACCACTTGTGCTATGTTCACCCGTAGCGTTTTTGATGCGTTTTTCAAATTTAGCATTGCTTTCAACTAATACAAATGCATTCACTGTAAAAGGTCATTTTAACATTAAACAACCTTAGCTGGCCATGTAGTTTTGTGACACACCATCAGACACATCCTATTTCATTTATGAAGGAGGGATTCTGAAAGTCACAAAGCCATTTTTTATAGTGCCATCAGGCGGCATTAATATTCTTAAAGGGCCATTATTAAACAGTGATTCTCCTATACTGTTATTGCCTATGCAGTGAATGGCTGGGCTGCCAAAATTTAGGATGCACCCCAATAACCCCTATGACGAGACGTACAGGAGGTCCTCCTGAAAAAATATTCCCATTATAAAAAAGTGGGTCCCCCATAGTGTTTGCCTATGTATTGAATGCAAGGCCTCCCCTGCCACAAAGTTACACACACCCCAATAACACTTGGAACAGATGTTCAGGATGGCCAGACGTTCAGGATGGCCACGTGAAACTAAAGTTTTCAATTTTTTCATTTGGTACTGCCATACTGTTAGCCTATGCATTGAATGCAAGGCCTGCCCTGCATCAAAGTAACACTCACCCCAATAACACTTTGGACAGATGTCCTGGATAGCCACATGAAACCAAAGTTCCCGTTTTTTTCATTTGGTACTGACATACTGTTAGCCTATGCATTGAATGCAAGGCCTGCCCTGCACCAAAGTAACACGCACACCAATAACCCTTTCAACAGACATACTTGAGGGCCTCATGACAAAAATATTCCAATTAGAAGACAGTGTGTCTCTGATAGTGTTAGTCTATGCATTGAATGCAAGGCCTGCCCTGCACCAAAGTAACATGCACCCCAAAAACACTTGGAACAGACATCCTGGATTGCCACATGAAACCAAAATTCCCATTTTTTTCATTTGGTACTGCCATACTGTTAGCCTATGCACTGAATGCAAGGCCTGCCCTACAACAAAGTAACACGCACTCCAATAACACTTGGAACCGAGGTCCTGGATCGCCACATGAATCCAAAGTTCCCATTGTTTTCATTTGGTATTGCCACACTGTTAGCCTATGCATTGCATGCAAGGCCTGCCCTGCACAAATGTTACACGCACACTAATAACCCTTTGAACCAACTTACTGGATGGCCACCTGAAAGCATTGTTCCTATTAATATGGTACTCCAATATTGTTTGTCAACGCAGTGAATAGTGGAGCCTGAAGAACCTGATTTGGAGAATGTCAGTGTTGAGTCTGGAAAACCTGCAGTGTAGGATTTCAGTGTTGAGGCTGAAGGACCAGCAATTGAGAATTGCATTGTTGAGGCTGAAGAACCTGCATTGGTGATTTGCAGAGGTGAGGCTGAAGACCCTGCATTGTAGCATTGCAGTGTTGAGGCTGAAGAACTGGCAGTGGAGAATTGCATTGTTGAAGATGAACAACCAGCAAAGTTCACATTATTAGGAAGTGGGTCTCCCATACTGTTTGCCTAAGCAGTGAATGCAAGGCTTGCCCCAAATTTAGACGCACCCAAATACCACTTTGAAGACACGTAGAGGAAGTCCTCCTAAAAATTTGTTTCCATTCCAAAGGAGCGGGTCTCCTATATTTGTAATCCCCATACACTTGGTGTATGGGCTGAGAAACATTTCCCCCTGTGGGCTACACATCAACATACTGTCTCAACATGTTGTTTATGTGAATCATAAACACTCTTAAAAACAGTAACGTGGCTGTTTCATCACGGAACACATTCACCCTGGTGATCTAGTGATGTTGACTGAAGAGACGTGTAGGATGGCCTCCGAAAAATGTATTCCCAGTTCAAAGGAGCAGGTCTCTTATACTTGGAATGCCCATACACTAAGTGTATGGGCTGGCAAACATTTTCCCCTGGTGGGGTACACATCAACCTACTGTGTAAATATTTTTTGTTAAACACCCTTGCAAAACAATATAGTTGCTGTTGCATCACGGAACACTTTCACCCTGATGATCTAGTGGTGGTGGATGATGAGGATGACGAGAAGGAGGAGGATAACACACCAAATAGCCAAACTCAGGAAGCGTATACTCATGTGTGGGTGTGAAGAGGTGCATGGGAATACACCTCCCAAAAAATGAGACTGTATTGGAGGTTATGTTTCGCTGTTATATTTCGGTAGTGTAGAGTAGTCTGCCCCAATCCAGCCCTTGTTCATTTTTATAAGAGTCAGCCTGTCAGCATTTTTAGTTGACAGACGGATGCGCTTATCAGTTATAATTCCACCAGCGGCACTAAAAACCCACTCTGACAAAACGCTAGCGGCAGGGCAGGCCAGGACTCCAAGGCGTAGATAGCCAGTTCATGCCACATGTCCAGCTTGGATACCCAATATTTAAAAGGCACAGAGGAATCACGAAGGACGTTGGTACGGTCAGCAAGGTACTCCCTCAGCATCTTCTCAAACTTTCCACTCCTTGGAGACTACCCCGTGACTCTGGGTCAGGGTGATGGGAGGGTCTGAGAAAATTGGCCCAGAACTTTGCCAGTGTTACCCTGCTTCTGCTGGATTGGAGTTGTGTCTCTCTCACCTCTACTCCTTGGTTGTCCAACGAACTGTGACCTCTGCCACCAGCATTTTCAGATGGGAATTTTTTTAATAATTCAGCAACAATGGCCTTCTAGTACTGCAACATTTTAGGACACCTATCTGGTGAAATGTCACCAACCAGTAATGAGTGTCAGCACAAATTTTAATAATGCGAGGGTCACGGGAAAGGCAGCGCAACGTAAAATCTGCCATGGAAGCCAGACTGCTAACTGGCAAGACTTCCGTGTCCTCACCAACAGGACGACTGACGATGCTGTCCTCCTCCTCCTCCCTGTCCATACATGCTGAACAGACGGTATGATAGTTGTGCTTGTAGTACGGTATATAGCGCAGGAAAGTAGCTCCTGTTCTTCCTCATTCTCAACGAATCCATGCTGGGATGACATGAGGCGGGGCTGTGTGTAACCACGCTGTACTGTTCCTTGCTCCATCTCATCGTTCTCCGCCTTCAATGCATCCTATTTGATTGTGAGCAAAGAGCTTTTCAGAAAACAGAGAAGCGGGATGGTGATGCTAATTATGGTGTCATCGCAGCTCACCATCTTGATGGACTCCTCAAAGTTTGTAGAATGGTACATATGTCTGACATCAATGTCCACTTCTGAGGTCTTATGTGTGGAGTCTGAACTGAATTCCGAAGGCCTTGTTGATGCTGGTAGTCAATAACTGTCCTCATCCGCTCATAAATCTTTTCCAAAATAAGCAGTGTAGAGTTCCAATGCGTGGGGACATCACACACCAGTCTGTGATCTGTAAGCTGCAAATGCTGCTGAAGCATCGCAAGGGCTGACTTTCTAAAATGGGCACACAGGCGGCGTACTTTGACAAGCAGATCCGGCAGCTCTGGGTATGTTTTGAGAAAACGCTGAACAATGAGATTAAGCACATGGGCCAGGCATGTTACGTGTGTGAGCTCGCCTCGCCTCAGAGCCACCACCTGGTTCCGGCCATTGTCAAACACGACCATGCCTGGCTGTAGGTTCAGTGGTGTCAATCACAGATCTGGGGCAGCACGGTGGCTCAGTGGATAGCATTGCAGCGCTGGAGTCCTGGGTTCAAATCCCATCTAGGACAACATCTGCAAGGAGTTTGTATGTTCTCCCCGTGTTTGCGTGGGTTTCATCCGGGTACTCCGGTTTCCTTCCACACTCCAAAAACATACTGATAGGGAATCTAGATTGTGAGCCCCATCAGGGACAGTGACAATAATGTGTTCAAACTGTAAAGCACTGCAGAATATGTTAGCGCTATATAAAAATTATAAATAAAAAAAATAAATCTGCCAGCTCGTTCAGAGCTGTCCACAACTCTTCAGCATTGTGCGGTTTGCAACCTAAGCATATTAGCTTCAGCACAGCCTGTTGCCGCTTGACTGAGGCAGTGCTGTAGTGCTTCCAGTTTGTGACTAATGTGGTCATTTCAGAGATGCTGGCTACAGAGGAGCAGGAGGATGAGGAGGGTGACATGCAGGAGCTGTAGACCGTGGGGGCAACCCTGCACGACTTGAGCCCGCAATCCTCGGCATCTGGAGAACGTGTTTCATCCCAAGGTCTGACTGGGTTTCGGCTTCCACTATGTTAACCCAGTGTGCCGTCAGTGCGATGTACCGTCCCTGCTGAGAAGAACTTGTCCACGTGTCCGTGGTTAGGTGTACTTTCCCAGTAACTGCATTGTTGAGGGCATGGGTAATGTTGTAGGACATGTGCTTGTGTAATGCCGGGACGGCACAGCGGGAGAAATAGAGGCGGCTGGGGACAGAGTACCTTGGGACTGCAGCCTCCATCAGGTTGTATAAAGCTTCCGTCTTCACGAGCCTACAAGGCAACATTTCAAGCGCAAACAGACAAGAAATGTGCCAATTTAGTACTGTGGCCTGTGGGGCGTTGGCTGGGTTTTTCCACTTGCGTTCCAATGACTGGGATATGTACAACTGAAGCTGCGCTGGGACAAGGACGTGGACATGCTTGATGATGGTGATAATTGAGTGTGTGCAATGACAGGTGCAGGGCAGGAGGCATCTTCGCAGGCACCATGGACAAAGGATTGTCTTCCATGCACAATAGGGGAAGAAGCAGTGGTGTCACCCACAGACAGTGTTTCTGGACCCTGGATCATACTGGTGGCGGTCAGGCTTTTAGTTTTTCTACCCCTGCTGATGCGGGCAGTGCAGGTGGTGCAAATGGCCTGTTTTGGGGTTATTGGCAGAGTCTTTAACCCCTTAACGACCAAGCCATTTTGTAGGTTGAAGACCAGGCCAATTTTTACAATTCTGACCACTGTCACTTTATGTGCTTATAACTCTGGAACGCTTCAACGGATCTTGGCGATTCTGAGACAGTTTTCTCGTGACATATTGTACTTCATGATAGTGGTAAAATTTCTTCAATATAACTTGCATTTATTTATGAAAAAAACGGAAATATGGCAAAAATTTTGAACATTTTCAAACTTTTAATTTTTATGCCATTAAATCAGAGATATGTCACAAAAAATAGTTAATAAATAACATTTCCTACATGTCTACTTTACATCAGCACAATTTGGGAACCAACATTTTTTTTTTTAGGAAGTTATAAGGGTTAAAAGTTGACCAGCAATTTCTCATTTTTCCAACAAAATTTACAAAACCATTTTTTTAGGGACCACCTCACATTTGAAGTGAATTTGAGGGGTCAATATGACAGAAAATACCCAAAAGTGACACCTTTCTAAAAACTGCACCCCTCAAGGTGTTCAAAGCCACATTCAAAAAGTTTATTAACCCTTTAGGTGCTTCACAAGAATTGAAGCAATGTGGAAGGAAAAAATGAACATTTAACTTTTTTTCCTAAAATTTTTCTTTCGACACAATTTATTAAATTTTGTCAAGGGTATCAGTAGAAAATGAACCACAATATTTGTTGTACAATTTCTCCTGAGTACACAGATACCCCATGTGTGGGGGAAAACAAATCTTTAGGCGCACGGCAGTGCTCAGAAGGGAAGGAGCATCATTTGAGATTTTGAATGTCAAATTGGCTGGAATCGAGAGCGAACACCATGTCGTGTTTGGAGAGTCCTTGATGTACCTAAACAGTGGAAACCCCCCATAATTGACCCCATTTTGGAAACTAGACCCCCCAAGGAACTTATCTAGATGTGTTGTGAGAGCTTTGAACCCCCAAGGGCTTCACAGAAGGTTATAACGTAGAGCCGTAAAATTAAAAAATCATATTTTTTCCACAAAAATCATCTTTTCATCCCAATTTTTATTTACCAAAGGATAAAAGGACCCCAAAAGTTATTGTACAATTTGTCCTGAGTACGCTGATACCCCATATGTGGGGGTAAACCACTATTTGGGCGCATGGCAGAGCTCGGAAGGGAAGCAGCGCCATTTGACTTTTTTGGCTGGAATTGAGATTGGACGCCATGTTGCATTTGGAGAGTCCCTGTGTGTTATGATTCGGTAGCTGAGGAGTGCAGGCAAAAAGGCAATACACCAGAGCAGTTGGAATCTATGAGATTGCAGTACCCTGACTAACCACCACAACTAGAGGCAGCCGTGGAGCATTCCTACGTTGGTCCTAGACGCCTCGTCACAGCCTGAGAAACTAACTACACCTAAAGATAGAAATAGGAAAGCTATCTGCCCCGGAGCAGAACCCCAAAGATAATAGCAAGCCCCCAAACATGTAATGGCGGTTAGACAAGACGAAATACTGACACAGACAGAAAATAGTATGAGCAAACGTTGGGGCCCAAACTACTAAATAGAAAAGGATAGGAAGGGTACTTACTGCAATCCCAAAAAAAACCCTAAAAGCACCAACTCTACTAATTTCAAAAACACCTGAGATCACACGACCTCTACCACCTAAATTAGTTCTCTGGTGTAACAAAATCAAAACAGCAGCCACTGAAAAAACTGGAAAAAGCAAAAGTACAAACATCAGTGGCTGAACTAAACTGAGAGGGCAAAAGCCCCCTGAGGGGACCCAGAAGGCCCCCACAGAAGTGCAGGACAAAATGCAAAAATTAAGCACAGAAACAAAAAGAAGAAAATGTCTTATCTGTTAGCAGGAGATGCAGACACGACACAGCAGGCTACAAGGGAAACAGGAATCAAGGATTGAGACCCGAACAATTGATCACCGGCAACCCTGATGGGAAGGTGACTCCCTTATATAAGACCAGTCAGTAACACCTGATTCCCAGTCCTCACAATCTTCACTGACAGACCAGACCGCTTGTAACCAACAGAGGGAGCCTCTGCTCAGAACTCATCTCAAGCCCATTCACAACAGTACCCCCCCCTTGAGGAGGGGTCACTGAACCCTCATTTGAGCAACCAGGTCGGTCAGGATGAGTTCTGTGATACGCACGGATGAGTCTCCTAGAATGGATGTCCGAAGCAAACACCCAAGAATTGTCTTCCTGACCATAACCTCTCCACTTAACCAAATACTGGAGTTTCCGTCTAGAAAAACGAGAATCTAATATTTTCTCAACCACATACTCCAGATTGCCCTCAACCAAAACAGGGTCAGGAGGCACAGCAGCAGGAACCACTGGCTCAACAAACCTCTTCAACAAGGACTTGTGGAACACGTTATGGATCTTAAATGTCCCTGGAAGAAGCAAACGAAAAGAAACAGGATTAAGAATCTCCATGATCTTATAAGGTCCAATGAACCTAGTCTTAAATTTAGGAGATGCTACTCTCATAGGAATATTTTTTGAGGACAACCAGACCAAGTCCCCTACTTTAAACCGAGGACCATCAGTCCTATGCTGGTTAGCAAACCGCTGGGCCCTCTCCTGAGAGAGGGACAACCTCTCCACTACCTGGTCCCAAATCTGTTGCATACGCTCCACAACAGAGTCAACACCCGGACAGACAGAAGCCTCCGTCTGTCCTGAAGAAAATCGAGGGTGAAACCCAGAATTACAGAAAAATGGAGACATCAAAGTGGCAGAGCTAGCCCTATTATTAAGAGCAAACTCAGCCAAAGGCAAAAAAGAGACCCAGTCATCCTGATCAGCAGACACAAAGCATCTTAGATAAGTCTCCAATGTCTGGTTTGTTCTCTCAGTTTGACCATTGGTCTGAGGATGAAATGCCGAGGAGAAAGACAATTGAACACCCAGTTTAGAACAAAAAGTCCTCCAAAATCTGGAAATAAACTGGACTCCTCTGTCAGACACAATGTTCTCAGGAATGCCGTGTAAACGAACCACGTGCTGAAGGAACAACGGCACCAATTCAGAGGAGGAAGGCAACTTAGGCAATGGCACAAGATGTATCATCTTGGAAAACCTATCACAAATCACCCAGATGGCGGTCATTCTCTGAGAAACAGGAAGGTCGGAAATGAAATCCATAGAGATATGGGTCCATGGACTCTTGGGCACAGGCAATGGCATCAACAAACCACTAGAGCGAGAGCAAGACTTGGAGCGAGAGCAAGTCCCGCAGGACTGCACAAATTCCCTGACATCACGAGACAAGGTAGGCCACCAAAAGGACAGACTAACCAAGTCTCTGGTACCAAAAATTCCGGGATGCCCAGCCAACGCGGAACAATGAATCTCAGACATCACACTCTTTTTCCACTGGTTCGGGACAAACAATTTTCCAACAGGGCAGCGCTCGGGCCTATCCTCCTGACACCCCTCCAGAGCAAGTCTCAAATTGGGTGAGATGGCGGAAAGAACTACACCCTCTTTCAAAATAACAGAAGGATCAGATAACTCAGGAGAGTCCGCAAGGAAACTCCTCGAGAGGGCATCCGCCTTAACATTCTTAGTGCCAGGAAGAAAGGAAACCACAAAATTAAAACGTGTGAAAAACAAGGCCCACCTGGCCTGTCTAGGATTGAGTCGCTTGGCAGATTCCAGATAAACCAGATTCTTATGGTCCGTAAGGACCACCACCCGATGTTTGGCTCCCTCCAGCCAATGTCTCCACTCTTCAAAAGCCCACTTCATGGCCAATAACTCCCGATTACCCACGTCATAATTACGTTCAGTAGGAGAAAATTTTCGAGAGAAAAAGGCACAAGGGTTACTTTTAGAGGTCTCTGGATCTTTTTGGGACAAAACGGCACCTGTCCCAATTTCAGAGGCATCAACCTCCACCTGAAATGGCAGAGAAACATCAGGCTGCCGTAGAACAGGAGCAGAAGTGAATCTCTGCTTAAGTTCCTGAAATGCAGAGACTGCCTCAGGAGGACAATTCACCACATCAGAACCCTTTTTGGTCAAATCAGTTAATGGTTTAACAATAACCGAGAAATTACCAATAAATTTACGATAAAAATTGGCAAAACCCCAAAATCTTTGAAGAGCCTTTAATGAAGTAGGTTGGACCCAATCACAGATGGCCTGAACCTTGACCGGGTCCATTTCAATAATAGATGGGGACAAAATGAATCCCAGAAATGAGATCCTCTGTACGCCAAAAAGACACTTTGATCCCTTCACAAACAGAGCATTCTCTCTCAAAATCTGGAATACAGTTCGAACATGTTTCACATGAGAGTCCCAGTCATTAGAAAAAATCAAGATATCATCCAAATAAACAATCAGAAATTATCCACAAAATCCCTGAAAATGTCATTCATGAAGGACTGGAAGACAGAAGGAGCATTAGTGAGCCCAAAGGGCATCACAAGGTACTCAAAATGCCCCTCCGGGGTATTGAATGCCGTCTTCCATTCATCCCCGTGCTTAATGCGAATAAGGTTATATGCCCCCCTGAGGTCAAGCTTGGTAAACCAAGTAGCGTTTTTCACCCTGGAAAACAGGTCAGAAATCAAGGGTAACGGGTATTGATATTTCACAGTAATATTGTTCAAAAGACGATAATCAATACACGGCCTTAATGAACCATCCTTTTTGGCCACAAAGAAAAAACGGCACCTAAGGGTGAAGAGGATGGTCTGATATGACCCTTCTCCAATGACTCCTTGATATAAGACCGCATAGCGTCATGTTCAGGTACAGACAAGTTAAAAAGGCGACCTTTAGGGAATTTACTACCAGGCACTAATTCAATAGCGCAGTCATAGCTCCTATGGGGAGGCAAGGATGCAGATTTACTTTCGCTAAACACATCAGAAAAATCAATCAAAAAGTCAGGAACATCCTGAGCCTGGGGGGAGGCAGAAAAAACAGGAGTGTTGGTATTAACACATTGGCAGCCCCAACTGGTTACAGACACAGATTTCCAATCCAAAACAGGATTATGAGACTGTAACCAAGGGAAACCCAGTACGATAATATCATGCAGATTATACAGAACCAAAAATTTGCAGCACTCTTGATGATCAGGTTCAACCCTCATTATCACCTGAGTAGAGAACTGAGGTTTATTCTCAGCCAAAGGGGTAGAATCGATCCCCAGAAGGGGAATAGACTTCTGTAGGGGTATCAAGGGAAACCCACAACGTTTAGCAAAATCATAATCCATCAGGTTAATAGCTGCTCCAGAATCAACGAAAGCCTGAGCAGAAAATGAGGACAGAGAGCATATCAGAGTGACAGTTAGTAAAAACTTAGTCTGAACACTACCCAAGACAACTGAGCGTGCAAAACGTTTTCCCCGCTTAGGGCAGACTGAAATAGCATGAGAGGCATCACCACAGTAGAAACATAACCCATTGCGCTTTCGAAACTCATGACGCTGTGCCCCAGACACCACTCTATCACACTGCATGGATTCAGAAGCAGGTTCACAAGGCAACACTATTCCACGCATACTTCTCCGCTCACGCAAACGTCTGTCAATTTGAATCGCTAATGACATAGAATCATTGAGACCAGAGGGGACAGGGAATCCCACTATAACATCCTTTACATTATCTGACAGCACCTTCCGAAAAAGGGCCGCCAAAGCTTCGTCATTCCACTTGGTCAGGACTGCCCACCTACGGAATCTCTGACAGTATAACTCAGCGTCATCAAGCCCCTGATTTAATGCCAACAAGGCTTTTTCAGCTTGATCAGTGACATTAGGCTCATCGTACAATAACCCCAAAACCTGAAAAAATGCATCAACATCACTCAAAACAGGATCCCCAGGTGTCAGGGAAAAAGCCCAATCCTGAGGATCGCCGCGCAGGAGAGAGATGACAATTTGAACCTGCTGCGCTGCGTTTCCTGAGGACTTAGATTTTAAGGCAAAAAACAATTTACAATTATTTTTGAAATTCTGAAACTTAGCTCGATCCCCTAAAAACAAATCTGGCATGGGAATCCTAGGTTCCACAACAGGCAACCTAGCAAGATATGCAGCAATACTCCGAACCTCAGTGGCAAGCTGATCCACACGGCCAGACAACTGTGCAAACTCCATTGAGAGAAAAAATCCTCCCAGCACCCAGAGATACAGAGGGAAAAAAAAAATGCAACAAACAGAAAAATATCTCTGACAACTCTGACAACCGTTTTTTCTTTCACAATATTTTTCCCTTCTGTGAGTACCATACAATTTTAAATTTAGTCCGGTGATACTGTTATGATTCGGTAGCTGAGGAGTGCAGGCAAAAAGGCAATACACCAGAGCAGTTGGAATCTATGAGATTGCAGTACCCTGACTAACCACCACAACTAGAGGCAGCCGTGGAGCGTTCCTACGTTGGTCCTAGACGCCTCGTCACAGCCTGAGAAACTAACTACACCTAAAGATAGAAATAGGAAAGCTATCTGCCCAGAGCAGAACCCCAAAGATAATAGCAAGCCCCCAAACATGTAATGGCGGTTAGACAAGACGAAATACTGACACAGACAGAAAATAGTATGAGCAAACGTTGGGGCCCAAACTAACTAAATAGAAAAGGATAGGAAGGGTACTTACTGCAATCCCAAAAAAAACCCTGAAAGCACCAACTCTACTAATTTCAAAAACACCTGAGATCACACGACCTCTACCACCTAAATTAGTTCTCTGGTGTAACAAAATCAAAACAGCAGCCACTGAAAAAACTGGAAAAAGCAAAAGTACAAACATCAGTGGCTGAACTAAACTGAGAGGGCAAAAGCCCCCTGAGGGGACCCAGAAGGCCCCACAGAAGTGCAGGACAAAATGCAAAAATTAAGCACAGAAACAAAAAGAAGAAAATGTCTTATCTGTTAGCAGGAGATGCAGACACGACACAGCAGGCTACAAGGGAAACAGGAATCAAGGATTGAGACCCGAACAATTGATCACCGGCAACCCTGATGGGAAGGTGACTCCCTTATATAAGACCAGTCAGTAACAACTGATTCCCAGTCCTCACAATCTTCACTGAACAGACCAGTACCGCTTGTAACCACCAGAGGGAGCCTGTGCTCAGAACTCATCTCAAGCCCATTCACAACACCTGTGTGCCTAAAGAGTGGAAACCCCCCACAATTGATCCCATTTTGGAAACTAGACCCCCCCCAAGAAACTTATCTAGGTATGTGGTGAGAGCTTTTAACCCCCAAGGGCTTCACAGAAGGTTATAACGTAGAGCTGTAAAATTAAAAAATCATATCTTTTCCACAAAAATGATCTTTTCACCCCCAATTTTTAGTTCCAAAGGGTAACAGGACCCCAAAAGTTATTGTGCAATTTGTCCTGAGTACGCTGATACCCCATATGTGGGGGTAAACAACTATTTGGGCGCATGGCAGAGCTTGGAAGGGAAGCAGCGCCATTTGACTTTTTTGGCTGGAATTAGATTGGACGCCATGTTGCATTTGGAGAGTCCCTGTGTGCCTAAAGAGTGGAAACCCCCCACAATTGATCCCATTTTGGAAACTAGACCCCCCCAAGAAACTTATCTAGGTATGTGGTGAGAGCTTTTAACCCCCAAGGGCTTCACAGAAGGTTATAACGTAGAGCTGTAAAATTAAAAAATCATATCTTTTCCACAAAAATGATCTTTTCACCCCCAATTTTTAGTTCCAAAGGGTAACAGGACCCCAAAAGTTATTGTGCAATTTGTCCTGAGTACGCTGATACCCCATATGTGGGGGTAAACCACTATTTGGGCACATGGCAGAGCTCGGAAGGGAAGCAGCGCCATTTGACTTTTTTGGCTGGAATTGAGATTGGACGCCATGTCTCATTTGGAGAGTCCCTGTGTGCCTAAACAGTGGAACCCCCCCACAAATGACCCCATTTTGGAAACTAGACCCTCCAAGGAACTTATCTAGATGTGTGGTGATAGCTTTGAACCCCCAAGGGCTTCACAGAAGGTTATAACGTAGAGCTGTAAAATTAAAAAATCATATCTTTTCCACAAAAATGATCTTTCCACCCCCAATTTTTATTTTCCAAAGGGTAACAGGACCCCAAAAGTTATTGTGCAATTTGTCCTGAGTACGCTGATACCCCATATGTGGGGGTAAACCACTATTTTGACGCATGGCAGAGCTCGAAGGGAAGGAGTGGCTTTTTCAAATGCAGACTTTGATGGAATGGTCTGCGGGTGTCATGTCACGTTTGGAGAGCCCCTGATGTGCCTAAAAAGTAGAAACCCCCACAAGTGACTCCATTTTGGAAACTAGACCCCCCAAGAAACTTATCTAGATGTGTGGTGAGCACTTTGAGCCCCCAAGTGCTTCACAGAAGTTTATAACGTAGAGCCGTGAAAATAAAAAAATCACATTTTTTTCCAGAAAAATAATCTTTTTGCCCCAAAATGTTTATTTTTATAAGGGTAACAGGAGAAATAGGACCACAAAAGCTATTGCGCAATTTGTCCTGAGTACGCTGATACCCCATATGTGGGGGGCAGGGCCGTCTCTAGGTTTTTATGGACCCCGGGCGAAAGAGCCTCAGTGGGCCCCTTTAACACAGACCACGATTCATGATGCACAGATACGGCAGAGAAATATGGGTATAGTACTATGCCAAACACTTCTTTTCTTCCATTACATGACTGATATCTATTGTAAATTGTACAATAGCTCAAAAACCGCCAAATCCTCACAGCGCACAGTACAGACTGGACAGTACAGTCCTCCATACAATATTATGGGCACCACAGTCTCCCCCTCATCACCCATATAATACCCCATGCAGGATGTCACCCCCCATGTAATGCTCCATACAGAATACTGGACCCAAAATAATGCTCCATACAGAATACTGGACCCAAAATAATGCTCCATACAGGATACTGGTCCCCATATAATGCTCCATACAAAATATGGAGCTCTCCTCTGCGCTGTACTGCGTTCTGCACTGTTACGGCTCAGGAAAGGGCGCTGTGGAAAGACTCCCCATTATAATCATGATTGTCTCCCCATCATCATCATTGCCTCCTTATCATCATCATTGCCTCCCCATCATCATCATGGCCTCCCCATTATCATCAATGCCTGCCCATCATCATCATCTCCTCCCCATCATCATCAATGCCTCCCCATTATCAGCAATGCCTGCCCATCATCATCTCCTCCCCATCATCATCAATGCCTGCCCATCATCATCTTCTCCCCATCATCAATGCCTGCCCATTATCATCAATGCCTGCCCATTATCATCATCTTCTCCCCATCATCATCAATGCCTCCCCATTATCAGCAATGCCTGCCCATCATGATCATCATCTCCTCCCCATCATCATCAATGCCTGCCCATCATCATCTTCTCCCCATCATCAATGCCTGCCCAGTATCATCAATGCCTGCCCATTATCATCATCTTCTCCCCATCATCATCAATGCCTCCCCATTATCACCAATGCCTGCCCATCATCATCTTCTCCCCATCATCAATGCCTGCCCATTATCATCAATGCCTGCCCATTATCATCTTCTCCCCATCATCAATGCCTGCCCATTATCATCAATGCCTGCCTATTATCATCATCTTCTCCCCATCATCATCATCAATGCCTCCCCATTATCAGCAATGCCTGCCCATCATCACACACAGACAGCACACAAGCACTCTCTCACATACATACACACACACATACACACACACACACATACATACACACACAAAGCACCGCACTACATACACACAGAGACACACACACACGTCTTACCTGTCCGGCGTCCCCGCGCTCTGTGCCACAGCCGGCCGCTGAATGATGACGTCATTCAGCGGCGCTGCTGTGAGAGGAAGCGCCGGCGCCCCCTGGAGCCCGGAGCTGCGGCAGCGGAGGCACGGGAGAGGTAAGTATTGTGCCAGCTGCTGCCGGGGCCCTGAGCAAGCGGGGGGGCCCAGTGGCGGCGCTGACACCGCTCTCCTCTGCTAACGGGCGCGGGGGTGCCAGACTGCGAGTGGGCCCCCCCGCCTTCTCAGGGCCCCGGCACTTGCCCGGGTGTGCCGGGTGCTGACGCCGGCCCTGGTGGAGGGGAACCACTATTTTGACACATGGCAGAGCTCAGAAGGGAAGGAGCACCGTTTTTAAATGCAGACTTTGATGGAATGGTCTGCGGGTGTCATGTCGCGCTTGGAGAGCCCCTGATGTGCCTAAACAGTAGAAACCCCCTACAAGTGACCCCATTTTGCAAACTAGACCCCCCAAGGAACTTATCTAGATGTGTGGTCAGCACTTTGAACCCCCAAGGGCTTCACAGAAGTTTATAATGTAGAGCCATGAAAATAAAAAAATCATATTTTTTTTCCACAAAAATAATTTTTTTGCCCCCAAATTTTTATTTTTATAAGGGTAACAGGAGAATTAGGACCCCAAAAGCTATTGTGCAATTTGTCCTGAGTACACTGATACCCCATATGTGGGGGGGAACCACTATTTTGACGCATGGCAGAGCTCGGAAGGGAAGGAGCACCGTTTTTAAATGCAGACTTTGATGGAATGGTCTGAGGGTGTCATGTCGCGCTTGGAGAGCCCCTGATGTGCCTAAACAGTAGAAACCCCCAACAAGTGACCCCATTCTGCAAACTAGACCCCCAAGGAACTTATCTAGATGTGTGGTCAGCACTATGAACCCCCAAGGGCTTCACAGAAGTTTATAACGTAGAGCCGTGAAAATAAAAAAATCATATTTTTTTTCCACAAAAATGACCTTTTTGCTCCCAAATTTTAATTTTTATAAGGGTAACAGGAGAAATAGGACCCCAAAAGTTGATGTGCATTTTGTCCTGAGTACGCTGATATCCCATATGTGGGGGGGAACCACTGTGATCGCCTTACTGCGATCTTTGGGAGGCAGAATGAACAAATCCACAAAAGGTGAAGAATTGGTTTTCTTTTTTACGCCGTTCCTCGTGCGGTATTAGTGATTAGGCGACTTTATTCCTCGGATCGGTGCGATTACAGCGATACCAGATTTATACCCTTTTTTCATGTTTAGCTTCTGTCACACACTAAAAGATGCTTTTTTTTGGAAGAATTTTTTGTAAGAAATTTTTGCATCGCCGTATTTTGAGAGCTATAATTTTTCCATATTTCGTCTGACAGAGTCATGTAAGGTCTTGTTTTTTGCGGGACGAGTTGACGTTTTTATTGGTACCATATTCGGGCACATAACATTTTTTGATCGCTTCCTATTCTGATTTTTGTGGAAGAAGAATGAACAAAAACCAGCAATTCAGGAATTGTTTTTTTTTTTTTTCCTCCGTTCCGTGTGTGGTAAAATTGATAAAGCAGCTTTATTCTTCTGGTCACTGCGATTACAGCGATACCTCATTTATATATTTTTTTGTGTTTTGGCGTTTTTTACACAATAAAAAATTTTATAGAAAAAATAATTATTTTTGCATCAGTTTATTCCGCGAGCTATAACTTTTTTATTTTTTCGCTGATGATGCTGTTTAGCGGCTTGTTTTTTGCGGGCAAGATGATGTTTTCAGCGGTACCATGATTATTTATATCCGACTTTTTGATCGCGTGTTATTGCACTTTTTCCAAGCGGTATGATGATTTCACTTGGAAAAAGTATAATAAACTACTTTTTTGTGTTTTTTTTTACGGCTTTCACTGAAGGGGTTAACTAGGGTTACACTTTTATAGATGGGATTTTTATGGATGCGGCGATACCAAACGTGTATTTTTTGTTTTGTTTTTTTTATTACATAAAAATTTGTATTTTTTAGGGGAATTTTTTTTAATTATTTTTTAATATTTTTTTTACAATTTTTTAAAAAAATTCTTTTTTTTAACTTGTCCCTTTATGGGACTTTCACTTTTTTACTTTTTATTGCAGTTACAATGCATTGCAATGCACCAGCATTGCAATGCATTGTAACTATAGTGAAAGCTGCTGTGACCATGATCGCAGCAGCTTTCCATAGCTAGATGACCGGAGGTTATCATGACAACCCCCGGGTCATCAAGGCAGAGATCGGGCCCTGAAAATACATTGCAGGGTGCCGATCTGAGGCAGAGGGAGCTCCTGACCCTCTGCCTCCCCCCCGAGTGCTGCGATCACGCTCGATCGCAGCAGTCAGGGGGTTAACAGCCTAGGACGGCGGGGGCGCCGCTCCTGGCTGTCAGTGCAGGAAGCTCGGCCACTGCAGCACTGAGCTCCTGCACTGATCGGGCAGAAGAGGCTGAAATTTCAGCCTTTTCTGCTCGATCGCTGCTGTGTTTGGTCAGTCACATTGACTGACCAATCACAGCGCTGTAGGTGTGGGGACCGACTGCAAAGGTCCCCGCACCGCTTGCTGTGCCTGTCAGCTGTCTGTGACAGCTGTCGGCACTGAACTACCACTGCGTGTTTACACGCAGTGGTAGTTCAAAGGCATGACGTGCACAGTCCGTCAAGGTGCCAAAACTGACACCTTGCCATGACGGACTGTGCACGTCATTGGACATTAAGGGATTAAAAAACAATCAGACTTGGGAAGACCTTACAGTTATACTTCTACTTCTAAAAATGAAGGAAAAAGGGATCCAGCTTCAATAAAAAGATTTTATTGAAGCTGGATCCCTTTTTCCTTCATTTTCTCATGTATCTTCACGTTTGATCAAGCGGAGGATCCGTGCTTCTACAAACCGGTGAGCTGGTTAGCGTTCTTATATTTATACTTCTACTTCTGTCGTGTTGATGTTATGAGGAACAGTTGCCCGCCTTCTGTCTGCGGCCACCACATTGCTTCTTCCTGCCTGTTGTGGTGCTACGCCCTCCTCCCCCTGTGTTATGCTGTCCTCGCTCTGCATGTACTCCTGCCAGGTTGGATCAGTTACTAAATCATCCTCTACCTCCTCTTCCACTTCCGCACCCTGGTCCTCCTCCTGACTTTCTGGTAATTGTGTCTCATCATTGTCCACCTGTTGTGACATGTTCCTACTGTTGCCTTCATGTGAAAGTGGCTGCTCAAATATTTGTGCATCGCTACATGCTGTCTCATTTTGCCCCTCTTCAAGTGGACCAGGCGAGAGGCCCGAATCTGTAAATGGAAAAGTGAACAGCTCTTCGGAGTGTCCAAGTGTGGGATCAGTTGTCTCCGGTCACTTGGCATGGCGGGAGCAAGGAGGATCAGGGTGAGGAATATGCGGTCCAGACTCATGGCTACTCAGACTTGACCGTGTGGAAGAGAGGGTCCTGGTGGGGGTAGCAAAGGACTGGAAGTATTATCCACTATCCAACCAACTACCTTTTGACTCTGCTCTGGTTTCAATAGTGCTTTTTGGCATTCCCCTAGGAATACAGACAGGAAGCTCATGCAAGAAGATGTGGGTGTTTGTTGTGCCACAATTTCAGCTTGCCCACGGCCTCGGCCTCTGCATGCACCATCACCATCACGTCCACTTCCCCATCCCTTTCCACGTGCCTTGCCCATTTGAAATGGAGTACAATATATTCCACGTTCACTACAAATGGCTGCATTGGGAGCAAACTTAGATGTGATCCGTGTGCGGAAAAAACACACTTTAAAATATCTGGAGTGTACTTTTATTATCAAACTGGTACTAATAACTATTGTAAGACACAGCAAAAACTTTGGAATGGAGGCCTGAAATGCTACAATTTGTAGGCCATAGATAGATGAGGCGTCTGACAGAGATACCACACTCTTCAATATGTGGCATGTATTTTTTTATACTTTATCCCCAAAATAGTGTATTAAACTAGGGTAACAGACAGCAGAAAGGACTGGAGGCCTGAAATGCTACAATTTGTAGCACATAGATAGATGAGACGTCTGACAGAGATATCACACTCTTCAATATGTGGCCTGTATTTTTTTATTTTTTAACCCAAAATAGTGTATTGAACTAGGGTAACAGACAGCAGAAAGGACTGGAGGCCTGAAATGCTACAATTTGTAGCCCATAGATAGATGAAGTGTCTGATGGAGATACAACACTCTTCAATATGTGGCCTGTATTTTTTTTATTTTTTACCCCAAAATAGTGTGTTAAACTAGGGTAACAGACAGCAGAAACAGTGAACTGGAGCCTGAAATGCTACAATTTGTAGCACACAGATAGATAAGGTGTCTGATAGAGATAGCCCAGTTTCAAATATCTGGCCTGTATTTTTGCTTTTTTCCTGCGCAATAGTGTATAGAACTAGGGTAAGACACAGGAAAAACAGTTTGATGGAGACCTGAAATGCTACAATTTGTAACCCACAGATAAATGAGACGTGTGACGGAGATAGCCCACTGTAAAATATCTGGCCTGTATTTTTTTTTTTTGGCCCAGCTAATACGTGTCAACAAGTTAGCTATGACACAACAAAAAATTCTAAGGAGGCCTGAAATGGCACAATTTTGTGCGCAATGATATGCTATCCTTGTAGTGGACAAAACACGGTGTAAAATATCTGCCTTATACCTAAATATATTTTTGGCAGCTAAATATTTTTTGGCCAGCAAAATAGAATCAGGAAATTATATAACACACTCGCTTCTTATGTACTGTGCTGTCCTCTCCGTGTATGAGCCCTTGGCTACGTTATGATTACCCTCTGCATTCTTCTCTTGTACTGCGCTGCCCTCTCCGTGTATGACTTCTTGGCTATGTCCTGACTATCCATTCTGTCTGTGCCCTTTGGTAACTTTGTCCCGTAGTTATCCTTCTAGGAGTTTTCTCTCAACTCCTAGCTCTCTGGAGCTTAGGCCACGCCACAAGCAGTCAGGTGCTTCAGGTCCTGTTTGGCATGAAACAATCTCTCTCTGCTCCTGCTTCCTCGGAGAGACCTGTGGCCGGCTCCACCCCTTGGCAGTCACGTGCTTCAGGTCCTGTTAGTCTGAAGCACGCATCTTCACCGCTGCTGCCCCGCTCCACAGGTATTTTTGGGCACAGTGTGTTTTGCTCAGGACACGCACACTGGTTCAGTGAGCAAGTGCAGTGAGTTGTTCCTGATACCGTCGTGCTAGAAATTTAAGGGATCCTTTAGTTAAGGCAGATGTGGGTTCTAGGATTATATTACCCAGACAGACCTTTTTGCAGACACCAAGGCAGGATACCTTCCCCTGTCTTGGTTGCCTACAATGCAACAATGTTCAAAAGGTCCCCAAGGTCTTCCACCCCCACACAGGCACATGAATTCCCATTAAGGGTTTCTTTACATGCGATTCTTCGTATGTTATCTATGTGATTTAGTGCCCATGTGGCCTGGCATATGTAAGGGAGACCACACAGGCTATCAGGGACCAAGTCTCACAGCACAAGTCTAATATCTGATGTTAAAACTTCATCTTCCCCTCCCACTTCATTTTCACGATAAAAACCACAATATCTCGCAGCTCAGATTTCAAGTTCTTGAGCAAATTGACTCAAATAGGAGGGGCCAAAACAGATTTAAAAAGTTGAAAAAAAGGGAAACATTTTGGATCTATACCCTGCAAACTTTGGAGCCCAAAGGCCTCAATAGGGATTATGATGTATC
Organism: Oophaga sylvatica; assembly: GCA_033576555.1. Taxonomy (NCBI): domain Eukaryota; kingdom Metazoa; phylum Chordata; class Amphibia; order Anura; family Dendrobatidae; genus Oophaga; species Oophaga sylvatica. Next base: position 72,943 of record JARQOD010000214.1, on the reverse strand, counting down.
ATCGTTTCTATAATGTTGTGGTTGTATTCCTGTCATTCTGTTATGTATCATTTTAATCCATTTTCTCTCTCTTTTCTCAGAACTGTTAGATTTTCCTCCATTTTTGCACTGGGCACTCCTGTCACGTCTGATGGTAAAGTATACATACACCCCAACCTTCATTCTTGACCTGTTTTATAATTACAGTTATTCCTCCATCCCTCATCTAGACGTTTCCCAGTGTCACATTACACACCATTTAGTTTTGGCATCATCATTTCCTTTTTATTTGCTATTGTTACTTTATTTTAATCAAACCACCTCCTTTTTCACAATTTGTTTACATCATTATGTGCCTCTAGCAGCTCTCATTAGTGTCTGCACATTCCCAGTTGCGAGCGTGCTGACGCTACCACCTCTAGTGAATCATTCACTACCACATAACATTCAGGTCCTGATATTACATCTGCGCATGCGCTCCTCTTTCTCTGCTTGGCTATCACACGACCACCATGAAGTGGCTGTGACTTATCACCGCCGGGATTTAAACCCGGAAGTTCTTCTGACACACAGCGTCTGTCCCTGGATGGCGGCGCGTCACACTATTTCTACTCCAGACATTTAGGTAACATCCAGGAGATGAGGCTACATGGCCATACTCCTGTCACCAGCCCTGATATTTAGCAACTTTTCGCTTTCTATGTTACAGCGCTCTTCCTTTGCAAGCATTTGGCTTTGAAATCAACGAGCTGATTATCGCATTGCAGCTCCCATTGTCCAGGTATATTACTATTTATATAGGTTCAGGCACTACATGATTGGGTTACTAATTGGCCACCTATTTTTGCATTCTACATAGTACTTACCCGCCACCACGGAGTGTCACTAGTCAGATTCAGTATCCCTCAACATACAGTTCATAACGCACCCAGGTAGATCTTTGTGGTTTGACATTACACCAATTATTTTGCATTTTTTCTGAATTTTTCTGTTTTTCAACCCTCTCATTTGTATGTTTATTCTAACATATTTCTTTTAGTATGACAGTTGATTTGCTGTGGAGATTTAACCCTCTAACTTATTCATGATAGTGAACTCCAGGTATTCACACCATCACTATATCGTCACCTTTATGTATTTTTTCCCCCTATAGCACTATGGTCCTCTAGAGCAGGGTTCCCCAACTCCAGTCCTCAAGGCCCACCAACAGATCATGTTTTCAGGATTTCCTTTGTATTGCACAGGTGATGCAATTATCACCTGTGCAATACTAAGGAAAACCTGAAAATATGATCTGTTGGTGGGCCTTGAGGACTGGAGTTGGGGAACCCTGCTCTAGAGACATCTTCACTATGGATGCATTACGGCTCTTGCTGGAAATTACTATGGTATCCTTTTTGCTGTATTATGTAAGTGTGGATATTTGAAGTTTTCCATGTTTTTGATTTTCCCTTAACCACCCATTCGGCATAGATGGTACCATTAGTGGACTCCCTGCTACTCACTGGGCACACTTGGATTGAACTTCCTCAGTCACCGCCTTCTTCATATTGTACCTTTGATGAATTTTGTATTAATTTGTCTATATTTGATAATTGTAATATGCATCATATGACGTGTATGGAAACTCTACCATGGAAACCTTCAAAAAGAACCTGAAGATCTACCTCTTCCGACAAGCCTACAACGAGCAGTGATCCTCAGTCTACTGAACCGCCGCACGACCAGTTCTACCCTCTCCTAGTGTATCCTTACCCATCCCCTGTAGATTGTGAGCCTTCGCGGGCAGGGATCCTCTCTCCTTCTGTACTTATGTGTGTCCTGTATTGCTCATATTTATTGTACTTGTCTATATTCGCCCCCTCTCACATGTAAAGCGCCATGGAATAAATGGCGCTATAAAAATGAATAATAATAATAGTATGTGTTAGGGTTCGAGTTCTCAATGCTGCACAAGGGGAATCACGAGCCATTCCCACTGCGGTCCCCCATCCGTCTCCAGCCGCAGTGGAGCCTACTCAGCAAAGACGTCTGTCCCAGCGTCTTGCCCGGTCTAATACTGTGCAGAGACTTGCTGCTGCCTTTCCCGGATCTTCGGTTATAACCAGTGCTGGAGCAGGCAGATTTGGGACTAAGTCCTCTGTTTCTTCTCCTGATCATGCCCAGGGCAAGATCTCCCATTGGAGATCAGGGGTCACATGCTCAGATACAGCTACGACTCCTATTGGTCCTCCAGGAAGGTCCGGTAGATGTTTGTGATCTGAAGCAGGTTTCTATTGGTCCTTTCTGGAAGGTCTTTTACTCGTGGCTGCTATAAAAGGCTGTCCTGATCGCACGGTCATGCGCTAGTATCAAACCTTTATGTGCTTTGCGCCAGTATGGTCATGCGTGTGTGTGGTTAGGGCGGCTGAAATACTCCATTACAATACCGACCTAATCGGTGAGGAGCTTGGTATGCTAGCTGGTAAGGATCGGTGTCTTAGATGCCTTTAGAATACCGGCATAACCAGTGAGGAGTTTGGTTGCCGTATTCAGGGCCTGGCGTACAGATGCCATAGATAGTGCATGACCACTTCCTATGTACGCTTAGCAGTCAACTGTGTACCTGGACACAGTAGGGTTTCTCAGCGGCTCTGTGATGCAACAGGGTTCGCTTTAAAACGCTAGTCAGCGCGCTAGTGTTTTACTTTGCGGCTCACTGAAGCTAAGTGAGTTTGTACTTATCGCCATATATCGCTGCGGCATTCTCGCTAGCGGCTCTGTGGATTAACAGAGTTCGCACTAACTGCCACTGCGTGCTACTGCATTTATTTTAGTGACTCTGCGGGATAACAGAGTTCGCTACTTTTGCCATCTTACTAGCAGCAGGTTCTGCCTGCACGGTGGACCCCGGGCTGAGAACGCACCTCTCTACATTATTTATTAGGTGCGTTCCGCAGACCCTAACATATTACTAGGGCCAGGATCTGGCTAGTAAAATGGCAGATGAACAGCGTTTACAGCTGTACATCCAGCAGCTGGAGGGTAGGTTGGCGGCTCTTGAGCTCACAACCTCAGCTGTGGATGTGACCGCAGTCGCTGTTCAGGCTGCTAGCGTAGTTGCAGCCAGTTTGTCGTCTGCCACCTCTGCCCCTGCATTGTCCCGCCTCACGCTTCCAGACAAGTTTGCTGGTGACCGCAAGCAATGTCGGAGATTCGTGAATCAGTGCTTCATACACCTCGAGCTTCTGGCTGCATGTTTCCCCACGGATCGGGCACAAGTGGGCTTTGTGATAGATCTTCTGTCGGGCAGAGCGTTGGAGTGGGCAACGCCGCTGTGGGAGCGCGACGACCATGTGGTGCAGAGCACTCCTCGTTTTCTAGAGGCTCTGAAAAAGGTTTTTCTAGGACCTCAGGTCACCCACGATACGGCGCTCCAACTGCTGGCAAGTACCCAGGGTTCGGCTTTGGTCAGCCATTTTGCTGTCCAATTTCGGACTCTGGCCTCGGAATTAGAGTGGCCAGATAAAGTCCTCATTCCTGTGTTCTGGAGAGGACTGGCGGGTCATGTGAAGGACGCCCTGGCTACCAGGGAGATTCCTGCCACACTGGAAAAGTTTATGGCTATTTCCACCCGCATTGATCTCCATTTCCACGAGCGGAGGCTGGAACGTGCCCAGCGTAGGCCGAGGGTTCGGTTGGCTCCTACCTTCGCCACCCCTCTGGAGTCGCCCGTTCAGACGCCCGATCTTCAGGAGGCTGCTCCTGCGGGATCTAAATCTAGGGCCACTCGTCCATCCCCGATTTGTTATATTTGCCAGCAGCAGGGACATTTTGCCAACCGATGTCCACAGCAGCTGAATAAACAGTCGTGCCCATTAACCGTAGGAACAGGGTAACTGGACGCCATGACTTTTGCCCCTAAAGTGCTCTTCAAGGGGATAATTACCCACGGTTCTACCACCCTACCCGTCAAGATGTGTGTGGATTCTGGGGCAGAGGGGAATTTTATGTCATCCTCCTTTGCTTCTCGCCACACCATGCCTTTGGTGTTGCTGGCTGAACCATTGTCGGTATGGGTGTTGAATGGAGCAATTCTGCCCACAGAAATCACCCATCAGTCTGTCCCACTCACCTTGTCTATGTCTCCTTCCCATCAGGAGAATATATCATTTTTTATCCTCCCTGAGGGTATAGATGAAGTTTTGTTGGGATTACCCTGGCTCTGCCACCACTCTCCCCATATTGAGTGGTCTTTAGGGAGAATTCTGGGTTGGGGTAATTTATGTAAAGGTAGAAGCATTAGGGATAGCATGCAGGTCACCACCACTGAGATACCCATAGACCTCTCTACTCTTCCCAAGGTCTATTGGTCCTATGCCGACGTATTCTCGAAGAAAGCTGCGGAGTAGTGTTGAGCATTCCGATACTGCAAATATCGGGTATCGGCCGATATTGGCTGTATCGGAATTCCGATTCCGAGTACCGATATTTTCGTCATATCGGATACCGGAATCGGAATGTCACTGTCAGTGTCCGTCGGTCGGGTCTGTCAGGAGTCAGCGGCACTTACCCGGCAGAAGATCTCCGGCGGTCACATCCCGGACTGCTTAATGGCCGCCATCCTCTTCTCCCTGGCGGTCACATGCAGTTTCTCGCGATAACTGCAGTGACTGCTGGGTAATCGCGGCCGTAAAGCAGTCCGATGACGTCACCGCCGGGGAAGCTGGTAAGCAGCTGTGCTGCGCCGGGATGTCAGGCTCTGCCTGTCATTCCGATGTAGCAGAGCTGGATCGTCGTGGGACAGTCGTTACTATGGACTGCGTCGGACAGGTGGTATACTGTTGGTTTGTTTTTTTCCTTTTTTTACAGGAGATCGATGGCGTCGCAGGAATGAGAGAGTAATAAAAGAAATGAAAACTGTGTTGTCTCTTTTATTTCATTAAAATACTTTTTTCTTGCTGAGTCTTTTTTTTAAACATTTAAAAACTTTGGGATTAATAATGGATCAGTGTCTTATTGACGCCTCTCCATTATTAACCGGGCTTATTGTCACCGTGCAATCAACGGTGACATTAACCCCTTATTACCCCGCTTGCCACCGCTACAGGGCAAGTGGGAAGAGCCGGGTAAAGTGCTACAATTGGCACATCTTTTGATGCGCCAAATGTGGGGCTGCTGTAGCCTGGTATTATCAGGCTGTTGAGGGCCAAAATCCATGGGCCTTGACAGTCTTTTAATACCAGGCCGCAGCAGTCTGCATTTTACTTGGCTGGTTAACAAAAATAGGGGGACCCCTACGCCGTTTTTTTTTTGAGGATCCCTTTTTTGTAACCAGCAGCTAAGCAGATGCTGTGCCTGGTATTATCAGGCTGGCAAGTCATGATATTGGATCCTTACCAGCCTGAAAACACCTCAGCGGTCTGCTTCATCTGCTGTAACAAAAATAGGGGACCCACGCAATTTTTTTCGAGGATCCTATTTTGTTAATCAGCAGACTATGCAGACTGCTGTGGCCTGGTATTATCAGGTGGCAAGGTCATGGATCTGGCTCCTTAACAGCTGAAAATCCAGGCCTCAGGTCGCTTCATTGGCTGGTAACAAAAATGGGGACCACGCCAATTTTTCGAGGATCCCTATTTTGTTATCAGCCAGTAGCAAAATGCTGTGGCTGGTATTACAGGCTGGCAAGGTCCATGGATCTTGGCTCCTTAACAGTCTGAAATCCAGGCTCAGTGGTCTGCTTCATCTGGCTGGTTAACAAAAATAGGGGGGACCCCACGCCAATTTTTTTCGAGGGGATCCCCTATTTTTGTTAATCAGCCAAGATATGCAGACTGCTGTGGCCTGGTATTATCAGGCTGACAAGGTCCATGGATCTTGGCTCCTTAACAGCCTGAAAATCCAGGCCTCAGCGGTCTGCTTCATCTGGCTGGTTAACAAAAATAGGGGGGACCCCACGCCAATTTTTTTCGAGGGGATCCCCTATTTTTGTTAATCAGCCAAGATATGCAGACTGCTGTGGCCTGGTATTATCAGGCTGGCAATTTCCATGGATCTTGGCTCCTTAACAGCCTGAAAATCCAGGCCTCAGCGGTCTGCTTCATCTGGCTGGTTAACAAAAATAGGGGGACCCCACGCCAATTTTTTTTGAGGGGATCCCCTATTTTTGTTAATCAGCCAAGATATGCAGACTGCTGTGGCCTGGTATTATCAGGCTGGCAAGGTCCATGGATCTTGGCTCCTTAACAGCCTGAAAATCCAGGCCTCAGCGGTCTGCTTCATCTGGCTGGTTAACAAAAATAGGGGGGACCCCACGCCATTTTTTTTTCGAAGGGAACCCCTATTTTTGTTAATCAGTTCCCTCTGACGTCACTGATTGTGTCCCTGGCTGACCTGAAGTGAAAGTGGAAAGCAATCAATTAAGCTTTCCACTTAAGGGCCCGTCTCACATAGCGATATCGCTACCGAGATCGCTGCTGAGTCACTAGTTTTGTGAAGCAGCAGCGAGCTCACCAGCGATTTTGCTTTGTGTGACATTCAGCGACGATCAGCCCCCCTGCCGGGTATCGCTGATCGTCGCTGAAATGTCAGGACCTTTTTTTGATCGCTGGTTTCCCGCTGACAGGCACGCATCGCTGTGTGTGACAGGCGGGAGACCAGCGATCCGCTGCTAACCAAGGTACACAGCGGGTTTCCAGGCGCGGGGCTGTGCCTAGAAACCCGCTGTGTACCTTGGATACCAGCGCCCTGATGCAGGGAGCTGGTATCCAAGGTACACAGCGGGTTTCCAGGCACCGCGCAGCGCTTGGAAACCCGCTGTGTACCTTGGTTACCAGCTCCCTGCATCAGGGCGCTGGTATCCAACGTACACTGCAGGTAACTAAAGGCTGGGTCTCACATAACGATACACCAGCGATCCCGACAACGATTATGCACTTGTCAGGATCGCTGGTGTATCGCTACATGATCGCTGCTGAGCTGCCAAATACACAGCTCAGGCAGCGATCTGGGACAGCGACACTGCGGGTAACATCGCTTATTAATCCGCAGTGTACCTTGGATACCAGCTCCCTGATGCAGGGAGCTGGTATCCGAGGTACACAGCGGGTTTCCAAGCGCTGCGCGGTGCCTGGAAACCCGCTGTGTACCTTGGATACCAGCTCCCCTGCATCAGGGCGCTGGTATCCAAGGTACACAGCGGGTTTCTAGGCACAGCCCCGCGCCTGGAAACCCGCTGTGTACCTTGGTTACCAGCGGATCGCTGGTCTCCCGCCTGTCACACGCAGCGATGCGTGCCTGTCAGCGGGAAACCAGCGATCAAAAAAAGGTCCTGACATTTCAGCGACGATCAGCGATACCCGGCAGGGGGGCTGATCGTCGCTGAATGTCACACACAGCGATATCGCTGGTGAGCTCGCTGCTGCGTCACAAAACTAGTGACTCAGCAGCGATCTCGGTAGCGATATCGCTATGTGAGACGGGCCCTTAAGCGATGTTACCCGCAGTGTCGCTGTCCCAGATCGCTGCCTGAGCTGCCTGTTTTGCAGCTCAGCAGCGATCATGTAGCGATACACCAGCGATCCTGACAAGTGCATATCGTTGTCGGGATCGCTGGTGTATCGTTATGTGAGACCCAGCCTTTACTCTCCTGTCAGCCAGGAGAGGAACTCATTCATTTGGGGGTTTACTGTGAGGCTGCAGCATTAGCTGCGGTCCCTGCAGTAAACATTAACCCTTTCTGAAGGATTACACCGTGGGACCTGACTCTGCATGGGATAGGTAAGAATAATTTTGCTTTTTATTTTTATTTTTATTACAGGAAATGGTTTTTGCAGTAAAATAAAAGATGGTCAAAAAATGTGCCTTTATTTCATTAAAATGATTTTTAATTAAAGTGTGTGTGTTTTATTTTTATTTCATGCAATAGGATTAATAATTGATAGTTGTCTAATTGACAGCTCTCAATTATTAACCTGGCTTAAGGTCACCTTTCAATAGCAAGGTGGCTTTAACCCCATATTAACCCATTCGCCACCGCTACAGGGCAATGGGAATAGACGGGCAAAGTGCCAGAAAGGGCGAATCTAATTATAGATTTGTCTTTCCTGGGGTGTCTGGGGGCAGATGTTAGTAGCCAGGGGGGGGGGCAAAAATAATGGTCCCTCTCTGGGCTATTATTATCTGCCCCACTCACTGGCTTTGTCTGTCTGGTTGCGAAAATAGGGCGGGAGCCCACGCATTTTTTTTCAGCAATTTTACACCTCATATATATATATATACATGTCATTGAATTTGTGACACATATATATATATATTTATAGTTCATACACTTCTACATAGTATAATAGCCGCTAATTCAATTGCCGGCTTTTGTGAAAATGCAGAACCCGACATGAAATGACACTTGGTTTACATAGAGTTAACCATGTCTTTTCATGTAGTTTGATATCTGATTTGCACAAACAATTACATGAGTGTAAGTGTGCAAAATTTCACACCTGTAGGGGTTAATTAAAGGTGTAAATTTGTAGCAAAAAAGTCCGTTTTTTTTACAACGAATTTACACCTTTAATTAACCCTACAGGTGTGAAATTTTGCACACAGCCACTCATGTAATTGTTTGTGCAAATCAGATATCAAACTACATGAAAAGACATGGTTAACTCTATGTAAACCAAGTGTCATTTCATGTCGGGTGCTTCTGTCTTTTCACAAAAGCCGGCTTTACCCGGCAATTGAATCAGAGGCTATTTTACTATGTAGAAGTGTATAAACTATAAATATATGTATATATATATGTCACAATGACATGTATATATATATATTATATGTATTCTATGTGTGTATATTTAGTGTTTACAAGGAAAGAATGGGGTTTTTTTAGTTACGATATTTTGTTCCCATAGACTTACATTGGATTTCCGGTATCGGTATCGGGTATCGCCGATATTTTAATGGTATCGGCGATACCATTCCGATTCCGATACTTTTGGATATCGGAAAGTATCGCTCAACTCTACTGCGGAGACTCTTCCGCCTCATCGCCCCTATGACTGTCCTATCGACCTGTTGCCTGGAGCTGAGCCTCCTAGGGGAAGGGTTTGTCCCCTCTCTCTTCCTGAGACAGAGGCCATGTCCCAATATATTCAGGAGAACTTGGCAAGGGGATTCATTAGGAAGTCGGTGTCACCAGCGGGAGCGGGGTTCTTCTTTGTGCAGAAGAAGAACGGAGAGTTACGTCCGTGCATTGATTATAGTGGTCTCAACTCTCAACGCTATCACCGTGAAAAATAAGTACCCTTTGCCGCTAATCTCTGAGCTCTTTGACAGGCTTCGGGGAGCAAGGGTATTTACTAAGCTTGACCTGCAGGGTGCGTATAACCTGATTCGCATCCGTGAGGGAGACGAATGGAAGACGGCATTTAATACTAGGGATGTGCATTACGAATATCTGGTAATGCACTTCGGGCTTTGTAATGCCCCAGCTGTCTTCCAAGACTTTGTGAACGACATCTTGCGGGATATGTTGACCACCTCGGTGGTAGTCTATCTGGATGACATTCTCATCTTTTCTCCAGATATGGCCTCCCACCGGAGAGATGTCTGCAACGTTTTCGACCTCTTGCGAGCAAATTCCTTATATGCGAAGTCGGAGAAGTGCATGTTTGAGCAGGAGTCTCTACCTCTCCTGGGCCATCTCAGCCCAGGGATTGGCTATGGATCCTGCCAAACTACAGGCTGTAATGGATTGGCAAGAACCCCACTCCCTTAAAGCGGTGCAGCGCTTTATGGGGTTCATTAACTACTATCACCAATTCATTCCCCACTTCTCTACTTTGGTAGCTCCCTTGGTAGCCCTCACCAGGAAGGGAGCTAATCCCAAGTTATGGTCAGAGGAATTCACCAAGGCGTTCTCCTCCATCAAGTCGCATTTTGCCAGTGCTCCCATCTTACATCGCCCCGATGTCGATAAGCTGTTTATTTTAGAGGTGGATGCCTCTTCCGTTGGTGCTGGAGCAGTCCTTTTTCAAAATGATGCCCAGGGTCGGAAGCATCCCTGCTTCTTCTTTTCCAAGACCTTTACACCAACAGAGAGGAATTATTCCATCGGGGTCAGGGAGTTACTGGCTATGAAGTTGGCCTTCTCCGAGTTGAGACATCTTCTGGAGGGGGCTCGCTTCCCCTTCCAAGTATTCACAGACCACAAGAACTTGGTGTATTTTCAGACAGCCCAGCGGCTAAATTTCCGTCAGGCCAGATGGTCCTTGTTCTTCTCCCGGTTCCATTTCACCCTCCATTTCCTCTCCGGTGAGAAGAACATTCGCGCCGACGCTCTATCTCTCTCCGTGGTGTCCTCTGAGGAGGTGGAGGAGGAGCCTCGGCTCATTGTCCCCACAGAGAGCCTAAGAACGGTGGCCCCGGTTTCGCTTGAGTCTGTGCCTCCGGGCAAGACTTTTGTGCCCACCAATTTGTGACCGGAAGTCCTCTCTTGGGCACATTCGTCTAGGGTGGGTGGACATTTTGGGACAAAACGGACTTCTGAGTTGCTGGCGAGGACATACTGGTGGCCACATATGGTCCGTGACATCAGGAAAAACGTTCAGGCATGCGTCTCCTGCGCCAAGAATAAGTCCCCTCGACAACGGCCAGCTGTGCTACTTTTCCCTTTACCGGTGGCAGACAGGCCCTGGGAGATGGTCGGGATGGATTTCGTGGTAGGCTTACTCAAGTCTCGGGGCTGCACCATCATCTGGTGATAACCGACCATTTCTCCAAAATGGTGCACTTGGTGCCGTTACCACGGTTATCGTCTGCACGGGCCTTGGCAGCATTATTCATCAGGCATATTTTCCGCCTACACGGTATGCCAGACAAAATTGTCAGTGATCGAGGTCCCTAATTTGCGTCTCGGTTCTGGAGAGAGCTATGCCAGCTACTCAGTATTGAGTTAAAACTCTCCTCTGCGTATCATCCCGAGACAAATGGGTTGGTAGAGAGGGCCAACCAGACCTTGGTCACGTATTTGCGACATTTTGTCTCAGCCAGGCAGGATGACTGGGCATCCTTGCAACCGTGGGCGGAGTATGCTCTCAATAATGCTGTGGCTGACTCCACCGGACAGACGCCATTCCTCTTGTACTACGGTCAGCATCCGCGGGTTCCGGTGCCCATGCCCGTGTCTTCCGCCGACTCTAGGGTGGCAGACTGGGCTGTGGAGGCACGGGACATTTGGGACCGTACCCAGGACGCCATCCGGGCCTCCAAGGAGAGGATGAGGTCTTCTGCCGATGCTCATCGGCGCCCCGCTCCGACATTTGCTCCGTGTGACTTAGTGTGGCTCTCTGCCCGAAACATCAGGCTGCAAGCAGAGTCGACTAAGTTGGCACCTCGTTATCTGGGCCCCTTTAAGATTCTTGAGCAGGTAAACTCTGTAGTTTACCGCTTAGCCCTTCTGCCTCGCCTTGGTATCACCGACACCTTTCACGTGTCCCTTCTGAAACCTGTGGCCAAGTTTTATTTGGTGGACTTGAGGGGTTATGGGTCTGAGCATAGGTCTTGGGAGCCTGCCGAGCATATTCTCGCTCCTCAGCTCATCGTTGCCTTTAAGCGCAGCGAGGCCCAAAGAAGGGGGGCCCTAGGAGAGGGGGTAATGTTAGGGTTCGAGTTCCCAATGCTGCGCAAGGGGAATCTCGAGCCATTCGCGCTGCGGTCCCCCATCCATCTCCGGCCACAGTGGAGCCTGCTCAGCAAAGAAGTCGGTCCCAGCGTCTTGCCCGGTCTAATAATGTGCAGAGACTTGCTGCTGCCTCTCCTGGATCTTCGGTTATAACCAGTGCTGGAGCAGGTAGATTTGGGACTAAGTCCTTTGTTTCTTCTTCTGAGCATGCCCAGGGCAAGATCTCCCATTGGAGATCAGGGGCCACATGCTCAGATACAGCACTAACTGCTACCGCGTGCTAAGGCGTTTATTTTACCGACTCTGCGGGATAACAGAGTTCGCTACTTTTGCCATCTTACTAGCAGCAGGCTCTGCCTGCACGGTGGACCCGGGCTGAGAACGCACCTCTCTACATTATTTATGAGGTGCGTTCCGCAGACCCTAACAGTATGTAACTTTCTTTTTCTTATGTTTTATTTTATGTATATTCTAGTGCTCTTTTGAGAATATTCTGATGAAGGTCCGGTAGTGGACCGAAAACGTTCAAATTTTGTCTGGATGCACAATAAAAAGGAACTTTTTGTTTTTTCACAATTTGAGTGCCAAGTTTTTTCTATTTTATAGATAGGCACAGGTCATAGCAGACTGAGAAAAACACAAAAGTAGCCAACAAGTAATTTGAGTGGTATTTTAATAGTTAGTTAAGCAGCTGCTGCATTAAAAAAATGGTAAAAAATGGAGAACATTTACATCAATCACATGTGCATAGCTGAAAAATATCTGTTCACACTAGTCAGTACAAATTAAGAGTATGTTCTAATGAATGTCTAAATAACTCACTAAAGCCATTATCATTCAGTAGCATTACCCTGGAAAATAAAGAATCCAAGGTGAAGAATACTTTGTGTTTCAATATATTTTTTTCACACTTTTTATATATTGATTTATAGAGGTGAGTGAATGTTTTGAAATTCAAATTTGCCAATTTTGCAGAATATTTAAAAATAAATTAGATTTCTGACAAATTGATTAGCAGTGAATTGCAAATATTCCAAATTCACTGAAAAAATATTCTAAGGTCTGCTTTGACTGTATAAAAAACCTTCTTTAAAGGGTATCTGTCAGTGGGATTTCACCCCCCCCAACTGTTTATATGTGCATGTATCTCTTTCAAAGACAAGTTCAACAATATTTGTTTATAGACAGCTGTTACTGAGAAATAGACATTTGAATTGATATGCAAGACTGATATACAGACTGACATGGCAGGTGCAGGCAAGTGCGGCTGTTATGCAGATTGACACAGCAGATACAAGCGGGTCCGGATGAAGTACAGACTTACAAGGCAGGCACTGGCACAGAGTTTAGGGGCTGTCAGACAGTAGCGGAACTAAATGGAACTAAAGGACAGGGACCTGAGAACTATCAAGCATGTTGGGAACAAACTAACAATGTTGTACAGGCACATGCAGGTGGAGGAGCCTTAAAGGGAACTTGTCAACCCTCCCGGCCGTTTTGAAATAAAAGAGCCACCTTCAGCAGCACTAATGCAGCAGTCTGTGAAGGTGGCTCTTTTACTTCTGTGCCCCTGCAACGCTGAAATATTCAGTTTTATAATTCGGTCTCCATACCTTTATTGGGTCTAAGAGGTATGTCCTCTTCCAGTGACTAATCCTCCCCCCAGCCGTCCATCAAGGCCCTTCAGCATCACCGCTTCTCCTCCTGGCTTTTTTTTGTTTTCTTTCGTTTGTGTCCGGTGCCTGCGCTCTTGTATCGGTCCCGGGCATGCTCAGTGCGCGCTGCCCGGACACTGTCACAAGACTCCAGCGCCTGCGTTGTTGCCTTTCCCCTCATCCCTCCCCGCAGTGTGTTATTATGTATTCACACTGCGGGGCAGGAAATCTGGCGCCTGCACAGTCTACTTGTGTAGCTGCGCCTGCCCCTTCTCCCAGACTCCCTCTACTTTCACTTTCAGACAGTCTTCGGTGTTGGATGTGCTGACCGTCCAGAACTAGTTCAGCTGATCTGTGCCCAACGCACAGTATTGCATTTTGGTGCGCTCGTCAAGAGGATGCATGCGCCAGCAAACGCATACCTGCGCACGGCCTGCATACCCAATGCTAAAGATAGGGCACGCAGGTCGCATGCAGTGCCATGCGCCCATAGAGGAGCGATCGGGAGGAGGCGTGGCCGGGGGCAGAGCTTAGCAGACCAACACAGGTCAGCCCAACGCTAGTGTGAAACTAGCCTTAGACCTAGCTTTTCTATTAACTGATCCTATTCTTTCGCCATGTTTACATATGCCCTTATAGTGTTTGCTCCACTAATCCTCACTCTCCTTCACTATCCCCAAACCCCAGCACCCTGACCTCCTCTGCTGATTTGCTCCTCAACCTCAGATCTGTCCTAATAAAACATAAAACAAGTCGGCCACTTGCTATCTCCCACCTGCTCTCCCTCTCTCTGCTTCTTCTCACTGCTGATGACATATCTTCTAATCCTAGACCACCACAGCTAATACTTCCCATTAATTCCCCCTCCTACCACTCCCTATCTAATATGAACTACCGTAATCTCTCCAAAGTAAAACCCGTGCCATTGATGCCCACCTCCCTGCTCCCTCTATCTGGAGCACTCTGGAATGCCCGCTCCATCTGCAATAAGCTTCATGTCAATCATTACCTCTTTCTCGCTCGCAATCTTGCCTTTCTCGGCCTCACAGAAACATGGCTGACACCCTTAAGCACTGCCTCCCCTCGCTGCGCTGGATTACGGTGGCCTCTACTTCACCCACACTCCTTGCCCTGGCAACAGACATGGTGGAGTAGTGGGTATTCTTCTTTCTACTAACTGCACCTTTAACCCAATCCCCCCTCTACCCTCCTTTATCCCCCCTTCTTCACCCGACTCTGCTCTCTATCTAACTTCACAACCTACCCTCTCCCTCTATCTGATCACCATCTACTCACTTTCTCATCCCTGTCCTCCTCACCTGTCACCCATGTCCAGCAACATGCGCACCCCTGCAGAAACCTCGCACACCTAGACATCCATACACTCTGACTCTATTCTACCACTGGCATCCATATCATCACTCCACGACACAGACAGTGCCACTGCTTTCTACAATGCCATTCTCGCATCAGCTATTGACACAGTCGCTGCTCTCGTTCATGGCAGAGTGCAACGTATCAATAGACAACCCTGGCATAATAACATAACTAAAAAGCTCCGGCAAGTGTCCAGGTTGCAGAGCGGAGTTGGAAAAAAACAAACTCGCAAGATGATTTCACTGCACTCAAACAAGCAATACTCGCTTTCAAATCTGCCCTCACCTCTGCTACACAGGCCTACTTCACAACCCTGGTATCTTCCCTATCCTACAACCTCAAACAGTTATTCAAAACTTTTAACTCCCTCCTCCCAGCACTGCTCCCACCAACCTTCCTCATCTCTGCTAAGGACTTTGCCACACACTTCAAAAATAAGATCAACCAAAGAAGGCAAGTCTTCATTGCTCAACCACCACAGCCCCTTTGTAAACCAGACCAATGCCCAAACCCATAACCTCCCTCTCTAACATCACTGAAGGGGAACTTAATTGTTTCCTCTCCAAATCACACCTCACCACTTGTGCACTAGACCTCATTCCATCCCACCTCCTCTCCAATCTCACCACCACACTTATCCCCTCCCTAACCCGTCTCTTCAACCTATCACTAACTTCTGGTACCTTCCCTTCTGCTTTCAAACATGCTACAATGACGCCTATCCTTAAAAAGCCTACCTTCGGGCCAACCACTATGTCCAGCTATCGCCCAGTATCTCTGCTCTCATTCACTTTCAAACTCCTGGAGCATTACATCCACACTGAACTTTCCTTCCACCTCTCATCTAACTTGATCTTTGACAATCTACAATCTGGTTTCCGTCCCCATCTTTCCACTGAGACTGCCCTGTCCAAAATTACTAATGATCTGCTTACAGCCAAATCTAATGTACAATACTCTATACTCCTCCTTCTAGACCTGTCCTCTGCTTTCAACACAGTTGACCACCTACTACAAATCCTCTCGTCCTTTGGCATCAAAGACCTCACCCTATCTTGGATCTCCTCATACCTTTCCAACCGCATATTCACCATCTCCCACTCCCACACTACCTCCTCATCCCATCCTCTCTCTGTTTGAGTCCCCAAGGCTCTGTTCTAGGACCCCTTGGCCTGGGATAACTCATAAACTCCCATGGATTCCAGTACCACCTTTATGGCGATGACACTCAGATCTACCTCTCTGGCCCAGACGTCACCTCTCTGCTGTCCAGAATCCTGGAGTGTCTATCAGCCATATCCTGCTTCTGTCCTTTCCTTAACCCTCAATCTACTAAAATGCTTGTGCATGCCCTCATCATCTCCCACATCGACTACTGCAACATCCTTTTCAGTGGCCTCCCTGCTAACACTCTTGGACCTCTCCAGTCCATCCTTAACTCTGCTGCCCGACTAATTCATCTCTCTCCTCGCTACTCCTCCGTAAATCTCTTCACTGACTCCCATTCCCTCAGCATATCCAGTTCAAATTACTAATACTGACCTACAAAGTCATCCATAACCTGTCTCCTCCATTTATCTCTGAACTAATCTCCTGATATCTTCTGTCACCTAATCTCAAGTCCTCCCAAGACCTCCTTCTCTCCTCCACACTTATTCGCTCTCACCTAATCGCTTACAAGACTTCTACCTAATATCCCCCATCCTCTGGAATTATTTGCCCCAACACATCTGACTATCAACCACATTCGGATCCTTCAGACGGAACCTAAAAACCCACCTCTTCAAGAAAGCTTACAGCTTGCAATGACTCTGCTGACTCCTCACCACTTCCGGAGTTACCGCCTCACCAACATCAGAACTGCTACAACACTACAACCCATTGTCTCCTTCCCCACCATCCCATAGAATGTAAGCCCGCAAGGGCAGGGTCCTCTCCCCTCTGTATCAGTCTGTCATTGTTAGTTTGTTTACTGTAAGTGATATCGTTAATTTGTATGTAACCCCTTCTCATGTACAGCACCATGGAATCAATGGTGCTATATAATTAAATAATAATAATAATTCACATAAAAGTTCCATTTTTTACAGTACTTTACCTAGCCCCACAATGTGCTATTTAGGGGACATCTAAGCAACAAAACTGAATATTCTAAAGGACAATCTTTTTGCCAATTCATTAATTTACATTTTGATGTCTAATTGTATTTAACAGCTTACTGTATTATACCTTTGGCATTAAACCAAGTAGAGACAGGTAAATTTAGTAAATGAGAATCAAATTTGTAAGAATTCGCAGAACTTAATAAATTTGAATAATTTTCAATCACCTATAATGGCTTCTGCCATTTTGCACTTTGCAGACAATTGCATCTGAAGAAGAAGAAGGATCACACAACCTGGTGCAGTCTACCCCATAATGCCTTACAGCTGTCACATCACATGTATTACACAGTTAATAATGGGGAGCTATTGTAGCCTGTATGAAAGTAGAGGCAGGGAATGCAGCAGCAATTTTGTGTTGATTCTGCATAGTGAGAATATGTAAATTCCCATAGCTTAGTCATAGAGGTAGGGACAAAAATCCATAAAACACTGAACTACTTTTGGCAAATTGATTAACCAAAAATCTAATTTTTGGGGAAAAAATTGGCAAATCTGGTGTATTCAAATATTAAAAGATTCGCTCATCTCTAAAGAAAATAAACTAAATGTTGCAACAATATTCCGTAATTATAAAAAAAAATCTTAAATTCAGTGATGAAATGTAAGAGTTGTAAACTGAGAACGTCCAAGAATCATTTTTCTCACACTTTCTTTAACTTCTTATTTCTTATGCTGTAAATAATGGGGTTAACCATGGGGGTAACCACAGTATATAGAATGGCCACGGATCTGTCTCGATCTGCAGAGTAACTCCCCCGAGGACGTAAATACATAAAAACAATGGCACCGTAGTATAGAGAAACTACTGAAAGGTGGGAGGCGCAAGTTGAGAAGGCTTTGCGTCTTCCAGTGCTTGAACGGATCCTTAACACAGTTAAAATGATGTGAACATAGGACAGAAGTGTCAACACAAAAGAGCAAAGACCTACAATCCCACCAGAGATATAAACTGCTATTTCATTCATTGAAGTATCTGTACAGGACAATCGAAAAAGAGGAGGCATCTCACAGAAGTAGTGATTCACATTCTTAGACCTACAGAAGGGCAGCCGGAAAGTGATGAAAGCATAGTAAATTGAATTCAGGAAATTTAATGACCAGGTTCCGACAGAGAGAAGAAAGCAACGTTTTAAGTTCATGATAGTGTTGTAGTGTAAGGGGTGACAAATGGCCACATACCTATCATAGGCCATGATGGCCAATATAATACACTCAGTGCCTCCCAAAGCTAGGTGGAAATACATCTGAATGGCACATCCCCAGAAAGAGATACTCTTGTCTTCAGTCAATGTACTCATAAGAAGTTTCGGCACGATGGTGGATGAGAAACACAGGTCAATGAATGAGAGGTTACTGAGGAAAAAGTACATAGGGGTCTGCAGTCGAGGTTCAGTCTTTACCACTGCAATGATTAAAAAATTCCCTGTTACAGTGACTATATACATTACTAAAAATATCATAAAATATAGAGATTGAAGCCATGGGTTGGTGGAAAGGCCAATCAAGATAAATCTAGATGATGTTTCGTTCAAGAATTCCATAACACCTGACAGTAGGAACCTAGAAGACACAGAGTCAAGGACAAAAGTTGCAGCATTTCTGGTTTATATTTTCTTCAGCTACAGATTTACAAAACTTTTTGAATGATATTAACTGAGCAAAGTGATCTGAGAATATCTGGAACACCAGCCATATTTTGCAATTCATTTTATGAATCCCTAATATTGCAGGTCTTCAAAAACTCATCCTCTAAATTCAAAAAACTAAGTTATTTTCCCCCAGAAGCAAACAGTATCAAATGGTAATTTGTGCCTTCCCACTCAGCTGCCTCCTGGTTTCCTCTCCGATTAAAATTACCATACTGTATTTAGAAAATTTTGAACCTCTCATTTTTTTAAATTTTTTTTACAGTTTTTTTTTTGCAAACACGACAGTGGTTCAATCATTCAGGCTAAGATGAAAGATACATTTTAAGGATTTGTAGCTTCCCTTTTACAAGTGTCAATCTTTGCTTTTCTTTTTGGCTCAAGGTATTCCAAGATCAAGGTATCCCCAAGATATCCCAAAGTATCTATGGATTTACAACATTTTCTAAATTCTATAAACTCAATAAACTGATCTGAGAACATCTAGTACCCAGCCATATTATGATCTCTTTAATGGATCCCTATTTGTGGTCCTTCAAAAACTCATCATCTAAGGTTATAAAATTTAGGTATTTTCTTCCAGATGCAAACAGTATCAAAATGTCAATCCTTACTTTTCTTTTTGGCTCAAGGTATCCCAAGATCAGTGATGCAAGATGGCCAGCTTTAAAAAAATAATGTAAGCTACGCTGTTGGATGCTATACAGTATATCAATTTAAAATCAGAAAATTAAATTTATAGATAGGTAATGGTGAACACATGTGTAAAAAAAACATATTTTAATACAAATTTAAAAAAGTAAAAAACATGCTTAGAATTTACAACAAACTTTAAAATAGAGCAATTAAATCACTCTTAAAAACAATATTTCTAAAGGAAAATGCTTAAAGTGAACCTGTCATCAGGATTTTGAAAGCAAACTACAGGCATTGTCAAGTTGGTGCTGTTACACTGATTAAAATGATACCTGGGTTGAAGAAATCCATCTTGTGGTTGTTTAATCTTTGTAGTTTCCAGTTAATGAGATTCTTGTGCTTCAGGGCGCCCTGTGGGCAGGGCTTTATTTGGTACTCTGGACTTGAAGGCTGAAAAGACAGGTCACTAATCCCTCACTGACCTGCCGCCTATTTTAAAACAGCAACCACAAGATGGATTTCTTCAACACAGGTATCATTTTAGCCAGTGTAACAGCACCAACCTGACAGTGCTTGTAGTTTACTTAGCAAAATCCTGATGACAGGTTCATTTTAAATAATACTATGAAAATTGAATGTCTATGGTTTTAAAAGAACAGAAATTAAGGGAATCTATTAGCTACCATATTGTCATAAGTGTGAGGACTTAAGCAAAAGCAAAACAACTAAAAATAATTATTTGGAAAAATTAAAAGCTAAGAATTTGAAAAAGGTATATTATGTAATTATGATACCCAATAATAATACCATGCATCACCTATGCCAAAATATATCTAAATATAATCATGATTTATTAAGATCTAATTATAATTGCTAAAGATCATCAGCTTACATGAGCTGATCTGTCTGTATTAACTTTAGTAAATTTATGTGTGAATAATGTTAATTAGAGATGAGCAAATGTGACAATATTTAAGTTCGCCAACTCATGCAGATTTTCAGGGGAGATTTTGTGTTGATTTTTTTTGTCAGCATATTGAATGTCCCTTGTTATTGTCTGGGATGTGGAGAGACCCTTGGACATAATAAATGTAAGATGTGTAAAAAAAAATAAATAATACTCATCTCATCACTCACATCCACTGCTCAATATCCTCTGCAAAGTCCTCTGCGCCTGTTCCTACTGCCTCCCTGCCAAAACTGCTCGTCGTAAGATCGTGAAGCATGATGTGACATCACAACATTGCCGTGACCTTACAACATGCATGCACAGAAACACCCTGGGTCTAGTCACACACTGTGGTGCAGGGTTGCCTTGGGCCTAGCCACCACTGGATGTCCTGGCCTAGTGTGAAAATGCAGTGATGGCGATAAAAAGATGCATGGATGACTGTTAGGATGAGATCAATCAGCAGTTGTGGATGGAGAGGTAAGTAGTGAGGTAATTCTTTTTTAACCTTTAGCCAGCCATCTACATTTCAGTTAAATGAAATGGGCTGGTAATAAACAGAGAGAAAACAGGACGCCTCCCAGTGCAATAGCTTCAAGATCGGTATGTAAGCCCAGTGTAGTGGAAACCAACCCGGCAGGAATAATATTGGGAGTCAATGTACACTGCTCAAAAAAATAAAGGGAACACTCAAATAACACATCCTAGATCTAAATGAATGAAATATTCTCATTGAATACTTTGTTCTGTACAAAGTTGAATGTACTGTCAACATAATCACACAAAAATCATCAATGGAAATCAAATTTTTCAACCAATGGAGTCCTGGATTTGGAGAGACCCCCAAAATGAAAGTGGAAATAAGTCAAAATGATGCACAGTATTGTGTGTGGCCTCCACATGCCTGTATGACCTCCCTACAACGCCTGGGCATGTTCCTGATGAGGTTGTGGATGTTCTCCTGAGGGATCTCCTCCCAGACCTGGTCTAAAGCATCCGTCAACTCCTGGGCAGTCTGTGGTGCATCATGACATTGGTGGATGGAGCGAGACATGCTGTCCCAGATGTGCTCAATCGGATTCAGGTCTGGGGAACGGGCAGGCCAGTCCATAGCTTCAATGCCTTCATCTTGCAGGAACTGCTGACACACTCCAGCCACATGAGGTCTGGCATTGTCCTGCATTAGGAGGAACCCAGGGCCAACCGCACCAGCATATGGTCTCACAAGGGGTCTGAGGATCTCATCTCGGTACATAATGGCAGTCAGGCTACTTCTGGCGAGCACATGGAGGGCTGTGCGGTCCTCCAAAGAAATGCTACCCCACACCATTACTGACCAACTGACAATCTGGTCATGCTGAAGGATGTTGCAGACAGCAGGGTCACACTCAGCACATGTGACAGACGTGACAGAGTCTGGAGACACCGTGGAGAGTGATCTGATACCTGCAACATCCCTCAGCATGACACTTTTGCCTGTTTGTATGCAACAACAAAATACTCACTTAGCCTGCTTCCTGTTGAATCCATTTCTCATTCCATCTGGACTTCCTCAACCAGTAGCTCCCTAGGGTCGTTAATTTCCTTCAGACCTTAGTTCAGCAAATTAGAAAAAATCTGCACTTCAGAAAATAAGAATTTTTTAAAAATTTGCGTTTCCCTGCTGAAAACCCTGGATCATCTTCTGATTAGAAGGTTATTGTGGCATGATGCTAACATGATGATGCTATGGGTCTGATAATTAGAGCAGTCAAGTAGGAGGTGGTTCAATTGACTCTGGTCTGGTGGCTGTAGACTATCAAAGTGGCCACTAACCCAGGTCCTGTGAATCATTTTGCTCAACTCTAGTCAACAATATTTATATCAATCACAATTTAATAATTATGTATAAAAACAAAAAACAAAGTAGTAATAGTAATGTATAACAGAAATACAATCAGATACATACAATATTTTAATTAATCACGCTTTATATTTTAAAAATAGACAATCAAGTAAATTTTATTATTTAAACCTAAAATGAATTTAATTTATTTAATTTTTTGCTAATTTAAAATTACATTATTATTGTTTTTTAGATATTATTTTTGTTATAGGTCCATTAAATTTTATTTTCTGATGACATTTTTTGCCTAAAATATTTCAAATAGAACTTTTTGTTTCAGATATACAATCATCAAAGGGATGAATCCACCAGAAGTTAAAATCTGATGAATACTAAAATAAAACATTTTTTATTAAAAACAACTAAAAACATAATAAAATGCAACCACTGGAAAGACAGGAACTTACTGTATTTTTTATACATCTGTTGGTCACATATAAACATTTCATTTGGTCAAATAAAATTTTAAGACAGCGATATTTGTGAATTCTTTTTCAATTGTATGAAGAATTACATGGTGAGAGCTTGGTTTCGCTGGGCCAAATGGGTGCCCAGTTCAGCTGAGGTATCTGTGATTGAAAATGAAGATGAATGATGATGGCAGCTCCTGTAGCTTGGAGCAAACGTGAACCCTGCCATGCTCACCTTAAATAAAATAGTAAATACATTCTGAGTAGTCCCAGAGAAACTAATTGGCAAAAAAAATCCCCAGACAAAGCTCTAGATAATAGTTTCCCATGAGCTATATATTATTCTTTTTTTGTATATTCTTAAAAATTAGACTGCAACATTCTAATGTTTGCTTCTAAGAAAATAAAAAACATAGAATATATTAAGTAAGACATTAACAAATAAATCACAATTGTTGATTTAGGAGACATTGGTCAATCTCTTTAACCCATTGGTGACAGAGCCAATTTGCATCTTAATGACAGGCCAATTTTTAAAAATTCTGACCACTGTCATTTTATGAGGTTTTAACTCTGGAAAGCTTTAACGGAAACCGCTAATTCTGAGTTTGTTTTTTCGTGACATATTGTACTTCACGAAAGTGGTAAAATTTCTTCGATATAACTTGCGTTTATTTATGAAAAAAACAGAAATATGGGGAAAATTTTTACAATTTTTGCAATTTTCAAACTTTTAATTTTTATGCCCTTAAATCAGAAAGATATGTCACAAAAGATACTTAATAAATAACATTTCCCACATGTCTACTTTACATCACCACAATTTTGGAAACAAATTTTTTTTGTTAGGAAGTTATAAGGCTTAAAAGTTGACCAGCGATTTCTAATTTTTACAATAAAATTACCAAAACTACTTTTTTTTAGGGACCACATAACATTTAAAGTCACTTTGAGGGGTCTATATGACAAAAAATACCCAAAAGTGAAACCATTCTAAAAACTGCACCCCTTAAGGTGCTCAAAACTACACTCAATAAGTTTATTAACCCTTTGTTAGGGTCTGCGGAACGCACCTAATAGATATAGTAGAGAGGTGCGTTCGCAGCCCGGGGTCCACCGTGCAGGCGAAGCCCGCAGCTAGTAAGATGGCGAAAGTAGCGAACTCTGTTATCCCGCAGAGTCGCTAAAATAAACGCCGTAGCGCGCTGTGGCAGTAAGTGCGAACTCTGTTAATCCCCAGAGCCGCTAACTGGAATGCCACAGCGCTATAAGGCGATAGGTGCGAACTCACTTAGCTTCAGTGAGCCGCAAAGTAAAATGCTAGGGCGCTGAACCAGCATTATAAAGCGAACCCTGTTGCGTCACAGAGTCGCTGAGAAAAAGACTGTGTCCTGTTAACACCACAGGGATACACAGATAACTGCTGTGCGGATAGCAGTCCGTGATCATGCAGACAGCAACGCATTCAAGCAATCTCCTCACCGGAGAAGCCGATATTCTAGGGGCTTAATTCAGCCAAGCCCTAACCACTCGCACTCAAATCTCCTCACCGAAGGTGCCGGTATTCTAGGGGCTTATTTCAGCCGAGCCCTAACCACATGCGTGCATGATCACACTTGCACAAAGCACATAATGCAATTGATACAAGCCCAGCCATGCCACCCTTTTATCGTAACAGCTACAGGACCTGCCAGACACAAGGACCAATGAAACTGTTTCAGAACACCAGTAGTCACAGGACCTTCCTGGCGGACCAATAGGAGCTGCTGCAGTACCTGAGCATGTGACCCCTGATCTCCAATGAGAGATCTCACCCTGGGCATGCTCAGAAGGGGAAAACAAGGACTTTGTCCTAAAGACGTCTGCTCGCCGCTAACCAGTACTGGCCACAATAGCAGAGACTGGAGAGGCAGCAGTAATCCTCTGCACACTGTTAGACTGGGCGAGACGCTGGGACCGATGTCTAAGCTGAGCAGAGTCCACTGCGGCCGGAGACGGATGGGAGACCGCAGCCGGGATGGCTCGAGATTCCCCTTGTGCAGAAGCGGGAACTCGACCCCTAACATTACCCCCCCTCCTAGGGCCCCACCTTCTCTTGGCCTCGCTACGCTCAAAGGCAGCGATGAGCTGTGCAGCATGAACATGTTCGGCAGGCTCCCAGGACCTATCCTCAGGCCCATAACCCCTCCAATCCACCCAAAAAAATTTTTGGCCCCGTACCACCTTGCACCCTACAATGGCGTTCACCTCGTAGTCGTCCGAAGACGAAACCGACGTCCCGGCAGATGACTCAGGCAACCGGGAGATGACCACGGGTTTTAGGAGGGACACATGGAAGGTGTCGGAGATACCAAGGCGAGGCGGAAGGGCCAAACGGTAAACCACAGGGTTCACCTGCTCAAGAACCTTGAAGGGACCCAAATAGCGGGGTGCCAACTTAGTGGATTCCACCCATAGCTTGATGTTTCGGGCGGAGAGCCACACTAGGTCGCCAGGAGCAAATGTCGGAGCGGGACGCCGATGGGCATCGGCAGAAGACCTTATCCTTTCCTTGGAAGCCTGAATGGCATCCTGGGTGCTGTCCCATATGTCCCGTGCCTCCACAGCCCAGTCTGCCACCCTGGAGTTGGCGGAAGCCACGGGCATGGGCACCGGTACCCACGGATGCTGGCCGTAATTTAAGAGGAATGGGGTCTGTCCGGTGGAGTCAGCCACAGCATTGTTGAGCGCGAACCCGCCCACGGGAGCAAGGATGCCCAGTCATCCTGCCTGGCAGAGACAAAATGTCGCAAGTAGGTGACCAAGGTCTGGTTGGCCCTCTCTACCAACCCATTCGTCTCGGGATGATATGCAGAGGAGAGGTTCAACTCAATGCAGAGTAGATGACACAACTCTCTCCAGAACCGAGATGCAAATTGGGGACCTCGATCGCTGACGATCTTGTCTGGCATACCGTGTAGACGGAAGATGTGTCTAATAAATAATGCTGCCAAGGCCCGTGCAGAAGGTAACTGTGGTAGCGGCACTAAGTGCACCATTTTGGAGAAGTGGTCGGTGATCACCCAAATGATAGTGCAACCCGAGACTTGGGTAAGCCCACAACAAAGTCCATCCCGACTATCTCCCAGGGCCTGTCTGCCACCGGCAAAGGAAAAAGTAACCCAGCTGGCCGTTGTCGAGGGGACTTGTTCCTGGCGCAGGAGACACATGCCTGAACATACTCCCTGACGTCACGGACCATATGTGGCCACCAGTATGTCCTCGCCAATAACTCAGTTGTCCTCTTTGCCCCAAAGTGTCCACCCACCCTGGACGAGTGTGCCCAAGAGAGTACCTCCGGTCGCAAATTAGTGGGCACAAAAGTCTTGCCCGGAGGCACAGACTCTAGCGAAACCGGGCTACAGTTCTCAGGCTCTCTTCGGGGACAATAAGCCGAGGCTCCTCATCCTCCTCCTCTGATGACACTAAGGAGCGAGAGAGAATGTCAGCCCGAACATTCTTCTCACCGGAGAAAATGGAGGGTGAAGTGGAACCGAGAGAAGAATAGGGCCATCTGGCCTGGAGAGAATTTAGCCGCTGAGCCATTTGCAAATATACCAAGTTTTTGTGGTCGGTGAAGACTTGGAAGGGAAAACGAGCCCCCTCCAGAAGATGTCTCCACTCAGAGAAGGCCAACTTCATAGCCAGCAACTCCATGTCCCTGATGGAATAATTCCTCTCTGCTGGTGTAAAGGTCTTAGAAAAGAAGAGGCAAGGATGCTTCCGACCTTGAGCATCCTTTTGATAAAGGACTGCTTCAACACCAACAGAAGAGGCGTCCACCTCTAAAATAAACGGCTTATCAACATCAGGGCGATGTAATATGGGAGCACTGGCAAAATGCGACTTCATGGAAGAGAACGCATTGGAGACCTCCTCAGACCACAACTTGGGATTTGCTCCCTTCTTGGTGAGGGCTACCAAGTGAGCTACCAAAGTCGAGAAATGGGGAATGAACTGGCGATAATAATTAATGAACCCCATAAAGCGCTGCACCGCTTTAAGAGAATGGGGTTCTTGCCAGTCCATTATAGCATGTAGTTTGGCAGGATCCATAGCCAATCCCTGGGCAGAGATGATATAGCCCAGGAAAGGTAAGGACTCCTGCTCAAACACACATTTCTCCAGCTTGGCATAGAGGGAGTTTGCCCGTAAGAGGTTGAAGACTTTGTTGACAACCCTCCGGTGAGAGTCTATATCTGGTGAAAAGATGAGAATATCATCCAGATAGACTACTGCAGAGGTGGAGAGCATATCCCGGAAGATATCATTGACAAAGTCTTGGAAAACAGTGGGAGCATTACAGAGCCCAAAGGGCATCACCAGGTATTCATAATGCCCATCCCTGGTATTAAAAGCTGTCTTCCACTCGTCCCCCTCATGTATGCGAATTAGGTTATAGGCACCACGTAGATCAAGCTTGGTAAATACTCTTGCTCCTCGGAGCCTATCAAAGAGCTCAGAGATTAGGGGCAACGGGTACTTATTCTTGACGGTGATGGCGTTAAGACCCCTGTAGTCAATACATGGACGTAATTCTCCGTTCTTCTTTTGCACAAAGAAGAACCCCGCCCCTGCTGGTGACACCGACTTTCTAATGAACCCTCTTGCCAGATTCTCCTGAATATACTGGGACATGGCCTCCGTCTCAGGAAGCGAGAGGGGGTAGACTCACCCGCGAGGAGGTTCTGCTCCAGGCAAGAGATCAATAGGACAGTGTAGGGGCGATGAGGAGGAATAGTCTCCACCGCCTTCTTGGAGAAAACGTCTGCATATGACCAATAACACTGAGGAATAGAAGTGAGATCTACGGGTATCTCTGTGGTGGTGACCTGAACGCACTCCCTGATACACCTGCCTCTACATGAATCACCCCAACCCAGAATCCTCCCAGAGGACCACTCAATATGGGTAGAGTGGTAACGGAGCCAAGGTACTCCCAGCAACACCTCTTCTATTCCCTCAGGCAAGACAAGAAAAGAAATACTCTCCTGATGGGAAGGGGACATAGATAAAGTGAGAGGGATAGTCTGGTGGGTGATTTGTGAGGGCAGAGTTGATCCATTCACTACTCGCACAGTCACCGGTTTGGCGAGCATCACCAGAGGTATAGTGTGGCGGAGAGCAAATGCAGAGGACATGAAATTCCCCTCGGCTCCAGAATCCACACAGAGCTCGACGGTGAGCGTGGATGGACATACAGTAATTGTCCCCTTAAAGGACAACTTGGTGGAAAATGCCGCATTGTCTAGTGAACCTCCTCCCAAGGTCACTAGACGCGACCGTTTTCCCGACCGCTGTGGACATTTGTTGGCATAATGTCCTAACTGCTGGCAGATGTTACAGACCACTGGTACTCGAGCGGCCCGGGACTTAGGTCCTGCTCGAGAAACCTCCATGGCCTCATGGGAGTCGGGCGCCTGGCTGGAAGATTCTAGAGGTCTGGCGAAGGTGGGAGCCAGCCGAAACCTCAGCCTACACTGGGACCGCTCCAACCTCCGCTCGTGAAAACGGAGGTCGATGCGGGTAGATATGGCGATAAGCTTCTCCAGTGTGGCGGGAATCTCCCTGGTAGCCAAGGCGTCTTTCACATGGCCCGCTAGTCCTCTCCAAAACACGGGAATGAGGACTTTATCCGGTCAGTCCAACTCCGAGGACAGAGTCCGAAATTGGACAGCAAAACAGCTGACCAAGGACGAACCCTGTGAACTTGCCAGAAGTTGGAGCGCCGCATCGTGAGTAACCTGAGGTCCTAGAAAGACCTTTTTTTATAGCCTCCAGAAAACGAGGCCACAACGGGGTGGCCCACTCCAACACTCTGCCCGACAGAAGAGATATTACAAAGCCCACTTGTGCCCGATCTGTGGGGAAACGTGCAGCAAGAAGCTCGAGTTGTATAGATCACTGACTCACGAATCCCCGACATTGCTTGCAGTCACCAGCAAACTTGTCTGGAAGTGGGAGGTGGGATATTGTGGGGGCAGAGGTGGCAGTGGACACACTGGCTGCAGCCACGTTAGCAGCCTGAACAGCGACTGCGGTAACATCCACAGCAGAGGTTGTGCGCTCAAGAGCCGCCAACCTACCCTCCAGCTGCTGGATGTCCCGCAGTAGACGCTGGTCATCCGCCATTTTACTAGCCAGACCCTGGAGCTAGTATTGTTAGGGTCTGCGGAACGCACCTAATAGATATAGTAGAGAGGTGCGTTCGCAGCCCGGGGTCCACTGTGCAGGCGAAGCCCGCTGCTAGTAAGATGGTGAAAGTAGCGAACTCTGTTATCCCGCAGAGTCGCTAAAATAAATGCCGTAGCGCGCTGTGGCAGTAAGTGCGAACTCTGTTAATCCCCAGAGCCGCTAACGGGAATGCCACAGCGCTATATGGCGATAGGTGCGAACTCACTTAGCTTCATTAATCCGCAAATTAAAATGCTAGGGCGCTGAACCAGCATTATAAAGCGAACTCTGTTGCGTCACAGAGCTGCTGAGAAAAAGACTGTGTCCTGTTAACACCACAGGGATACACAGATAACTGCTGTGCGGATAGCAGTCCATGATCATGCAGACAGCAACGCATTCAAGCAATCTCCTCACCGGAGAAGCCGGTATTCTAGGGGCTTATTTCAGCCAAGCCCTAACCACTTGCACTCAAATCTCCTCACAGGAGGTGCCGGTATTCTAGGGGCTTATTTCAGCCGAGCCCTAACCACATGCGTGCATGATCACACTGGCACAAAGCACATAATGCAATTGATACTAGTGCATGGCGGCCCAGCCATGCAACCCTTTTATAGTAACAGGTACAGGACCTGCCAGAAACAAGGACCAATGAAACTGTTCCAGAACACCAGTAGTCACAGGACCTTCCTGGCGGACCAATAGGAGCTGCTGCAGTACCTGAGCATGTGACCCCTGATCTACAATGAGAGATCTCACCCTGGGCAAGCTCAGAAGGGGAAAACAAGGACTTTGTCCTAAAGACGTCTGCTCGCCGCTAACCAGTACTGGCCACAATAGCAGAGCCTGGAGAGGCAGAAATAATCTCTGCACACTGTTAGACTGGGTGAGACGCTGGGTCCGACGTCTAAGCTGAGCAGAGTCCTCTGCAGCCGGAGACGGATGGGAGATCGCAGCCGGGATGGCTCGAGATTCCCCTTGTGCAGAAGCAGGAACTCGACCCCTAACACCCTTTACATGCTTCTCAGGAACTGAAGCAATGTGGAAGGAAAAAATTAACATTTAACTTTTTTTTACAAACATTTTAATTCAGAGCCATTTTTTTATTTTCTCAAGTGTAAAAATAGAAAATGAATCACAAAATTTGTTGTGCAATTTCTCCTTAATGCGCCAATACCCTATATGTGGGGGTAAACCACTGTTTGGGCGCACGGCAAAGCTTGGAATGGAAGGAGTGCCGTTTGACTTTTTCAATGCAGAATTGGCTGGAATTGAGATCGGACGCCATGTTGCGTTTGGAGAGCCCCTTATGTGCCTAAACAGTGGAAACTCCCCACAAGTTAAACCATTTCGGAAACTAGACCCCCTAAGGAACTTATTTAGATGTGTGGTGAGCACTTTGAACCCCCAAGTGCTTCACAGAAGTTTATTACGTAGGGCCGTGAAAATAAAAAATCATATTTTTTCCACAAAAATTATTTTTTCACCCCAAAATATTTATTTTCACAAGGTTAACAGGAGAAATTAGACTCCCAAAGTTGTTGTGCAATTTCTCCTGAGTACGCCGATACCCTATATGTGGGGGTAAACCACTGTTTTGGCACACAACAGAGCTCGAAAGGGAAGGAGCGCCGATTGACTTTTTCAATTCAGAATTGGCCTGAATTAAGATTGGACGCCATGTCGCGTTTGGAAAGCCCCTGATATGCCTAAACAGTGGAAGCCCCCCACAAGTGACACCATTTTGGAAACAAGATCCCTTAAGAAAATTAATATAAACCCAAACAAAATATTCAGCACAGTTAATATAAAAAAATATTTATAAAAAAGGCATATTGACAACAATTATCAACCACAAAATATATATATTTATTAAAATTGATTAAAACCGATAAAAGAAATTGTATGTGCAGGGCAAGCTGCACCAGACTGATTAGCAAAAACAGTGCAAAAAGTATTACATAAGAGTAAATTATTCAATCAGAGGCAAAACCAAGTGAATTGAAAAATGTACCAGTGAAAAATTGATAAGTAAATATCATATCACATAAATATAATATAAAGTACAGTGCACGTAGTATGAATCAAATAAATAAGGATATCCAAAATATAATTAATGTGCACCTATATAATATTAACCCCTTAATGTCCACTGACATGCACAGTCCGTCATGGCAAGGTGTCAGTTTTGGCACCTTGACGGACTGTGCACGTCATGCCTTTGAACTACCACTACGTGTAAACACGCAGTGGTAGTTCAGTGACGACAGCTGTCACAGACAGCTGACAGGCACGGCAAGCGGTGCGGGGACCTTTGCTGTCGGTCCCCGCACCCACAGCGCTGTGATTGGTCAGTCAATCTGACTGACCAAACACAGCAGCGATCAGGCAGAAGAGGCTGAAATTTCAGCCTCTTTTGCCCGATCAGTGCAGGAGCTCAGCGCTGCAGTGGCCGAGCTTCCTGCACTGACAGCCAGCCCCCGCCGCCCCTGGCTGTTAACCCCTGACTGCTGCGATCGAGCGCGATCGCAGCGCTCAGGGGGGGAGGCAGAGTGTCGGGAGCTCCCTCTGCCTCAGATCGGCGCCCTGCAATGTATTTGCAGGGCCCGATCTCTGCCTTGATGACCCGGGGGTTGTCATGACAACCTCCGGGTCATCTAGCTACGGAAAGCTGCTGTGATCATGGTCACAGCAGCTTTCACCATAGGTACAATGCATTGCAATGCTGGAGCATTGCAATGCATTGTAACTGCAATAAAAAGTAAAAAAGTGAAAGTCCCATAAAGGGACAAGTTAAAAAAAAGCATTTTTTAAAAAAAAATTGTAAAAAAAATATTAAAAAATAATTTTAAAAAATTCCCCTAAAAATACAAATTTTTATGTAAAAAAAACCAAAAAAACAAAAAAATACACGTTTGGTATCGCCACGTCCGTAAAAATCCCATCTATAAAAGCGTAACCCTAGTTAACCCCTTCAGTGAAAGCCATAAAAAAAAACATGAAAAAGTAGTAAATTATAGTTTTTCCAAGCGTTTCCGCTTGGAAAAAGTGCAATAACACGCGATCAAAAAGTCGGATATAAATAATCATGGTACCGCTGAAAACGTCATCTTGTCCCACAAAAAACAATCTGCTATGCAGCATCATCAGCGAAAAAATAAAAAAAAGTTGTAGCTCGCGGAATAAACTGGTGCAAAAATAATTATTTTTTCTATAAAATTTTTTATTGTGTAAAAAACGCCAAAACATAAAAAATATATAAATGAGGTATCGCTGTAATCATAGTGACCCAAAGAATAAAGCTGCTTTATCAATTTTACCACATGCAGAACGTAGGAAAAAAAAAACAATTCCTGAATTGCTTGTTTTTGTTCATTCTGCTTCCACAAAAATCGGAATAGGAAGCGATCAAAAAACATTATGTGCCCGAACATGGTACCAATAAAAACGTCAGCTCGACCCGCAAAAAATGAGCCCACAGATAACTCTGTCGGACGAAACATGTAAAAATTATAGCTCTCAAAATATGGCGATGCAAAAATTTCTTACAAAAAATTCTTCCAAAAAAAGCGTCTTTTAGAGTGTGACAGAAGCTAAACATGAAAATAGGATGTAAATCTGGTATCGCTGTAATTGCACCGACCCGAAAAATAAAGTCGCCTAATCACTAATACCGCACGAGGAACGGCGTAAAAAAGAAAACCAATTCTTCACCTTTTGTGGATTTGTTCATTCTGCCTCCCAAAGATCGCAGTAAGGCAATCACAGTGGTTCCCCCCCACATATGGGATATCAGCGTACTAAGGACAAAATGCACATCAACTTTTGGGGTCCTATTTCTCCTGTTACCCTTATAAAAATAAAAATTTGAGGGCAAAAAGGTCATTTTTGTGGAAAAAAATATGATTTTTTTATTTTCACGGCTCTACGTTATAAACTTCTGTGAAGCACTTGGGGGTTTAAAGTGCTTACCACACATCTAGATAAGTTCCCTGGGGGTCTAGTTTCCAAAATGTAGTCACTTTTGGGGGGATACTACTGTTTAGGCACATCAGGGGCTCTCCAAACGTGACATGACACCCGCAGACCATTCCATCAAAGTCTGCATTTGAAAAAGGCGCTCCTTCCCTTCCGAGCTCTGCCATGCGTCAAAATAGTGGTTTACCCCCACATATGGGGTATCAGCGTACTCAAGACAAATTGCACAATAACTTTTGGGGTCCTGTTACCCTTTGGAAAATAAAAATTGGGGGTGGAAAGATCATTTTTGTGGAAAAGATATGATTTTTAAATTTTACAGCTCTACGTTATAACCTTCTGTGAAGCCCTTGGGGGTTCAAAGCTCTCACCACACATCTAGATAAGTTCCTTGGGGGGTCTAGTTTCCAAAATGGGGTCACTTGTGAGGTGTTTCCACTGTTTAGGCACACAGGGACTCTCCAAATGCGACATGGCGTCCAATCTCAATTCCAGCCAAAAAAGTCAAATGGGGCTGCTGCCCTTCCGAGCTCTGCCATACGTCCAAATATGGTATACCCCCACATATGGGGTATCAGCGTACTCAGGACAAATTGCACAATAACTTTTGTGGTCCTGTTACCCTTTGGAAAATAAAAATTTGGGGTGGAAAGATCATTTTTGTGGAAAAGATATGATTTTTTTAATTTTACGGCTCTACGTTATAACCTTCTGTGAAGCCCTTGGGGGTTCAAAGCTCTCACAACACATTTAGATAAGTTCCTTGGGGGTCTAGTTTCCAAAATGGGGTCACTTGTGGGGGGTTTCCACTGTTTAGGCACATCAGGGACTCTCCAAATGCAACATGGCGTCCAATCTCAATTCCAGCCAAAAAAGTCAAATGGCGCTGCTTTCCTTCCGAGCTCTGCCATGCGCCCAAATAGTGGTTTATCCCCACATATGGGGTATCAACGTACTCAGGACAAATTGCACAATAACTTTTGTGATCCTTTTATCCTTTGAAAAATAAAATTTGGGGATGAAAAGATCATTTTTGTGGAAAAAATATGATTTTTAAATTTTACGGCTCTATGTTATAACCTTCTGTGAAGCCCTTGGGGGTTCAAAGTGCTCACCACAGATCTAGATAAGTTCCTTGGGGAGTCTAGTTTCCAAAATGCGGTCACTTATGGGGGGTTTCCACTGTTTAGGTACATCAAGGACTCTCCAAACGCGACCTGGTGTCCGCTCTCGATTCCAGCCAATTTGACATTCAAAATCTCAAGTGATGCTCCTTCCCTTCTGAGCACTGCCGTGCGCCTAAAGATTGGTTTTCCCCCACACATGGGGTATCGGTGTACTCAGGAGAAATTGTACAACAAATATTGTGGTTCATTTTCTACTGATACCCTTGACAAAATTTAAAAAATTGTGTCGAAAGAAAAATTTTGGGAAAAAGAGTTAAATGTTCATTTTTTCCTTCCACATTGCTTCAATTCTTGTGAAGTGCCTAAAGGGTTAATAAACTTCTTGAATGTGGATTTGAACACCTTGAGGGGTGCAGTTTTTAGAATGGTGTCACTTTTGGGTATTTTCTGTCATATTGACCCCTCAAATTCACTTAAAATGTGAGGTGGTCCCTAAAAAAAATGGTTTTGTAAATTTTGTTGGAAATATTAGAAATTGCTGGTCAACTTTTAACACTTATAACTTCCTAACAAAAAAAAATTTGGTTCCAAAATTGTGCTGATGTAAAGTATACATGTTGGAAATGTTATTTATTAACTATTTTTTGTGACATATCTCTCTGATTTAATGGCATAAAAATTAAAAGTTTGAAAATTGCAAAATTTTCAAAATTTTTGCCATATTTCTATTTTTTTCATAAAAACGCAAGTTATATTGAAGAAATTTTGCCACTATTATGAAGTATAATATGTATCGAGAAAACAATCTCAGAATTGCCAAGATCCGTTGAAGCGTTCCAGAGTTATAAGCACATAAAGAGACAGTGGTCAAAAATGTAAAAATTGGCCTGGTCTTTAACCTACAAAATGGCTTGGTCGTTATGGGGTTAAATAATAATTTATCAATTACATTTCATATAAATGAGATTGATGAGGATGCAAATGACAAAAGTGTCTGGCCAAAGTTATTAATTTGGATAAATTTCCACCCTCATCTTTCTCAATTTTATCTGCAGCCTTGATGTCCTTAATATGCTCCAACGTACGAACACGCAACTCTCATGTGGTCATACCCAAATATATTAAATTACAAGGGCATGATAGATCACCATAGTTGTGTGACAATTTATAACATGTAAAATTTTATATTCACGAGTATTCATTGAATTATGAAAATATTTGTTTTCTCTATATATTGACATGCTTTACATGTTGCACAGTTATACGATCCCCATTTGGGACCTTTGGAATCAAAAATAAATTGAGAGATAGGAGGGACATAGTGGCTGTGTATTAACGAATCTCATATTGTTTTGCAACGTTTCGCAATAATCAGAAGTTTATCAGGTAATAATTTAGACAAACTAGAATCCTGCAAAAGAATAGGCCAGAACTTAGAAATGATATTAGTCATCTCACACCATCTCGAATGGTAATTTGTGATAAAGCGAACATGTCCATCTGTTTCACTATCCTTATTTTTGGGAATCAATGAGGATTGTCGATCTGTTTCCTTGGCTCTATTGTAAGCCCTCTGGATCACATCTCTTCGATATCCTCATTGCAAAAATCTATTGGTAAGATCCTTAGCCTCTTCTTCAAAAGATTCTTTTTGATCCCAAATTCTTCTTGTTCTTAAAAATTGTCCTGTTGGTATTGCTCGAAGAATATGAGCTGGGTGAGATGATTTGGCATGAAGCAATGCATTAACGCTGGTTTCTTTCCTAAAAATAGATGTACGAAGTTGTCCTGAATCATCAATCGATATCCTAAGGTACAGGAAATTGATGAAATCTTGTTTAATAGTGCAGGTAAGTTTAATATTTGTGGTGTTCTCATTAAGATATCGAAGGAATCCTTCCAATTCCATTTTTGAACCCTGCCAGACAAACAATATGTCATCAATAAATCTCATCCATAAAATCACTGAGCCCAATATTGTATGATCCATACTTTGGACATATCCATGTTCCCATGCTACCATGAATAAATTCACGTAAGACGGTGCAAAAGCCGCACCCATTGCCACACCTCTTTTCTGAAGATTAAACCGTGTTATGGGTCTGCGGAACACACCAAATATATAATGTAGAAAGGTGCGTTCGCAGCCCGGGGTCCACCGTGCAAGCGGAGCCTGCTGCTAGTAAAAATGGCGCGAGAAGCAAACTCTGTTATCCCGCAGTCGCCAACATAAACGCCGTAATGCGCTGTGGCAATGAGTGCGAACTCTGTTACTCCACAGAGCCGCTAGGAGAGCCGCAGCGCTATATGGCGATGTGTGCGCACTCACTAGACACAACTGAGTGGCAAAGAAAACACGCTAGGGCGCTGACTAGCGTTGAAAGCGAACCCTGTTACGTCACAGGGCCGCTGAGAAAAAGCACTGTGTCCTGTAAGGCTCTCAGGTACACAGTTAAGTGCTAAGCGTAAATAAAGCGTGATCATATGCTAATGTCCTCGCGGGAGTCACCCGCAATCTATGGCGTCTGAACGCCAGACCCTGAATACGGCAATCAAAACTCCTCACCGGTTATGCCGGTAATCTAGGGCATCTAGGACACCGACCCTGACCAGCTACCATACCAAACTCCTCACCGATTAAGTCGGTATTCTAGTGGCTTATTTCAGCCGGGTCCCTATCCACACATACACATGACCACACTGGCGCATAGCATACAATGGTTGATATTAGAGCATGGCGGCCCAGCCATGCTACCCTTTTATAGCAACAGCTACAGGACCTTCCAGGAACAAGGACCAATGAGAAACTGTTACAAACACATGTAGCTACATGACCTTCCTGGCGGACCAATAGGAGCCGCTGCAGCACCTGAACATGTGACCCCTGATCTCCAATGAGAGATCTCACTCTGGGCATGCTCAGAAGGGAAAACGCAGGACTTTGTCCCAAAGACGTCTGCTCCAGCACTGGCTATAATAGCAGATCCAGGAAAGTCAGCAGCAAGTCACTGCACAGTAGTGGAGTGGGCAAAATGCTTGGACCGACGTCTCTGCTGAGCAGGCTCCACTGCGGCCGGAGATGAATGGGAGACCGCAGCGGGACGGGTTCGAGACTCCCCTTGTGCAGCAGCGGGAAATTGAACCCTAACCTTACCCCCCCCTCCTAGGGCCCCCCCTTCTTTGGGCCTCGCTGCGCTCAAAGGCAGCGATGAGCTGCGGAGCGTGAACATGCTCGGCAGGTTCCCAGGATCTATCCTCAGGCCCATAACCCCTCCAATCCACCAAATAAAAATTTTTTCCTCGTACCACCTTGCACCCAACAATGGCGTTCACCTCATGATCGTCGGTAGATGAACCCGACGTCCCGGCAGATGACTCGGAAAACCGGGAAATGGCCACGGGTTTCAAGAGGGACACGTGAAAGGTGTCAGTGATACCAAGGCGAGGCGGAAGGGCTAGGCGGTAAACCACCGGGTTCACCTGCTCAAGAACTTTAAAGGGGCCCAAAAAGCGAGGTGCCAACTTGGTGGACTCTACCCGTAGCCTGATGTTTCGGGCAGAAAGCCACACTAGGTCACCCGGAGCAAATGTAGGAGCGGGGCGCCGATGGGTATCGGCCGAAGACCTCATCCTCTCTTTGGAGGCCTGAATGGCATCCTGAGTGCGGTCCCAAATGTCCCGTGCCTCCACAGCCCAGTCTGCCACCCTGGAATCGGCGGAAGACACGGGCATAGGCACTGGTACCCGCGGATGCTGACCGTAGTTCAGGAGGAATGGGGTCTGTCCGGTGGAGTCAGCCACAGCATTATTTAGAGCGAACTCAGCCCGCGGTAGCAAGGATGCCCAGTCATCCTGCCTGGCAGAGACAAAATGTCCCAAGTATGTGACCAAGGTCTGGTTGGCCCTCTCTACCAACCCATTCGTCTCGGGATGGTATGCAGAGGAGAGATTCAACTCAATGCTGAGTAGACGACACAGCTCTCTCCAGAACCGAGACGCAAACTGGGGACCTCGATCACTGACAATTTTGTCTGGCATACCGTGTAGGCGGAAAATATGCCTAATGAATAATGCTGCCAAGGCCCGTGCAGACGGTAACCGTGGTAACGGCACTAAGTGCACCATTGTGGAGAAGTGGTCGGCTATCACCCAGATGATGGTGCAGCCCCGAGACTTGGTAAGCCCACCACAAAATCCATCCCGACCATCTCCCAAGGCCTGTCTGCCACCGGTAAAGGAAAAAGTAACCCAGCTGGCCGTTGTCGAGGGCACTTATTCTTGGCGCAGGAGACGCAAGCCTGAACGTATTCCCTGACGTCACGGGCCATCTGCGGCCACCAGTATGTCCTCGCCAGCAACTCAGAAGTCCTTTTGGTCCCAAAATGTCCACCCACCCTGGACGAATGTGCCCAAGAGAGTACTTCGGGTCGCAAATTGGTGGGCACAAAAGTCTTGCCCGGAGGCACAGACTCAAGCGAAACAGGAGCCACCGTTCTTAGGCTTTCTGTGGGGACAATCAGCCGAGGCTCCTCCTCCACCTCCTCAGAGGACACCACGGAGCGGGATAGAGCATCTGCGCGAATGTTCTTCTCACCGGAGAGGAAATGGAGGGTGAAATGGAACCGGGAGAAAAACAAGGACCATCTGGCCTGACGGGAATTTAGCCGCTGGGCTGTCTGCAAATACACCAAGTTCTTGTGGTCTGTGAACACTTGGAAGGGGAAGCGAGCCCCCTCCAGAAGATGTCGCCACTCGGAGAAGGCCAACTTCATAGCCAGTAACTCCCTGTCCCCGATGGAATAATTCCTCTCTGCTGGTGTAAAGGTTTTGGAAAAGAAGAAGCAGGGATGCTTCCGACCCTGGGCATCCTTTTGAAAAAGGACTGCTCCAGCACCAACAGAAGAGGCATCCACCTCTAAGATAAACGGTTTATCGACATCGGGGCGATGTAAGATGGGAGCACTGGCGAAATGCGACTTGATAGAGGAGAACGCCTTGGTGACCTCCTCTGACTACAACTTGGGATTAGCTCCCTTCTTGGTGAGGGCTACCAAGGGAGCTACCAAAGTGGAGAAGTGGGGAATGAATTGGCGATAGTAGTTAATGAACCCCATAAAGCGCTGCACCGCCTTAAGGGAGTGGGGTTCTTGCCAATCCATCACAGCCTGTAGTTTGGTAGGATCCATAGCCAATCCCTGGGTGGAGATGATATAGCCCAGAAAAGGTAGAGACTCTGCTCAAACATGCACTTCTCCAACTTCGCATATAGGGAATTTGTTCGCAAGAGGTCGAAGACCTTGCAGACATCTTCCGGTGGGAGGCCATATCTGGAGAAAAAATGAGAATGTCATCCAGATACACTACCACCGAGGTGGTCAACATATCCCGGAAGATGTCGTTCACAAAGTCTTGGAAGACAGCTGGAGCATTACAGAGCCCAAAGGGCATTACCAGATATTCATAATGCCCATCCCTGGTGTTAAATGCCTCTTCCACTCTCCCCCTCACGGATGCGAATCAGGTTATACGCACCCCGCAGGTCTAGCTTAATAAATACCCTTGCTCCCCGAAGCCTGTCAAAAAGCTCAGAGATTAGCGGCAAAGGATACTTATTTTTCACGGTGATAGCGTTGAGACCCCTATAATCAATGCACGGACGTAGTTCTCCGTTCTTCTTCTGCACAAAGAAGAACCCCGCTCCCGCTGGTGACACCGACTTCCTAATGAATCCCCTTGCCAAGTTCTCCTGAATATATTGGGACATGGCCTCTGTCTCAGGAAGAGAGAGGGGATAGACCCTTCCTCTAGGAGGCTCAGCTCCAGGCAAGAGGTCGATAGGACAGTCATAGGGCGATGAGGCAGAAGAGTCTCCGCAGCCTTCTTTGAGAAAACGTCGGCATAAGACCAATAGACCTTGGGAAGAGGAGAGAGGTCTATAGGTATCTCAGTGGTGTTGACCTGCACGCTGTCCCTAATGCATCTGCCTTTACATAAATTACCCCAACCCAGAATTCTCCCTGAAGCCCACTCAATATGGGGAGAAGTATAGATGGCGGAGCCAGGTGTAAATTCCAATAAAACATAAATCTATAACCCTCAGGGCTGAAATGGATAACTAGACCAACTACACAGGATATGGAAAACCACACAGAGAACTAGTTGTAGTCGAAAGGTCAAATATAAAATGTAATCTTTATTAGAGGATATTAAAATCCAGGGATAAGCAAAAATGGGGATGCAAATACACAATAAACACATGGTAAGCCGGGCCATGTGATCAAACAAACACCCACACATGGGTTAATAGGTATAGTGACATCTCTAGTATAGTAAATGACAAAGCAGAAGCGAGTTGGAGAACATCATATGCATGTGCAAGTAAACCGTTATAGGAAATGTATCCAAAACATCGCTGAGAGTCCACACTAAAACATAACAGAAATGAAAATAATTACCCAGAGGTGAGGGATTAGTGACCACAGGGCCGCCCGACGCGCGTTTCGGAGTTTAGACAAACTCCTTCCTCAGGGGGCGCTCCCATTGCATCCCCATTTTTGCCTTATCCCTGGATTTTAATATCCTCTAATAAAGATTACATTTTATATTTGACCTTTCGACTACAACTAGTTCTCTGTGTGGTTTTCAATATGGGGAGAGTGGTGGCGGAGCCAGGGTAATCCCAACAAAACCTCATCTATACCCTCAGGGAGGATAAAAAATGATATATTCTCCTGATGGGAAGGAGACATAGACAAGGTGAGTGGGACAGACTGATGGGTGATTTGTGAGGGCAGAATTGCTCCGTTCAACACCCGAACCGATACTGGTTCAGCCAGCAACACCAAAGGCATGGTGTGGCGAGAAGCAAAGGAGGATGACATAAAATTTCCCTCTGCCCCAGAATCCACACACAGCTTGATGGGTAGGGTGGTAGAACCGTGGGTAATTATCCCCTTGAGGAGCACTTTAGGGGCAAAACTCATGGAGTCCAGTGACCCTGTTCCTACGGTTACTGGGCGCGACTGCTTATTCAGCCGCTGTGGACATCGGTTGGCAAAATGTCCCTGCTGCTGGCAAATATAACAAATCGGGGATGGACGAGTGACCCGAGATTTAGATCCTGCAGGAGCAACCTCCTGAAGGTCGGGCGTCTGAACAGGCAACTCCAGAGGGGTGGCGAAGGTAGGAGCCAACCGGACACTCTGCCTACACTGGGCACGTTCCAGCCTCCGCTCGTGGAAACGGAGGTCGACGCGGGTGGAAATAGCGATAAGCTTCTCCAGTGTGGCAGGAATCTCCCTGGTAGCCAAGGCGTCTTTCACATGACCCGCCAGTCCTCTCCAGAACACGGGAATGAGGACTTTATCTGGCCACTCTAATTCCGAGGCCAGAGTCCGAAATTGGACAGCAAAATGGCTGACCAAAGCCGAACCCTGGGTACTTGCCAGCAGTTTGAGCGTCGCATCGTGGGTGACCTGAGGTCCTAGAAAAACCTTTTTCAGAGCCTCCAGAAAACGAGAAGCGCTCTGCACCACACGGTCGTCGCGCTCCCACGGCGGCGTTGCCCACTCCAACGCTCTGCCCGACAGAAGAGCTATCACAAAGCCCACTTGTGCCCGATCCGTGGGGAAACGTGCAGCCAGAAGCTCGAGGTGTATGGAGCACTGACTTACGAATCCCCGACATTGCTTGCTGTCACCAGCAAACTTGTCTGGAAGCGGAGGTGGGACAATGTAGGGACAGAGGTGGCAGAGGACAAACTGGCCCGCAGCTACACTAGCAGCCTGAACAGCGACTGCGGTAACATCCACAGCTGAGGTTGTGCGCTCAAGAGCCGCCAACCTACCCTCCAGCTGCTGGATGTACAGCTGTAATCGCTGTTCATCCTCCATTTTACTAGCCAGACCCTGGCGCTAATATTATGTTATGGGTCTGCGGAACACACCAAATATATAATGTAGAAAGGTGCGTTCGCAGCCCGGGATCCACCGTGCAAGCGGAGCCTGCTGCTAGTAAAAATGGCGCGAGAAGCAAACTCTGTTATCCCGCAAGTCGCCAACATAAACGCCGTAATGCGCTGTGGCAATGAGTGCGAACTCTGTTACTCCACAGAGCCGCTAGGAGGAGAGCCGCAGCGCTATATGGCGATGTGTGCGCACTCACTAGACACAACTGAGTGGCAAAGAAAACACGCTAGGGCGCTGACTAGCGTTGAAAGCGAACCCTGTTAAGTCACAGGGCCGCTGAGAAAAAGTACTGTGTCCTGTAAGGCTCTCAGGTACACAGTTAAGTGCTAAGCGTAAATAAAGCATGATCATGTGCTAATGTCCTGGCGGGAGTCACCCGCAATCTATGGCGTCTGAACGCCAGAACCTGAATACGGCAATCAAAACTCCTCACCGGTTATGCCGGTAATCTAGGGCATCTAGGACACCGACCCTGACCAGCTACCATACCAAAGTCCTCACCGATTAAGTCGGTATTCTAGTAGCTTATTTCAGCCGGGTCCCTATCCACACATACACATGACCACACTGGCGCATAGCATACAATGGTTGATATTAGAGCATGGCGGCCCAGCCATGCTACCCTTTTATAGCAACAGCTACAGGACCTTCCAGGAACAAGGACCAATGAGAAACTGTTACAAACACATGTAGCTACATGACCTTCCTGGCGGACCAATAGGAGCCGCTGCAGCACC
The DNA here is from genome assembly GCA_033576555.1 of Oophaga sylvatica. Taxonomy (NCBI): domain Eukaryota; kingdom Metazoa; phylum Chordata; class Amphibia; order Anura; family Dendrobatidae; genus Oophaga; species Oophaga sylvatica. The sequence continues at coordinate 30,560 of JARQOD010000214.1, read as the reverse complement.
TGAACATGTGACCCCTGATCTCCAATGAGAGATCTCACTCTGGGCATGCTCAGAAGGGAAAACGGCGGACTTTGTCCCAAAGACGTCTGCTTCAGTACTGGCTATAATAGCAGATCCAGGAAAGGCAGCAGCAAGTCACTGCACAGTAGTGGAGTGGGCGAGACGCTTGGACCGACGTCTCTGCTGAGCATGCTCCACTACGGCTGGAGATGAATGGGAGACCGCAGCGTGACGGGTTCGAGACTCCCCTTGTGCAGCAGCGGGAAATCGAACCCTAACAAACCGATCCTTAAAACAAAATAATTGTGGTATAAAGCATACTCCAACAATTTCATTAAAAATACTATTAAAAATTCATCTAATTTATGACTGAATAATTAACGCTTCACTGCAAAGAGGCCATGAGGTTCATGTGGAATAGATGTATATAAAGATTCAACTTTACATGTTGTAATATACATGTCAGTACTCATGTGAATACCATCCAATCATTGCAGTGCTTCAGTCGTATCTCTAATATAAGATGGTAATTTAGTCAGTATGGGTTTAAGAAAAAAATCTAAAAACTTGGAAATAGGTTGAAATAAACTACCATTCCCAGAAATGATGGGGCGCCATGGGGGATCTGTCTTATTTTTGTGAACTTTTGGCAGTAGATACAATGTTGGAACAGATGGTGAATCGATCCGTAATCGTCAAATTGATTTTAGAATAATCCCTTCCTCCAAAACTATATCCAAAATATTGAATAATTTTTCTTGATATATTAAAGTTGGATCTTGTGGTTATCGTTCGTAACATAAGGGATCATTCAATTGTCTAAATGCTTCCCTTTCATATTTTATAGATGGCCACACTACAATATTTCCACCTTTGTCTGATGGCTTAAAGACCACGTCTTTCATTTTGGAGAGTTGCCACAATGCTATTCTTTGTTCATATTTAAAATTATCATACGATCTAGTAGAGGGCAACTGATGTATCTCATCACACACTATTTTACCAAATACCTCAATAGAGGAATTTTGTGAAAGGGAAGGGAAAGATTTCGATTTCTTTTTAATAAAATCTGGGAATTTACCTGGAGTCTCTTCTTGTTTAACAATAAGAGCTTCTAATGCCTGTAATGCGGCAAATTCCATCTCCGTAGATAAAATGTTTGAAGACAATTTATCAGCATGATATTTTTTTAATAGAAGTTTGCGTGCAAACAAGAATGTATCCTTAATTGCCACAAAGTGATCTATTTTTGCTGTAGGGCAAAAACCCAATCCCAGCAATAATACTGAAATTTGATCAAAGGTTAATTGTATATTTGAAAGGTTAATTATCTTCAAAGTACCATCATTGTTAATTTCTTGATCATGATGATTATTGGGTTTTCTTTTACCAGTTGTAAATCTTGTGTTATATCTGTTCAAAACTTCAGCTGAGTCATCATTAGGGGCATTAACAAAACTTAAAGAGCTAACACTTGCTAATGAGCTAAGTGATTCAGATCTCTTCACCAAAGACTTTCCATGCCATTTATATATCTTGTTGGTCTGGTAATCTTGAAGATCCCGCTGGAATTTAGTCACCTTGGACTTTTGAATCTCAGATTCCCATTTAGAAAAATAAGTATTTAATTCACCATCAAATTTAATCAATTGTTCAGCAGTGAGGTTTTTTTTTTATAATTTTTCTTGTAATGTTTTAGTATTATTTTCTAAACATTCAATATTCTGATCAACTTCAATAAAAATGTCCATAAAAATGAGAGAACATATATTACATGCATCCTCCCATTTTTCAATAATACATCATCTTCTAACGGAAAGGATGGGAATACCTGTATGCGTAGGCCACGGGGAATCAAATTACGTTGTAAGTATTGTTCAAGTGAATTTTTATTCTACCAATACTTCGTTCTTTTATACAATATCTCCTTCAAAATCATTTTATCCTCCTGGATATTATCAGGAACTCCATTTATAGTACTATGTCCCGCATCCTTGAAAATAGAAGATAACTGTGACAGCCAATTTGAGTCACAATTTTTGTAATCCATACTATTGTTTTTTTCCCAAATAAAGCAAGATAAAATCCTGTACAGAAAACAAATACCAAAGGTAACCAAATAAATTCTAAAAAAGATGAATATAGACCATCAATATAAACCCTCCAAAAATATTCACCACAGACTGATAATTAATATAAAAAAAATATTTATAAAAAAGGCATATTGACAACAATTATGAACCACAAAATAAATATTTATTAAAATTGATTAAAACCGATAAAATAAATTGTATGGACAGGGCAAGGTGCGCCAGACTGATTAGCAAAAACAGTGCAAAAAGTATTACATAAGAGTAAATTATTCAATCAGAGGCAAAACCAAGTGAATTGAAAAATGTACCAGTGAAAAACTGATAACAAGTGAATATCATATCACATAAATATAATATGAAGTGCAGTTCACGTAGTATGAATCAAATAAATAAGGGTATCCAAAATATAATTAATGTGCACCAATATAATATTAAATAATAATTTATCAATTAAATTTTATATAAATTTCATATAAAACAATATTGAAATGTGCAAAATATATATAGACACCTGTTATGATTTGGTAGCTGAGGAGAGCAGGCAAAAACGGCAATACACCAGAGAGGTTGGAATCTATGGGATTGCAGTACCCTGACTAACCACCACAACTAAAGGCAGCCGTGGAGCGTTCCTACTTTGGTCCTAGACGCCTCATCACAGCCTGAGAGATTAACAACACCTAAAGATAGAAAGAGGAAAGCTATCTGCCCCGGAGCAGATCCCCAAAGAACATAGGAAGCCCCCAAACATGTAATGGCGGTTAGACAAGAGGTAATACAGACACAGACAGAAAATAGTATGAGCAAACGCTGGGGCCCAATCTGCCTAGACAGAAAAGGATAGAAAGGATACTCACTGCAATCCAAAAAAACCCTAAAAAATGCCAACGCTACTGATTGCAGAAACACCTGAGATCACACGACCTCTACCACCTAAATCAGTTCTCTGGTGTAATAAAACTAAGCTGCAGCCACTGAAAAAACTGGAAAAGGCAAATGAACAAATAACAATGGCTCCAGCGGAACTGAGAGGAGCCCAAGCCCCCCGGGGGGAACCTGGCTAACCTCACAGAAATGCAGAGAAATATGCAAATGATAAGCACAAAAACAAAAACAGAAAATATCTTATCTGAAAGCAGAAGAAGAGGCAAGACTCAGCAAGCTTCCAAGTGAACCAGGAACCACAGTTGAGACAAGAACAATTGCTCACCGGCAACCATGATGGGAGGGAACCTCCCTTATATAAGACCAGTCTGTGACTCCTGATTGCCAATCCTCATTGAATGGCTCAGTACTGTTTGTAACCACCAGAGGGAGCTTCTGCTCAGAATTCACTTCCAAAACATCCACAACAGTACCCCCCCCTGAGGAGGGGTCACCGAACCCTCATTTGTACAACCAGGTCGGTCAGGATGAGCTCGGTGATAGGCACGGATCAGTCTCCTAGCATGGATGTCCGAAGCAAACACCCAAGAATTGTCCTCCTGACCATAACCTCTCCACTTAACCAAATACTGGAGTTTCCGTCTAGAAAAAGGAGAATCCAATATTTTATCATCCACATACTCCAGATTGCCCTCAACCAAAATAGGGTCGGGAGGCGCAGCCATAGGAACCACTGGCTCGACAAACCTCTTTAATAAGGACTTGTGGAACACGTTATGGATCTTAAATATCCCTGGAAGAAGTAAACGAAAGGAAACAGGATTAAGAATCTCTATGATCTTATAAGATCCAATGAACCTAGGCTTAAACTTAGGATATGCAACTCTCCTAGGGATATTTCTTGAGGACAACCAGACCAAGTCCCCCACTTTAAACTGAGGACCATCAGTCCTATGCCGGTTGGCAAACCGCTGGGCCTTCTCCTGAGAGAGGGACAACCTCTCCACTACCTGGTCCCAAATCTGCTGCATACGCTCCACAACAGAGTCAACACCCAGACAGACAGAAGCCTCCGTCTGTCCCGAAGAAAATCGAGGGTGAAACCCAAAATTGCAGAAAAATGGAGACATCAAAGTGGCAGAGCTTGCCCTATTATTAAGAGCAAACTCAGCCAAAGGCAAAAAAGAGACCCAGTCATCTTGATCAGCAGACACAAAGCATCTCAGATAAGTCTCCAATGTCTGGTTTGTTCTCTCAGTTTGTCCATTGGTCTGAGGATGAAAAACAGAGGAGAAAGACAATTGAACACCAAGTTTTAGAACAAAAAGTCCTCCAAAATCTGGAAACAAACTGGACTCCTCTGTCAGACACAATGTTCTCAGGAATGCCGTGTAACCGAACCACGTGCAGAAGGAACAAAGGCACCAATTCGGAGGAGGAAGGCAACTTAGGTAATGGCATAAGATGTATCATCTTGGAAAACCTATCACAAATCACCCAGATAACGGTCATTCTCTGAGAAACAGGGAGGTCGGAAATAAAATCCATAGAGCTATGGGTCCATGGTCTCTTGGGCACAGGCAATGGCATCAACAAACCACTAGAGCGAGAGCAAGGCTTGGAGCGAGAGCAAGTCCCACAGGACTGCACAAACTCCCTGACGTCACGAGACAAAGTAGGTCACCAAAAGGACCGACTCATCAAGTCTCTGGTACCAAAAATTCCGGGATGACAGGCCAACGTGGAACAATGAATCTCAGACATCACACTCTTTTTCCACCGGTCTGGGACAAACAATTTCCCAATAGGGCAGCGCTCGGGTTTATCCTCCTGACACCCTTCCAGAGCCAGTCTCAAATTGGGAGAGATGGCGGAAAGAACTACACCCTCTTTCAAAATAACAGCAGGATCAGATAACTCAGGAGAGTCCGCAAGGAAACTTGTTATGATTTGGTAGCTGAGGAGAGCAGGCAAAAAAGGCAATACACCAGAGAGGTTGGAATCTACTGGATTGCAGTACCCTGACTAACCACCACAACTAAAGGCAGCCGTGGAGCGTACCTACGTTGGTCCTAGACGCCTCGTCACAGCCTGAGAAGCTAACTACACCTAAAGATAGAAAGAGGAAAACTATCTGCCCCGGAGCAGATCCCCAAAGAACATAGGAAGCCCCCAAACATGTAATGGCGGTTAGACAAGAGGAAATACAGACACAGACAGAAAATAGTATGAGCAAACGTTGGGGCCCAATCTTCCTAGAAAGAAAAGGATAGGAAGGACACTTACTGCAATCCAAAAAACCCTAAAAAAAATACCAACACACTAATTGCAAAAACACCTGAGATCACACGACCTCTACCACCTAATTTAGTTCTCTGGTGTAACAAAACTAAGCAGCAGCCACTGAAAAACTGGAAAAGGCAAATGAACAAATAACAGTGGCTCAGATAAACTGACAGGAGCACAAGCCCCCGGTGGGGACCTGGCTGACCTCCACAGAAGTGCAGGACAAAATGCAAAAAGCAAGCACAAAAATAAAAGCAGAAAATATTTATCTGTTAGCAGAAGATGCAGGCAAGACACAGCAAGCTTCCAAGTGAACCAGGAACCAAAGTTGAGACAAGAACAATTGATCACCGGCAACCCTGATGGGAGGGAACCTCCCTTATATAAGACCAGTCTGTAACACCTGATTGCCAATCTTCACAATCTTCATTGAATAGTTCAGTACTGTTTGTAACCACCAGAGGGAGCTTCTGCTCAGAATTCATTTCTAACACATTCACAACAGAAACTCCTCGAGAGGGCATCCGCCTTAACATTCTTAGTGCCAGGAAGAAAGGAAACCACAAAATTAAATTGTGTGAAAAACAAGGCCCACCTGGCCTGTCTAGGATTAAGTCGCTTGGCTGATTCCAGATAAACCAGATTCTTATGGTCCGTGAGGACCACCACCTGATGTTTGGCTCCCTCCAGCCAATGTCTCCACTTTTCAAAAGCCCACTTCATGGCCAATAACTCCCAATTACCCATGTCATAATTACGTTCAGTTGGAGAAAATTTTCGAGAGAAAAGGCACAAGGGTTACTTTTAGAGGTCTCAGGATCTCTTTGGGACAGAACGGCACCTGCCTCAATTTCAGAGGCATCAACCTCCACCTGAAATGGCAGAGAAACATCAGGCTGCCGTAGAACAGGAGCAGAAGTGAATCTCTGCTTAAGTTCCTGAAACGCACAGACTGCCTCAGGAGGCCAATTCATCACATCAGAACCCTTTTTGGTCAAATCAGTCAATGGTTTAACAATAACAGAGAAATTACCAATAAATTTACGATAAAAATTGGCAAAACCCAAGAATCTCTGAAGAGTAGTGTTGAGCATTCCGATACCGCAAGTATCGGGTATCGGCCGATATTCGCCGTATCGGAATTCCGATACTTAGTTCCAATACTTTTCCTATATCGTATACCGGAATCGGAAGTTCCCATAATTCTTTGAGAGGCAGTGTGATTTTATTCAGCCAATGAGGATTCCTAAGAAGTGTGGGCACATCCTGTAATGCTGCGGTCATGTTAACTAATGGCATGGCTGTGATTGGATGCTGAAATGATGTCAGAATGCACTATAAAAGGCGCCGCCGCCATTTTAGCGTCACTGTGCTGTGAATTCAGTTAGGGACAGAACGCTGCTCTGCTGACTCTGAGGGACAGTTACAGATATCGTTTTTGTGAATTGTTCTGTAGGCAGGCTATTTGAGAAACCGCTTTGTAAATCATCCTTTTTCCTTGCAGTGTTGTTTTCACAGCTCTGTGCAAGGTGTGTGTGTGAGTGCAGGTGACGCTGCAGTTTGCTCTGCATCCAACGCTGTTTGTAGTCATCTGCACGTGTCACTCACTGACTCTTTTTGTTATTTTATTTTGTGGAATTGGTGCTGCTCCATTCAATTGAAATTAACAGTGCTCTATTAGTGTGACGCGCTTCCATCAGTATACAATACATTGGTGCAAACACTATAGAAGTACACAAAGGAGCCTTTCACAGCTAGTGAACAGTTGTGTGCAGTGTTCACTGTAGTCTGTGAGGTTTTCATTTTTTGAGTGCAGATCACGCTCCAGTTAGTTCTTCAACCACTGCTGGTTGTAGTCTGCTGAGCGTCTGTCACTGCCTCATCCTTGACATTTTTCTCTAATTGGTGCTGCTCCATTCTATTTCAAAAAAATCAAATCTATTAGTGTGACGCGCTTCCATCCGTATACAATACATTGGTTGCAAACACTATAGAAGTACACAAAGGGGCCTTTCACAGCTAGTGAACAGTTGTGTGCAGTGTTCACTGTAGTCTGTGAAGTTTTCATTATTTGAGTGCAGATCACGCTACAGTTAGTTCTTCAACCACTGCTGGTTGTAGTCTGCTGAGCGTCTGTCACTGCCTCATCCTTGACATTTTTCTCTAATTGGTGCTGCTCCATTCTATTTCAAAAAACTCAAATCTATTAGTGTGACGCGCTTCCATCCGTATACAATACATTGGTTGCAAACACTATAGAAGTACACAAAGGGGCCTTTCACAGCTAGTGAACAGTTGTGTGCAGTGTTCACTGTAGTCTGTGAGGTTTTCATTTTTTGATGCAGATCACGCTACAGTTAGTCTTCAACCACTGCTGTTGTAGTCTGCTGAGCGTCTGTCACTGCCCATCTTGACATTTTCTCTAATTGGTGCTGCTCCATCTATTCAAAAAACTCAAATCTATTAGTGTGACGCGCTTCCATCCGTATACAATACATTGGTTGCAACACTATAGAAGTACACAAAGGGCCTTTCACAGCTAGTGAACAGTTGTCTGCAGTGTTCACTGCAGTCTCTGAGGAATAACCACACTTAGGCCTTATAACTTTTCTGACTTCTTTATCAATCTACCAGATGAAGAAGGCAGGGAGTAAGGCACGTGGTCGTGGCCGTGGAGTTTCAGCAGGGAGAGGACGTGGGGATTCTGTGGCTGCTGCCGCCCCCAGTGACACAGCATCCACCAGTTTTCCCCGTGAGCGTTCCTTTATGCGCACTTTTGTAGGAGTTCGGCGTACCCCCCTGCTGCGGGAAGAACAAATTGAAGCCGTTGTTGGTTGGATGGCAGCCAATGCATCGACTTCAATTGCTTCCACCTCCTCTCAGGACCACAGCACTGTTGAACAACCATCTGTCTCTTCACCGCCTGCCAAATTGCCCAGGCAGTCAGAGAGCTCTGTACAGGAGCCAGCTGAGTCTCTGCTTCTGTTCTCAGAATCTGTTGGCTTGCAAACAGGGGCCCAGCCAAGCAGCATTCTGGAATGTGAAGAAGAGGTGTCTCTCTGAATCTGAAGAGGCGGGTGAGCCAGTGCCGATGGTCAGCACACCGCAGAACGCATCTGATGATGATGAGACTCAGGTGCCAGTTTCTGTTGAGCATGGTGCTGGCCAGACCACCCAACAGCAGCAGGTGTTGGAAGAGGGTAGTGGAGATGATGAGGTCCAAGACCCAACATGGCGTGAGGAACAGGAAGGTGGTGGGAGCAGCTCTGAGGAAGAGATTGCCCCAACGGTTGAAACAGGAGGGAGAGGTAGGCTGCAGACTCGGTTGCCTGTAGCCTCCAGTTTGGCACCCGTTCGGAGAAGTTCTCTTCCAAAAGCCAAAATGGGCGCTCCCAGGACTTGCACTGCGTGGTCCTTTTTTGACACACTTGCAGATGATATTTGCTATGTCAAATGCAAGCTGTGTAATCAAAAAGTAAAAAGAGGTAAAAGTGTCAGTAACCTCAATACCACAAATATGTGGAAACATGTGCGGACAAAGCACGTGGTTGAATTACAAAGACACACTGGAGATGTAGGCCAACCTACAGCAGCACCTACATCTTCAGCTCGTGTTGGAGCCTCTTCCTCCAGCTCACACACAGCTGGTTCGGCTTCCTCACAGGATCGCCATGGAAGAACCTCTGTCACTGTTGTCCAGAGACCCAGTGTTATTCCACCCAGAGCTGCAAGTTCCCTGTCATCCTCACACTCCCAGGCCACAAAACAGCCATCGGTAGCACAGGCATGGGATAAAAGACAGCCATACTCGGCAAACCATCCACGAGCACAGGCTCTGAATGCTGGCATTGCAAAACTCCTGTCCCTTGAAATGCTGTCATTCAGGCTGGTGGAGACTGACAGTTTCCGTAACTTAATGGCATTGGCAGTCCCACAATACAATGTGCCCAGCAATACAATTATTTCAGCAGGCAAGCCGTCCCTGGTCTGCAAAAGCATGTTGAGGGAAAAATTAAACATGCGCTACTAAACGCCGTCAGTAGCAAGGTCCACCTGACCACCGATGCGTGGACCAGTACCCATGGCCAGGGACGATACCTTTCCCTCACTGCCCATTGGGTCAATGTTGTGGAGCCGGGTACAGATCTTGCGAGTGGCGCTGTACGTGTTCTGCCAACTCCAAGGATTGCAGGAATCCAGTCTGTACACATTGACTCCTCCTCCTACTCCAGTTCCTCAGAATCATCGCTGCAGGAGCCGTCACGGTCTACCTCCACATGGACCCATGAACGCTTACCTGTTGCGACCGATATGAGCACAGCCATGGCCAAACGTCAACAGGCCGTCCTGAAATTAATTTCCATGGGGAATCGAAGCCACACAGTGCAGGAGCTCTGGAATGCCATCAAGCAGGAGAGCGACGTGTGGTTTTTGACAGCGAATCTCCAGCCAGGCTTGGTAGTGTGTGACAATGGCCGAAATCTGGTGGCAGCTCTGGGCCTTGGCAACCTCACTCACATACCATATCTGGCACATGTGCTCAACTTGGTCGTGCAGAGTTTTTTGAGGGACTATCCGGATCTTGATGCACTGCTGCACAAGGTCCACCTATTCCCAATCAAATGGAATAGCATTAATATTTTTTTTTTAAAGATGTTCGCATTGACTAACAAATTGACAATGTTGTTAACCTTTTTTCTATTTTGGCAAATATGTATGTTTCACAACTTCATGCTCTTCACCTTTTTAACTTTTGCCACACTTTCTCCTTCATAATCTTCAGCAGCATCATCTTTTTCATCAAATTATTCTTCATCTTCACCTTCTTTATCTTCTTCTTAAACTTATTGCTATTCATCTTTTTGTTAACATTACTCATATTGTTCTTATTAAACTATTATTCTTCTTCATATTCTACTTCATCTTCATCATATTCTTATTTGTGACAGAGATTCCTGTACTTGTAATCTGTAAAAGTATGAATTTTTCATCCTTGCGTTCTTGCTGTCACAAAAGATTTAAATTACAACAGTATTTGTCCGTGTTCAGTTTAGCCTGCAGCAGCAGGCATTTTTCAGGGGCACCACGAGGAGGAACGGACTCACCCCCATACACTGCTTAGTCTTCTTCTGCTTATAATTTAGAGCATATATTTTGCTCTTCATTTTGGTCTTATACTTCATGTTCTTATGCTTTTTCATCTTCTGCTTATTGTTCTTCTGTCTCTTGTTCTGTATCTTGTAGTTTGTCTGAACCTTCTTTGTCCTGTTGGTGATCTTCTTCTGGGTAATCTTTTATTTCTTCTTTGTGATGGTGTTCAGGCTGGTTGGCTTCATGCTCGTCGTCCTTGTGGTCGTCATCTTCATTCGGGTGGTCATCAGGGTCGTCGTCTTCATTGTTGGAGATCCATAGTGATTACCCAACAAAACATTTAAAAAATATTCAATTTGTAAATGTAGCTGAAGGTACAGGAAGGCTGACTAACTTCCGAGAACCAGCTGACGTTACTGGAACCCGGACGGGTATCAGATGGTACAAGAGACAATAGAAGTAACGAGGACCAGCTGACTGTGCTGGAACCCGGAGGGGCAGAAGAAGGAAAAGAGCCAATGGCACAACCGAGGACCAGCTGACGTTACTGGGACACGGTTACTAAGCAGGAGGTACCTGTGCTCCAAAGCACTACCAAGGACCAGCAGACGTTGCTGGAACTCGGATACCGAGATGGAAGCACCTAGGCCAAAGGCACTGCGGAGAACCAGTTGACGGTACTGGAACCCGGACGGGTAGCAGAAGGTACAAGAGCCAATGCAAGTAATGAGGAACAGCTGACTGTGCTGGAACCCGGAGGGGCAGCAGAAGGAAAAGAGCCAATGGCACAACCGAGGACCAGCTGACGTTACTGGGACACGGTAACTAAGCAGGAGGTACCTGTGCTCCAAAGCACTACCAAGGACCAGCAGACGTTGCTGGAACTCGGATGCCAAGATGGAGGCACCTAGGCCAAAGGCACTGCGGAGAACCATTTGACGGTACTGGAACCCGGACGGGTAGCAGAAGGTACAAGAGCCAATGCAAGTAATGAGGACCAGCTGACTGTGCTGGAACCCGGAGGGGCAGCAGAAGGAAAAGAGCCAATAGCACAACCGAGGACCAGCTGACGTTACTGGGACACGGTTACTAAGCAGGAGGTACCTGTGCTCCAAAGCACTACCAAGGACCAGCAGACGTTGCTGGAACTCGGATACCGAGATGGAGGCACCTAGGCCAAAGGCACTGTGGAGAACCAGTTGGCGGTACTGGAACCCGGACGGGTAGCAGAAGGCACCCATGAAAATGTAAGTTGACAGTCCGCAAGCCGTCCGCAGTTACCGAATCACACAGTCCTACAGTGGGTGCTTGTCCTATTGTCACAACGGAAACAGCCTTTATTTACATATCCCACAGCACACATAGGAATGACCTAAACTGCAGGCACCATATAGTCGGCTAACCAGAATGCAACACGACAGGACAACTTATTGGAGGCTAATTGACGTTTACACTGCCAGGAAACAGCTGTCGTGCTGTAACCAGGCTGGGCAGGAGTCAGTACCCGTGCCAAGTACTTCCGAGCAACAACTGGCAGTGTTGGAGCCCACAGATGAGAAGAGAACAGGGTGGAGGCAGCAGGACTTTTTGCCGTACACACAGCAGGGGAACAGCTGACATTACTGAACCCCAGTAACACAGGAGCAAGTGTTGACTGTGCTAACAGCACTTCCAGGCAATACATTGGTTTCAAACACTATAGAAGTACACAAAGGGGCCTTTCACACCTAGTGAACAGTTGTGTGCAGTGTTCACTGCAGTCTCTGCGGAATAACCACACTTAGGCCTTATAACTTTTCAGACTTTCTTTATCAATCTACCAAGATGAAGAAGGCAGGGAGTAAGGCACGTGGTCGTGGCCGTGGAGTTTCAGCAGGGAGAGGACGTGTGGATTCTGTGGCTGCTGCCGCCCCCAGTGACACAGCATCCACCAGTTTTCCCCGTGAGCTTTCCTTTATGCGCACTTTTGTAGGAGCTCGGCGTACCCCCCTGCTGCGGGAAGAACAAATTGAAGCCGTTGTTGGTTGGATGGCAGCCAATGCATCGACTTCAATTGCTTCCACCTCCTCTCAGGACCACAGCACTGTTGAGCAACCATCTGTCTCTTCACCGCCTGCCAAATTGCCCAGGCAGTCAGAGAGTTCTGTACAGGAGCCAGCTGAGTGTCAGCTTCTGTTCTCAGAATCTGTTGGCTTGCAAACAGGGGCCCAGCCAAGCAGCATTCTGGAATGTGAAGAAGAGGGAGTATGCAGTGATGCACAACAGCTGTGTCTCTCTGAATCTGAAGAGGCGGGTGAGACAGTGCCGATAGTCAGCACACCGCAGAACGCATCTGATGATGATGAGACTCAGGTGCCAGTTTCTGTTGAGCATGGTGCTGGCCAGACCACCCAACAGCAGCAGGTGTTGGAAGAGGGTAGTGGAGATGATGAGGTCCAAGACCCAACATGGCGTGAGGAACAGGAAGGTGGTGGGAGCAGCTCAGAGGAATAATAATAATAATAATATTTATTTATATAGCGCCATCATATTCCGCAGCGCTTTACAGTTTAGCAGTTTCAGAACACAAGTGATAAGTAACAACGTTAACAATACAATAATTAAAGCAAAATAAGTCGCCCCTGCTCGTGACAGCTTACAATCTACAATGAGATGGGGGAGATACAAAGTATAGGTGTTTATATACAATGGTGCATTTACAATGATGGTCCAGCCATCTTAAGGGAGTGAGGGATGGATGGAGATAGTGAATGGGCTACACACACAGACTTACACAAAGAATGACTTTGATTAGTGAATGTGATAGGCCGCTCTGAACAAATGTCTTTTGAGGGAGCGCCTGAAACCATGCAAATTGTGGATAGTCCTAATTTCTTGGGGTAGAGCATTCCAGAGGATTGGCGCAGCGCGGGAGAAGTCTTGGAGTTGGGAGTGGGAGTTACGGATTAGTGCAGAGGTTAGTCGAAAGTCGTTTGCAGAGCGCAGCAGTCGGTTAGGCCGATAGATAGAAATGAGGGAGGAGATGTAGGGGGGGTGCTGCACTGTGGATAGCTTTGTGGCTGAGAACCAGTACTTTGAATTGGATACTATAATGAATGGGCAGCCAGTGTAAGGACTGGCGAAGAGCGGACGCGTCCGAGTACCGATTAGCCAGATGGATTACCCTGGCTGCTGCATTAAGGATGGACTGGAGAGGGGATAGTCGAGTAATGGGGAGGCCAAGTAATATAGCGTTGCAGTAGTCCAGGCGTGAGTGGATCAATGCTACAGTGAGGGTTTTTGTTGTTTCCATGGTGCGAAAAGGGCGGATTCTAGAGATGTTCTTTAGGTGTAGGCGGCAAGAGCGGGCAAGAGATTGTATATGGGAGGTGAAGGAGAGATTGGTGTCAAACATAACACCCAGACAGCGAGCCTGCTGCCGGGGTGTTATTATGGTGCCGCCCATGGAGAGGGATATGTCAAATTTAGTGAGTTTAGTAGACAGCAGGAGCAGAAGAAGTTCAGTTTTTGAGAGGTTGAGTTTCAGATATAGAGCGGACATGATGTTGGAGACTGCGGACAGACAGTCGGTGGCGTTCTGTAGTACAGCGGGGGTGAGGTCGGGGGATGACGTGTATAGTTGTGTGTCATCAGCATAAAGATGGTACTGAAAGCCAAATCTGCTGATGGTCTGTCCAATTGGGGCTGTGTAGAGAGAGAAGAGAAGGGGGCCAAGGACTGAGCCCTGGGGTACACTGACAGTGAGAGGAAGAGAAGATGACGTGGAGCCAGAGAACAAAACACTGAAGGAGCGGTCAGAAAGATAGGAGGAGAACCAGGAGAGAACAGTGTCCTTAATACCTAGTGAGTGTAGCCTAGACAGTAGGAGACGGTGGTCAACCGTGTCGAAAGCTGCAGAAAGGTCGAGAAGAATGAGCAAAGAGTGGTCACCATTACGTTTTGCTGTAAGAAGGTCATTGCTCACTTAGATGACGGCAGTTTTTGGCGAATGTAGGGGGCGTAAGCTGGACTGTGAAGGGTCTAGGAGGGAGTGATTGGAGAGGTAACGGGTGAGGCGGGAGAAGACTAGGCGCTCCAAAAGTTTAGAGATGAAGGGGAGATTGGAGACCGGTCTGTATTTGTTTGTGCAGGAAGGGTCGAGAGCGGGTTTATTTTGTAGTGGAGTAATGATGGAGTGTTTGAAGGCAGATGGGAAAATGCCAGAGGAGAGTGAGAGATTAAAGATTTTATTTAGGTGAGTTGTGATAACTGGAGAGAGAGACTGGCGGAGATGTGAGGGAATGGGGTCGGTAGTGCATGTAGTCGGACGAGAGGAAGAGAGGAGTCTGGACTCTGGAGACTTCTTCTTCTGTGATGGGATCAAATGTGGAAAGTTAGCCAGGGGAACAGCAGGGTGGGATGGGAGTCACAGCCCTTGGTGGTTGAGAGCAGATTTCCTGACGGATAGTATATATTTTTTATATAAAATGGGAGGCCAGGTCGTCAGCACAAATGTCTGTGATAGGGGCTTGTGCTTTTGGCCTGAGGAGGGAGTGAAAAGTGTCAAACATTTTCTTGGGGTTGTTGGCTAGTGAGGAGATCAGGGTGGTGAAGTAGGTTTGTTTGGCGAGGTGAAGGGCAGCATTATAAGTTCTTAACATGAATTTAAAGTGGATGAAGTCTTGTGGTGTGCGGGTTTTTCTCCAAAGGCGTTCAGCACTCCTAGAGCATCGCTGAAGAAGTTGAGTTTGCAATGTGATCCAGGGCTGTTTTACTGTGTGTTTGGAAGTTCTGAGGGTGAGCGGCGCTACTTGGTCAAGGATGCTTCTAAGAGTGTCATTGTAGTGATGAACAGCCAGATCAGGACTGGAAAAAGAGGAGATTGGGGACAGTGATGAGTGTAGGGAATCTGAAAGTGTCTGAGGGTTAATGGCTTGTAGATTTCTGAATGTGTCGTAGGTAGGAGTGCGCTGGGGTGGTGGAGGATTTGTGAGCGTGAAGGAGAGAATGTTGTGGTCAGACAGTGGAAGCGGTGAGTAGAGTTGAGCGATACTTTCCGATATCCAAAAGTATCGGAATCGGAATGGTATCGCCGATACCCAAAAAATATCGGCGATACCCGATACCGGAAATCCAATGTAAGTCTATGGGAACAAAATATCGGAATTAAAAAAACCCCATTCTTGCCTTGTTGGTTAATTGTACATGAAGGAAAACAACAAAGAGTAATGTACAATGTATTGGGGAAGGTTGAGGAGACATTAAAGGCATAGATGTTTAACCCAATCAAATGGAATAGCTAAATATTTTTTTTTTTAAAGATGTTCGGATTGACGAAGAAATTGACAATGTTGTTAACGTTTTTTCTATTTTGGCAAATATGTATATTTCACAACTTCCATGCTCTTCACCTTTTTAACTTTTGACACACTTTCTCCTTCATAATCTTCAGCAGCATCATCTTTTTCATCAAATTATTCTTCATCTTCACCTTCTTTATCTTCTTAAACTTCTTGCTATTCATCTTTTTGTTAACATTACTCATATTCTTCTTATTAAACTATTATTCTTCTTCATATTGTACTTCATCTTCTTCATCATATTCTTATTTGTGACAGAGATTCCTGTACTTGTAATCTGTCAAAGTATGAATTTTTCATCCTTCCGTTCTTGCTGTCACAAAAGATTTAAATTACAACAGTATTTGTCCGTGTTCAGTTTAGCCTGCAGCAGCAGGCATTTTCCAGGGGCACCACGAGGAGGAACGGACTCACCCCCATACACTGCTTAGTCTTCTTCTGCTTATAATTTAGAGCATATATTTAGCTCTTCATTTTGGTCTTATACTTCATGTTCTTCTGCTTTTTCATCTTCTGCTTATTGTTCTTCTGTCTCTTGTTCTGTATCTTGTAGTTTGTCTTAACCTTCTTTGTCCTGTTGGTGATCTTCTTCTGGGTAATCTTTTATTTCTTCTTTGTGATGGTGTTCAGGCTGGTTGGCTTGATGCTCGTCGTCCTTGTGGTCGTCATCTTCTTCGGGGTGGTCATCAGGGTCGTCGTCTTCATTGTTGGAGATCCAGAGTGATTACAAAAAAACATTTAAAAAATCTTCAATTTGTAAATGTAGCTGAAGGTACAAGAAGGCTGACTAACTTCCGCGAACCAGCTGACGTTACTGGAACCCGGACGGGTATCAGATGGTACAAGAGACAATGGAAGTAACGAGGACCAGCTGACTGTGCTGGAACCCGGAGGGGCAGCAGAAGGAAAAGAGCCAATGGCACAACCGAGGACCAGCTGACGTTACTGGGACACGGTTACTAAGCAGGAGGTACCTGTGCTCCAAAGCACTACCAAGGACCAGCAGACGTTGCTGGAACTCGGATACCGAGATGGAGGCACCTAGGCCAAAGGCACTGCGGAGAACCAGCTGACGGTACTGGAACCCGGACGGGTAGCAGAAGGTACCCATGGAAATTTAAGTTGACAGGCCGCGAGCCGGCCGCAGTTACCGAATCCCACAGTACTACAGTGGGTGATTGTCCTATTGTCACAACGGAAACAGCCTTTATTTGCATATCCCGCAGCACACATAGGAAGCACCTAAACTACAGGCACCATAGAGTCGGCTAACCCGACCTCAACACGACAGGACAACTTATTGGAGGCTAAGTGACGTTTACACTGACAGGAAACAGATGGCGTGCTGTAACCAGTCTGGGCAGGAGTGAGTACCCGTGCCAATGACACTTCCGAGCAACAACTGTCGGTGTTGGAGCCCAGGGATGAGAAGAGAACCGGTTGGAGGCAGCAGGACTTTTTGCCGTTCACACAGCAGGGGAACAGCTGACATTACTGAACCCCAGTAACACAGGAGCAAGTGTTGACTGTGCTAACAGCACTTCCGAGCAACAACTGGCGGTGTTGTAGCCCAGGGATGAGAAGAGAACAGGGTGGAGGCAGCAGGACTTTTTGCCGTTCACACAGCAGGGGAACAGCTGACATTACTGAACCCCAGTAACACAGGAGCAAGTGTTGACTGTGCTAACAGCACTTCCGAGCAACAACTGGCGGTGTTGTAGCCCAGGGATGAGAAGAGAACAGGGTGGAGGCAGCAGGACTTTTTGCCGTTCACACAGCAGGGGAACAGCTGACATTACTGAACCCCAGTAACACAGGAGCAAGTGTTGACTGTGCTAACAGCACTTCCGAGCAACAACTGGCGGTGTTGGAGCCCAGGATGAGAAGAGAACAGGGTGGAGGCAGCAGGACTTTTTGCCGTTCACACAGCAGGGGAACAGCTCACATTACTGAACCCCAGTAACACAGGAGCAAGTGTTGACTGTGCTAACAGCAATTCCGAGCAACAACTGGCGGTGTTGTAGCCCAGGGTGAGAAGAGAACAGGGTGGAGGCAGCAGGACTTTTTGCCGTTCACACAGCAGGGGAACAGCTGACATTACTGAACCCCATTAACACAGGAGCAAGTGTTGACTGTGCTAACAGCACTTCCGAGCAACAACTGGCGGTGTTGTAGCCCAGGGATGAGAAGAGAACAGGGTGGAGGCAGCAGGACTTTTTGCCGTTCACACAGCAGGGGAACAGCTGACATTACTGAACCCCAGTAATACAGGAGCAAGTGTTGACTGTGCTAACAGCACTTCCGAGCAACAACTGGCGGTGTTGTAGCCCAGGGAAGAAAAGAGAACAGGGTGGAGGCAGCAGGAATTTTTGCCGTTCACACAGCAGGGGAACAGCTGACATTACTGAACCCCAGTAACACAGGAGCAAGTGTTGACTGTGCTAACAGCACTTCCAAGCAACAACTGGCGGTGTTGGAGCCAGGGATGAGAAGAGAACAGGGTGGAGGCAGCAGGACTTTTTGCCGTTCACACAGGAGGGGAACAGCTGACATTACTGAACCCCAGTAACACAGGAGCAAGTGTTGACTGTGCTAACAGCACTTCCGAGCAACAACTGGCGGTGTTGGAGCCCAGGGATGAGAAGAGAACAGGGTGGAGGCAGCAGGACTTTTTGCCGTTCACACAGCAGGGGAACAGCTGACATTACTGAACCCCAGTAACACAGGAGCAAGTGTTGACTGTGCTAACAGCACTTCCGAGCAACAACTGGCGGTGTTGGAGCCCAGGGATGAGAAGAGAACAGGGTGGATGCAGCAGGACTTTTTGCCGTTCACACAGCAGGCGAACAGCTGACATTACTGAACCCCAGTAACACAGGAGCAAGTGTTCACTGTGCTAACAGCATTTCCGAGCAACAACTGGCGGTGTTGTAGCCCAGGGATGAGAAGAGAACAGGGTGGAGGCAGCAGGACTTTTTGCCGTTCACACAGCAGGGAACAGCTGACATTACTGAACCCCAGTAACACAGGAGCAAGTGTTGACTGTGCTAACAGCACTTCCGAGCAACAACTGGCGGTGTTGGAGCCCAGGGATGAGAAGAGAACAGGGTGGAGGCAGCAGGACTTTTTGCCGTTCACACAGCAGGGGAACAGCTGACATTACTGAACCCCAGTAACACAGGAGCAAGTGTTGACTGTGCTAACAGCACTTCCGAGCAACAACTGGCGGTGTTGGAGCCCAGGGATGAGAAGAGAACAGGGTGGAGGCAGCAGGACTTTTTGCCGTTCACACAGCAGGGGAACAGCTGACATTACTGAACCCCAGTAACACAGGAGCAAGTGTTGACTGTGCTAACAGCACTTCCGAGCAACAACTGGCGGTGTTGGAGCCCAGGGATGAGAAGAGAACAGGGTGGAGGCAGCAGGACTTTTTGCCGTTCACACAGCAGGGGAACAGCTGACATTACTGAACCCCAGTAACACAGGAGCAAGTGTTGACTGTGCTAACAGCACTTCCGAGCAACAACTGGCGGTGTTGGAGCCCAGGGTCAAGGAGGATGTTTAAATACTAGATCAAGTATTTTCCTTGTTACGTGTCAATTAAAAATGTCTATACTCCAAACAAGAGAAATATAACCTTTAGTACCATAAGATGATGATTTTACTTTAAAAAATATATGTAAATTAATAATTGACAAACATAAACGCATACATTAACATGTTGAAAAGCAATGCAAACCACAATTAAAAATAGGTTAAATAATCTGCTATACGGTTTTAAATAAAAGCATACAAGTACATATCAGAATCCATTAATGATGGATAAGTAACAGTATGTACACCATTTTTATTGTATAGGCAATGAATGGCTGACTTAAAAACATAATCAGCATTACAAGTTATCTGTGACATTCATAAAACTTTACATTTGCTGAATAATATCACTAAAAAGTTTTTAAAAATATCTAAAATTTCCATCATGTAATACTGATAATATGTGCCAATCATTTATATTAACAAACAAAACCTTTAAAAAGTGCATAGTGCATAGTGAAAACAGCTATTTATGCCTGACTGTGGACTTGCAAGCATGACAACGGATAGATAAGGTATATATAGATGAGACTGCATAGCCACAGATGGTGAATGGCGATGTAATACTGTACCTCAATAAAGTGTGCGTTACTACTACATCCTTTTTTTTATATAGCTTTATAAAAGGGTACGTGCATGTATGCTTGCGCCTTTGGACGCACAGACTGGCTTCCTGCTGTGACGCGTTGGGTATTGGAGCGTCTGTGCGTCTTATGACGCAGACTAACATTTATGGTGCGCATCGTTCATCATCGCAAGCGTACCGACAACACAAAGGCGTTGTCATGACTGCTTTACTCAGTAAAAATGCACCTATGATGAAACATACACGCATGTGCCCTATTACATAACAAGCTACAAGAAAAACGCGTGTGAGGTGTGACACAGCTGTTTTGTTAAGGTACAGTATTATATCGACATTGTACAGGTGTCCATATTCAGTCTGATAAATAGATATCATTCACCTATTTTATCAGTTGTCGTTCTTTCAGCACCACTTACAGGTATATATTTTGCTATTGTGACTATGCACTATTGACTTTAACAAGGTAATGCCTGATTTTTGTTACCGATTATCATGTTTACATGAAGGACCTTTATGATATGGGCTGTTAACTTTCTAATTAAATATGTATTTTTTAAAATGACACAAATATAAGTAATGTTGAAGAGGACTATTCCTACATGCATTGTTTGCACAATATTACAGGTGTACATCACGTCCCTTAATCAACATTGGATTATTATATTTACTTGTATGCTTTTATTTAAAAGCCAAGAACACTGAAGTCTAACCTGCGCACTGCAGCTGTTGTCAAAGTTCAACCCACATTATGCACTTCCAACATTGCAGCATTTGAGTCATGATGTGAGTTGGATTTGTCTAAGCTATGGAGTGACAAGGTTGACCATCAGTATCCTATAGCATAACTAGGCTTTTGTGTTAGCATTTGTTTTCGACATGTGCATATCTGAAATAATATGTCACAATTATTTTGTTACAGATTTGTGACAAAGACTAATCATTTTATGGTTTTAAAGCTGACGTTTCAATTGTTTACAGCTTAGAAATCAGGGTGTAGCCTCATATGTATGTGTAGCACTAGACACTTTGACATGTCATGTTTTTTTCACCATGTGTAGGTAGCTAGCAGTAATTTTTGCCAGACACACAGCAGGGGAACAGCAGGCGTTACTGAACCCCACAAACACATCAGCGATTGTTTTCATCTGTGCATCTAACACTTCTGAGCAGCAACTGGGGTGTTGAAGCCCAGGGTCAAGGAGGGTGTAGGCAGAGGCCTAGTATGAGATGTTTGAAGTTGAATTTGTAGTTAGAAGCAGTAATTTTTGCCAGACACACAGCAGGGGAACAGCAGGCGTTACTGAACCCCACAAACACATCAGCGATTGCTTTCATCTGTGCATCTAACACTTCTGAGCAGCAACTGGCGGTGTTGAAGCCCAGGGTCAAGGAGGGTGTAGGCAGAGGCCTAGTATGAGATGTTTGAAGTTGAATTTGTAGTTACAAGCAGTAATTTTTGCCAGACACACAGCAGGGGAACAGCAGGCGTTACTGAACCCAACAAACACATCAGCGATTGTTTTCATCTGTGCATCTAACACTTCTGAGCAGCAACTGGCGGTGTTGAAGCCCAGGGTCAAGGAGGATTTTGAAATAAAATATTGAGTTATTGCCTTGTTACGTGGCCATTGCAAATGTATGTACTTCAAACAAGAATAAATGAAGTTTTACTAGGACAATAAAATGATGAATTTCAATTCCAAGAATAGAAAAATATTTATACTTGAGAGTCCTCAGTGGTTGATACCGTTTAATCGCTAACTGAAAAGATGGTAACAAATTCAAAGCTTTCGAGACTACTCAGGTCTCTTCATCAGGCTAAGACTAAAACAAAAAATGAAGAATCACATATTTCTACACACAACAGGACACAGCAATATGCAATAGGTAAGACAAGTGACGTGAAGCAGAATCTGTCATTATGGCAGAGGGATGATCATAAATATTGTAACAGTTCATAGATAAGGAGAGAAAGTTTTATTGCCCTCTGATTGGGTCTGGTGTTCTGTTTTGATGCCCTAGAAGGTCAGAGACGCAGATTCCTTAATTGATATAGAATGACATGAATCCGAGTGATCTATTCATTCCAGCACTAAGAGTGTCAAAGGTCATCATTAGATTATATTCCCAAACCTTTCTATCTTTCTCAGATTTGAAGTTATATTTTAATACCAGTAATTCCATATCCATCATGCTATGACCGGGCATACAAAAGTGTTTTGCCACAGGTAAATCCATTATTTTTTCTCTTATTGTGTGGCGATGATAATTCATCCTTGTTCTCAGTTTTTGGCCGGTCTCCCCCACATACAGACCCCCAGTTGGACATTTTGTACATATAATTAGGTACACCACATTAGATGTGATGCAGCTGAAAGTACCTTTGATCTTGTAGTCCTGATGGGAGTAGGGGATCTTTATCTTGTCCGTGGTCAGGTTTTGGTCAGTTTGTCCAGGTTTTACATTTCTTCTTGTTGCAAGGAAAGGTTCCTGCAGCTGTTGGGGAGGACAGGGAGCTTCTGACAATGATGCTTCTTAGATTTGGGGGCTGCCTAAAACACAGTAGTGGGGGGTCGCCTCAGAAAGACTTTTTTGAACCAGGGATACCATCTAAGAACAATTGAAAACCAAATTTCAAGAGCCAACAGAATATCAAGGAATCACCTGCTACATTACAAAGGTAAAGAAGAAAATAACCGGGTGCCTCTAGTGGTCACCTACAATCCAAATCTGGAGGTGCTAAGGGGAGCTACACGGAAACTACAACCTTTACTACAAAAAGATTCCCGATATTACAATCCATATTTCCAGACCCCCCACTACTGTGTTTTAGGCAGCCCCGAAATCTAAGAAGCATCATTGTCAGAAGCTCCCTGTCCTCCCCAACAGCTGCAGGAACCTTTCCTTGCAACAAAGAAATGTAAAACTGTGCATCTATATGACCACGGACAACATAAAGATCCCCAACTCCCATCACGACTACAAGATCCCAGCTACTTTCAGCTGCATCACATCTAATGTGGTGTACCTAATTATATGTACTAAATGTCCAAATGGGGGTCTGTATGTGGGGAGAGCCGGCTAAAAACTGAGAACAAGGATGAATTATCATCGCCACACAATAAGAGAAAAAATAATGGATTTACCTGTGGCAAAAACTTTTGTATGCCCGGTCATAGCATGATGGATATGGAATTACTGGTATTAAAATCTAACTTCAAATCTGAGAAAGATAGAAAGGTTTTGGAATATAAGCTCATCATGACCTTTGACACTCTTAGTGCTGGAATGAATAGATCACACGGATTCATGTCATTCTATATCAATTAAGGAATCTGCGTCTCTGCCCTTCCAGGGGCATGAAAACACAAAACCAGACCACAATCAGAGGGCAATAAAACTTTCTATCCTTATCTAGGAACTGTTCCAATATTTATGTTCATCCCTCTGGCATAATGACAGTTCAGCTGCACGTCTCTTGTCTTACCTATTGCACTATTCCTGTGTCCTGTTGTGTATAGAAATATGTGATTCTTCATTTTTTGTTTTAGTCTTTGCCTGATGAAGAGACGTGAGTAGCCTCGAAAGCTTGCAATTTGTTACCATCTTTTCAGTTATCCATTAAAAGGTATCAACCACTGAGGACTCTCAAGTCTAAATATTTTTCTATCTACTGGCTAACACGGTACGAAGATACACATCTTTCCTAATTTCAAGACTAAAAATAAAGACCCTGCAAATATAAACGCATATATGCACATGGCAACAAGAAATGGAACAACACACCACCCAAAAATTAGTTTACAAAATATAGTGTTGTAAATTTAAGACTAAAAGTCCATTTTTGTATTTATGAATAATGCTTAAGGAACGCTATGTTAAACCATAACATAGTGAAGACAATGTATTTTGTAATAGTCACTCATCATCATCATTGCAATTTATATGTGACAGTCAATTATTTAAGTTAATAAAATCGTTACTTTGTACAGCATGTATGACATGTCCAGCATGGACTCATCAATGTGATGACGCAATAATGTACGATAAAAAATAACCATTTAAAAAAACATTATGCATTGTCACAATTTAAGTGTGTGGCTGCAAGTGTAGGTGAAACAAAGGCTACGGATAGCAAAGGTATATTCTATGTCTGTATCAGACAGTGGACAGCCTCTGATGGGTAATGGCGATGTTATACTGTACGTCAATAAAGTCTGCAGCTGCAATCATGCATTTTTTGCTTGTACAGTGTTGAAGAGGGTAAAAGCATGTCTGGTTGCGCAAGGCTTTATCCGTCAACACTACCTTCCTACTGTCACGCGTAGGGTAGGGTAGCGTGTGTCTATTAGATGACTCTCTATAAAATGTGACCTTACGCAGCGTTATTCTGCCCTAGGGACGCCAAAAATACGACAGCAGTAATCATTTACTGTCTAATACTCCACCTATGACCAACAAAAAAAGCACGTTCCCTCTTTAACAATCTACAAGACTAACAAGCATAATGGTTGACGCTAACTTTATTGAGGTACAGTATTACATCGACATTGTCCATGAGTAACTATGCACTGTGATACCTATATACCATTATTAATTTATATCTGTTGTGGTTGTTTCAACAGCACTTGCAGGTATAACTACCTATTGTCAGTATGCATGATGCACTTTGTAGATGTAATAATTTAGTATTGCACATTATTACCAGGTTTAGATGCTGGCCATTTCATATATGGTGTGTGAAGTTACAGTTGGCATCAGTATGTGTATTTTATAATGTCTGTCATAAATATAACTCGTGATGATGATGATGAGGATGTTTATGATTCGTACATCCATTGACTGCATTATCTTACAGGTACAGATAAAGTTCCTTAAAAAGCATTAATTGATAAGTATGAAATGTACTTTTATGGATTAATTTAAAAAGTGAACACTATGTTTTAGTTTTTGTTACCATTTCTAATAGACATGTGCAGATATGCGCTGTGATGACAAATTATTATTTGTCCATATTTGTTATAAAAATTTATCATTCTAGGCCTGGAAAACTTCACAATTTCCTGTTTTAAGCATAACAATCAGGGTGACGGCTCTTCCCTATTTGGAGCATGTTCGACATGGGTTTTTCTGTGCATGTGTAGGGAACAGGAGACTTCTTGCCGGACACACAGCAGGGGAACAGCTGGCGTTACTGAACCCCACTAACAGTATAGCTTGTGTATTGGTCTGTGGACACGACACTTCTGAGCAGCAACTGGCAGTGTTGTAGCCCAGGGAGTAGAGTTCAGGTGGTAGAAAGATGAACATAACAGGAGACATGGATAACGTTGCCAACCAGTTATTTAATCTGAAAATGGACAGACAAATTCAGGCGAGATCCATGCCTTGTTCATTTTCAGAAAAGTAAGCCGGTCTACATTATCGGAGGATAGTCGCATGCGACGGTCTGTTAGTACACCACCTGCAGCACTAAAGACGCGCTCCGATAATACACTGGCAGCAGGGCAAGCCAGCACCTCCAATGCATACTGGCTAAGCTCTGGCCATGTATCCAGCTTAGAGACCCAAAACTTGAATGGGGAAGAGCCATCTGGGAGTACACTGAGAGGGAAAGACATGTAGTCTGTCACCATCTTACAGAAACGTTGCCTCCTGCTGACTGGAGCCGTCTCGGATGGTGTAGACATTTGTGGCGCTGCCACAAAACTTCGCCACATTTGGAACATACTGGTCTTGCCCTGTGCAGAGGCGCTGCTTGTGCTCCCTCTTGTTGCAGAGCTGTCTCCACTGCCTCAACGCACAGTGCTTGTCATGTATAGTGTACAGTTCCTATAGCGTCTTGTGCTTGGGTGCGAGGAAAACACAGGAGACATAGGTTGATATGAAATGACTTGTATTACTTCATACAAGCATGCTGAAAAGTTCACACAGTTTGCAGGAACAGCGACAGGAGACACAGCAGGCCAGAGTAACTTCAAGCACTACAATAAATCTCCAAAGCAGGTTCAGGATCTCTTCTCTGTACCGTAATTCCTCTGCAAACATGGATTCACCAAACAGCAGGTTTCCAGAGTCCAAAAGTGTTCCAAGGTTCCTCAGTAGGGAATAGCTGGAGTACAAGTCCAAGGCTTCCAGGAGTCAGGTCACAGACTGACTGAGGCTTGATTCAGGAGCACTGATTGTTCAGCTGAGGCTGCTTAAGAAGCAAGAGGGAAGAATCAGGGCGGGAACATGAAAACTGGAAACTCCATATTAACTGAGGGCAAGAGCTGCAGAAAGACAGAAAGCAAAATGGCCGACGAAAAACTGAGTTTCAAGGAACATGTCAACAGAGACAAAGAACCTTACATTACTTCCCCCTTAGGGACAACCTCCGGATGACCTCAGACCAGGCTTGTCAGGGTACCTCTGATTAAACTGGCGGAGCAGGCGAGGAGCATTTACATTATTGACTGGTTCCCATGAGTTGTCCTCCACTGGGTAGCCCTGCCATTTAATCAAATATTGCAACTGATTTCTGTACAACCTGGAATCTAGAATCCTTTCCACCATAAATTCTTCCTGACCATCGACCAGCACTGGGTCAGGGCAAGGAGAAGAACGTCCAGGAAACGTATTGGGTGTTGCAGCCTTTAGTAGGGATACATGAAAGACAGGGTGGATTCTCATAGTTCTGGCAGTTGAAGACGACAAGCAACAGCACTTATAATCTTATTGATCTTATAAGGTCCAATGTACTTATGTCCCAATTTAGACGATGGAATCTTTAATTTAAGATTTCTGGTTGACAGCCAGACCAAATCTCCTACCTTGAAAGCTGGTGCAGGTTTACAAAATTTATCTGCTGCTTTCTTGTACCTTTCCTGAGCCAATTCTAGATTTTCCTTTAGAAGATCCATATTCTTTTGTAAAGAAGTGATTCTTTCAGCCACTGCCGGCAAGGGCGTATCTATGGGAAATCGAGGAAGAATGTTAGGATGATAACCTAGATTGGAGTAAAAAGGAGACTGCTTAATGGAGGCGCTCTGAGAGTTGTTATAAGAGAACTCAGCCAGTGGAAGTAGATCCACCCAATCATCCTGTAGGTGGCAGATAAAACAGCGGAGATACTGCTCCAGGGTCTGATTGGTTCGTTCTGTCTGTCCATTAGTCTGGGGATGAAAAGCAGAAGAAAGGTTTACTTTAATGTCCAATGCTGCACAGAAATTTTGCCAAAACCTTGAAGTGAATTGCACCCCTCGATCCGAAATGACCTCATCCGGTACTCCATGTAAGCGAAACACATTCTTAATCATCAAGTCAGATGTCTGTTTTGCAGTGGGTAAGCCGACACAAGGGATAAAATGAGCTGCCTTTGTTAGACGGTCAACCACCACTAGAATGGTGTTCTTCCCTTGAGAGGTTGGTAACTCCACAATGAAGTCCATAGAAATGGATCCCACGGGCGGGACGGGGTGGGAAGAGGTTGCAACAGACCAGTTGGTGAGGAGCGAGGTGTTTTGCATCTTGCACAGACTTCACATGAAGTGACATAGTTTAAGACATCTTTCCTGTAAGTGGGCCACCAAAAGAAACGAGAAAGAAATTCTTGTGTCTTTAGAATTCCCCTATGCCCGGCTATCTTGGAATCGTGGATGAGTTGCAATACTCTCAATCTGACTGTTTCAGGTTGTGAGACAGTGAGAGTATGTGTGTTGAATGGGGTGTACATTTCACCTAGATACTTTGCTGACTGGTATAAGGGAAATGTATGACTTTGTAAACCTAGTGGTAGAGAAAGGTCACTACACCTTACATTCAGTACACACTTGCAGCTCATGCCTGAAACCATTCAGCTGTTAATTAGGAGACCAGAAGTAGGTGTCTGTGAACACAGTCAGATAGCTTGCTTAGTCTGGACAAGGAGTCCAGGCACAAGAAGGAGTCTCCAGGAGTATGAGCTGTCTCAGTCTGGGTGCTTGATGTACCCCGGACACAGGAGTAGTCTCTGCGAGAATCCATGCGGATAGCTGCTGAATAGGAGGGGAGCTCTCTCAAGTCTGGACGTTGGATATGCCTTCAGACACAAGGAGGAGACTCTGTGAAACTCCATGCTGGTAAATGCTGAACATATGTGTTGTTTTGGCCCAGGCTGTTAGAGTCTGGTCCCGGATAGATAGGGAAATCTATCTAAGTGTAGTAAGTGGCTGGACAAGCCCAGGTCTTATGTTTATGATTTGGTTTTGATTATGTTCTGTTGGCTGTAGACTTTAATAAAACTGGTTGCGGCCAGTTTTTACCAGAACTGCTGTCTGTGAATGAACTGTTTCCGTGCCACTCCGTCTACCCGGATGGCGATCCCAGAGCTATATCCCCTGAAAAGCTTACAATTGGTGCTAGAATGTGCGTGCAGCACAGTGGCGAGAGACAGCAATAAAGGTGAAGTCTGTTGAAGCAGCAGCAGAGAAAAAAAAAAAAAAAGTGTGTCAGAGAAAAAAAAAAAAGGGTCTGCACAGCAAAGCTGAACTTGTTGTGGAAAAGACTGTGGAGTGTGCAGCAGCAAAGGAAAAAGTCTGTTGGAGCAGTCTTAAAGAGAAAGTATCCCTAATAGACTTTGCAAAGAAAAAAAAAAAAATAGTGTCTGCACAGCAAAGCTGAATTTTCTGTGGAAAAGACTGTGGAGTGTGTATGTCTTGAGTGAAGACTGCCGTTGTTGAGACAGAGAAGTCTGACAGCATGGATGACAGCATGGAGGCGCTGCTTGAACAAATGGCGCAAGTTAATGTGCAACATAAAACTGCCGTGGTTGAGACAGATAAGTCCGGCAGTATGGAGGAGCTCGTTGAGTACCTGGTCCAGGCCCAGCGGAGCATGCAGCAGAGCGTGGAGCGGCAGCGCCTGCAGCACCAGCAGCGCATGCAGCAGGCCCAGCAGCAATTCCTGAAGCAGCAGCAGGAGAATAACCGGTTGTTTTTTGAGCAGGTTGCAGCACTACAAAAGACTTGCAGCGCATCGTCCCAAAGTAATGTTGCAAAGTCACCTGCATGTCCGCTGTAAAGAAGGCGGTAAGACGGTCCCTGAAAAAGATGACACCTCGTGATGATGTGGAGGTATATCTCACTAGGTTTGAGGGACTGGCAGAGAAGGAGAATCTGCCCCTATCTGAATGGGCCATGATGGTCGCACCCTATCTGATTGGAGAACCCCAAAGGGCCTATGCTGACCTGAGCGAGCAGGACAGCCAAGACTATGCCAAGCTGAAAGCGGAGATTCTTACCCGGCTGGGTGTTACGGTGACAGCCCGTGCCAGGGGAGTTCATGACTGGAGATGCAGTTGGGAGTCTGCAGTCAGCAAACCTGATTATGGAGTTGAAAAGGTGATAGTGGACCGCTACACCCAAGCATGTCCTCCTGAGGTACAGCCAGAGGTCGGACAAGGAGACCACCAGGACGCCAATCGTCTGGTCAGCCTGATGGAGAGGGCCTTCGCCACCAAGGACTGCCTCCGTGACCAGCCGTCTGAGAGGTCGTCACTTCGGAGTTCCTGGACGCCGAACTCTCCCGGTAAGAGCGTTCCAGCTGTTGGGGTCGTGTGGGTGGGAGAGTGTGATGGACAGTGTTGGAGATGTCGTGAAATTGCAGCCAACTGTCCAATAGAGGGGGAGCCTATGTGTTGTGATGTTGGCGGATCCTCTCTCCCTGCGCAGAGCCTGTGTGTGTGTCCACCTCAGCCGAAGAGACTGGACCACAGGGGTCCCCGGTGGTTGTAAATGACTGCCCGGCACAGGCCCTCTTGGACTCAGAGAGTCCAGTGACTTCCGTATGGGACAGCCTGATTGATAGGGACTTTATCCCTGTGTGAGACAGTGAGGGAATGTGTGTCGAATGGGGTGTACATTTCACCTAGGTACTGTGCTGTATGGTATAAGGGAAATGTGTGGCTTTGTAAACCTAGTGGTAGAGAAAGGTCACTACACCCTACATTCAGTACACACTTGCAGCTCAGTCCTGAAACCATTCAGCTGTTAATTAGGAGACCAGAAGTAGGTGCTTGGGAGCACAGTCAGAGAGCTCGCTTAGTCTGGACACAGGAGGGGTCCAGGCACAGAAGGTGTCTCCAGGAGTTTGAGCTCGCTTAGTCTGGACACAGGAGGGGTCCAGGCACAGAAGGTGTCTCCAGGAGTTTGAGCTATCTCAGTCTGGGTGCTCGATGTACCCCGGACACAGGAGTAGTCTCTGTGAGAATCCATGCGGATAGCAGCTGAATAGGAGGGGAGCTCTCTCAAGTCTGGACGTTGAAGGTGCCTTCAGACACAAGGAGGAGACTCTGTGAACCTCCATGCTGGTAATGCTGAACATATGTGTTGTTTTGGCCCTGGCTGTTAGAGTCGGGACCCGGATAGATAGGGAAATCTATCTAAGTGTAATTAGTGGCTAGACAAGCCTAGGTCTTATGTTTATGATTTGTTTTTATCTGTTTGCTGTGGACTTTAATAAAGCTGGTTGCGGCCAGTTTTCACCAGAACTGCTGTCTGAATGAACTGTTTCTGTGCCACTTCGTCTACCGGACGGCGATCTCAGAGCTATATCCCCTGAAAAGCTTACAATTGGCGGAGAATGCTGGGGCAGCACAGTGGCTGATACAATTGGTGCTGGAATGTGCGTGCAGCACAGTGGCGAGAGACAGTAATAAAAAAAAAACTT
>JARQOD010000213.1:27500-187246 GCA_033576555.1 Oophaga sylvatica | reverse complement strand
TGGAAACTATGAGATTGCAGTACCCTGACTAACCACCACAACTAGAGGCAGCCGTGGAGCGTTCCTATGTTGGTCCTAGACGCCTCGTCACAGCCTGAGAAACTAACTACACCTAAAGATAGAAAGAGGAAAGCTATCTGCCCCGGAGCAGATCCCCAAAGAACATAGAAAGCCCCCAAACATGTAATGGCGGTTAGACAAGAAGAAATACTGACACAGACAGAAAATAGTATGAGCAAACGTTGGGGCCCAAACTTACTAAATAGAAAAGGATAGGAAGGGCACTTACTGCAATCCCAAAAAACCCTGAAAAGCACCAACTCTACTAATTTCAAAAACACCTGAGATCACACGACCTCTACCACCTAAATTAGTTCTCTGGTGTAACCAAAATCAAAACAGCAGCCACTGAAAAAACTGGAAAAAGCAAATGTACAAACATCAGTGGCTGAACCAAACTGAGAGGGCAAAAGCCCCCAGAGGGGACCCTGAAGGCCCCCACTGAAGTGCAGGACAAAATGCAAAAATCAAGCACAAAAACAAAAAGAAGAAAATGTCTTATCTGTTAGCAGGAGATGCAGACACGACACAGCAGGCTACCAAGGAAACAGGAATCAAGGATTGAGACCAGAACAATTGATCACCGGCAACCCTGATGGGAAGGCGACTCCCTTATATAAGACCAGTCAGTAACACCTGATTCCCAATCCTCACAATCTTCACTGGACAGTCCAGTACCGTTTGTAACCACCAGAGGGAGCTTCTGCTCAGAACTCATTTCCAGCCTATTCACAACAGTACCCCCCCCCTTGAGGAGGGGTCACCGAACCCTCATTAGAGCAACCAGGTCGGTCAGGATGAGTTCTATGATACGCACGGATGAGTCTCCTAGCATGGATGTCCGAAGCAAACACCCAAGAATTGTCTTCCTGACCATAACCTCTCCATTTAACCAAATACTGGAGTTTCCGTCTAGAAAAACGAGAATTCAATATTTTCTCAACCACATACTCCAGATTGCCCTCAACCAAAACAGGGTCAGGAGGCACAGTAGTAGGAACCACTGGCTCAACAAACCTCTTCAACAAGGACTTGTGGAACACGTTATGGATCTTAAATGTCCCTGGAAGAAGCAAACGAAAAGAAACAGGATTAAGAATCTCCATGATCTTATAAGGTCCAATGAACCTAGGCTTAAATTTAGGAGATGCCACTCTCATAGGAATATTTTTTGAGGATAACCAGACCAAGTCCCCCACTTTAAACCGAGGACCATCAGTCCTATGCCGGTTAGCAAACCGCTGGGCCCTCTCCTGAGAGAGGGACAACCTCTCCACTACCTGGTCCCAAATCTGTTGCATACGCTCCACAACAGAGTCAACACCTGGACTGGACAGACAGAAGCCTCCATCTGTCCTGAAGAAAATCGAGGGTAAAACCCAGAATTACAGAAAAATGGAGACATCAAAGTGGCAGAGCTAGCCCTATTATTAAGAGCAAACTCAGCCAAAGGCAAAAAAGAGACCCAGTCATCCTGATCAGCAGACACAAAGCATCTTAGATAAGTCTCCAATGTCTGGTTTGTTCTCTCAGTTTGACCATTGGTCTGAGGATGAAACGCCGAGGAGAAAGACAATTGAACACCAAGTTTAGAACAAAAGGTCCTCCAAAATCTGGAAACAAACTAGACTCCTCTGTCAGACACAATGTTCTCAGGAATGCCGTGTAAACGAACCACGTGCTGAAGGAACAAAGGCACCAATTCAGAGGAGGAAGGCAACTTAGGTAATGGCACAAGATGTATCATCTTGGAAAACCTATCGCAAATCACCCAGATGACGGTCATTCTCTGAGAAACAGGGAGGTCGGAAATGAAATCCATAGAGATATGGGTCCATGGTCTCTTGGGCACAGGCAATGGCATCAACAAACCACTAGAACGAGAGCAAGGCTTAGAGCGAGAGCAAGTCCCGCAGGACTGCACAAACTCCCTGACATCACGAGACAAGGTAGGCCACCAAAAGGATCGACTAACCAAGTCTCTGGTACCAAAAATTCCGGGATGACCGGCCAACGCGAACAATGAATCTCAGACATTACACTCTTTTTCCACTGGTCCGGGACAAACAATTTCCCAACAGGGCAGCGCTCGGGCTTATCCTCCTGACACCCCTCCAGAGCCAGTCTCAAATTGGGCGAGATGGCGGAAAGAACTACACCCTCTTTCAAAATAACAGAAGGATCAGTAACTCAGGAGAGTCCGCCAGGAAACTCCTCGAGAGGGCATCCGCCTTAACATTCTTAGTGCCAGGAAGAAATGAAACCACAAAATTAAAACGTGTGAAAAACAAGGCCCACCTGGCCTGTCTAGGATTAAGTCGCTTGGCAGATTCCAGATAAACTAGATTCTTATGGTCCGTAAGGACCACCACCTGATGTTTGGCTCCCTCCAGCCAATGTCTCCACTCTTCAAAAGCCCACTTCATGGCCAATAACTCCCGATTACCCACATCATTATTACGTTCAGTAGGAGAAAATTTTCAGAGAAAAAAGGCACAAGGGTTACTTTTAGAGGTCTCTGGATCTCTTTGGGACAAAACGGCACCTGCCCCAATTTCAGAGGCATCAACCTCCACCTGAAATGGTAGAGAAACATCAGGCTGCCGTAGAACAGGAGCAGAAGTGAATCTCTGCTTAAGTTCCTGAAATGCAGAGACTGCCTCAGGAGTCCAATTCACCACATCAGAACCCTTTCTGGTCAAAACAGTTAATGGTTTAACAATAACCGAGAAATTACTGTGGCGCTTCCCACGGCTGTGGGGCGCCGGGACATGGCATAGCTTGCCTAGCTAGCCAATGCTCCCACGCCGCCAGTCCATGACGACGTGAGGCATGGGTCCCAGATGATAAGAGAATGTGGACCCACTGGACCACGGAGGGAGACCCGGGCCTGCCCGGACTAGGGAAGGGCAGCGACCGGGATCCGTGGCAGCTGAGCATGTGGGCAAGGTGGCGACCTGCAGGGCTAGACAACACCGCACAACTTCAGGTAAGAAGAAACACAAAGTTTACTTAAAGAAACAAAGTACATAAACAGAAACATAAGACCGGGCTCCGATTCCGCACATCAGAGAAGGGTACACGACTCAGGATCACAGACGAGTGCTGGAGGACATCACGGGTAGATGCAGTCCAGGGTTATCTGGCACGGGCATACTTGGACGGCCTCTCTCTCAGGCCTTAGGCGTAGCACAGGCTCAGCAGGAGAACATCAGACACCGACCTCAGACAGACTTCAGACGATGGCGGGGTCATCACGGGTTGATGAAGTCCAGGATCATCTGGCACGGGCATACTAGTATGGCCTCACTCTCAGGCCTCGGGCATAGCACAGGCTCAGCAGGAGAACATCAGACACCGGCCCAGGACGAACGTCAGACGATGGCAGGGTCATCACGGGTTGATGAAGTCCAGGGTCATCTGGCACGGGCATACTAGGACGGCCTCTCTCTCAGGCCTCAGGCGTAGCACAGGCTCAGCGGAGAACATCAGACACCGACCCAGGACAGACGTCATCACAGGGTAGACCAAGAAGGAACCGGCAGGACAAGAGAGCGGGTGGCACCTGGGAAAAGGGCAGGGAATATAGGTAGTTTCTGGACAGGCAGGTTTGTCACAGCAAGTGACCAAGGAAGTCTCTGGGAGGCAGGTTGTCACGGCAAGTGACCAAGGCAGTCTCTGGGACAGGCAGGTTGTCACGGCAAGTGACCAGGGCAGGCAGGTTGTCACGGCAAGTGACCAGGCAGTCTCTGGGACAGGCAGGTTGTCACGGAAAGTGACCAGGGCAATCTCTGGGACAGGCAGGTTGTCACGGCAAGTGACCAGGCAGTCTCTAGAACAGGGCAGGTATATACGACCTGATATGGTGGAGCCTCCAGGTGGGCTGCAGTCGGATGGCAGATGATCGCTCCCAGGTGAGCAGGCAAGAGCCGGGGATCTCTGCAGATGATGTCCGAACTTCCGGATGGAGCTGCAGTCGGATGGCAGATGATCGCTCCTAGGTGAGCAGGCAAGAGCCGGGGATCTCTGCAGATGACGTCCGAACCTCTGGAAGGAACTGCAGACGGATGGCAGACAGGCAAGCCGACAGGTAACAGACAGGTAACTGGAATCAGGAGCTGATGGCTGAAACAGAGTTAGACTGCACAGGAACAACAGGAACACGGATTGGATCTCAGAGAGTCAGGAACACAGACAGGAACACGGACTGGGTCTCAGGGACACGGACTGGAACACAGGCATCGGACTCCGGACATCTGATACCGATCAGCAGGCTCCGGACATCAGGTAGAGATGGATAGGATCCGGACATCTGGAAGTGGTCATCGGACATCGGATATCAGGCAATGGTCATCGGACATCGGATATCAGGCAATGGTCATCAGGGATAGGATCCGGACATCTGGCAGCGACCTGAAAAGGAACCCCAGCGGTCTGGTGCAAGCCCCGCCTAGCACAACGGGAGCTGGCCGGGGATTGCACAGAAGCTGAGCACAGAGTAACAGAAACTCAGCACACACCGGACTCCTCCTTCCAAGATGAACTCAGGTTATATAGCAAGGATTCACAGTCACTGGCACAGGGTTCTGGACACAGCAGGATTTCAGGAACATAACACATAGGACACAGTTCAGACAGTCAGGTACAGGATGCGATCCAGGATCAGGGGTTCAGGTAATTAGACACAGAAGGAACAGGCCTGGATATACAGCCTCCAGGAACGGCGATCTGGGTAATCAGCCCCCAGCATAGGCGGAAACACAAGACACAGTTCAGACATTCAGGTACCGGGTTAGATCCAGGATCAGGGAACAAGAAACAGCAGGAACAGAGAATCAGCTCTCCAGAGCTGATCAACTTCAGAGCAGGAGCTGAACACACAACCACATACGGCTAGGTTCAGGGATTCAGTGTGGATTCAATGTGAAGCTCTGGCAACGCCCACTAGGGCTGAGGAACTTTATATATGAGCTGCTTCACAGCAATAGGCTGGAGCAGTAATTCTAATACACACCCAATCCTCATAAAAGCAGGACAGGTGTGGGCCGCGCCCCCTATGCAGAGCCAGACAACTCATCACAGAGGAACGCCTGACAGTGGCTGCTGCCACACACGTAGTAAGTCATGCACCACTGCAGAGGACTTTGCAAGCTACGGACGGCTTTCACAGCAGGTCAGGAACCGCACATGCGGGCGGTCATGCAAAGCAGCGGAGCCACTCACGCAAGTACGGGTACGCAGCAGAGCCGGGAACTGAGCAGCTTCCATATAGGTAACAGACAACAGTATCCCAGCTGGTTAGGGGGAAAGGAGCAAAAGGGTTAATGCAAAAGACATGCAGAGTAAGGCTGGAAAACAAAGTACAGATAATACCAGCGTTACAGTATCCCCCTCCTCAGGCCCCCTCTTCTGAAGACCCAAGTAAAAAAAAATTCCCCAGAAAAATTCACTTGGGTTTGGCGGTAAGTCCCATAGTTCACAATATGGCAGCATAGTTAATAGCTCGAAAAGTCCGAACCGCTGACCAAGCGGGGAATCGAGCCATCTAGTCCACTTACCGTGTGGGGACCAAGTAGTCTAGTTCGCACATCAGGTGGAGCTTGGAGAAAGTCCTGCAGACCGCACATGCTCAGCGGAGTCCATGGCCAGAGCTTACTGTGGCGCTTCCCACGGCTGTGGGGCGCCGGGACATGGCATAGCTTGCCTAGCTAGCCAATGCTCCCACGCCGCCAGTCCACGACGACGTGAGGCATGGGTCCCAGATGATAAGAGAATGTGGACCCACTGGACCACGGAGGGAGACCCGGGCCTGCCCGGACTAGGGAAGGGCAGCGACCGGGATCCGTGGCAGCTGAGCATGTGGGCAAGGTGGCGACCTGCAGGGCTAGACAACACCGCACAACTTCAGGTAAGAAAACATAAAGTTTACTTAAAGAAACAAAGTACATAAACAGAAACATAAGACCGGGC
The DNA here is from genome assembly GCA_033576555.1 of Oophaga sylvatica. Classification (NCBI taxonomy): domain Eukaryota; kingdom Metazoa; phylum Chordata; class Amphibia; order Anura; family Dendrobatidae; genus Oophaga; species Oophaga sylvatica. The sequence continues at coordinate 181,216 of JARQOD010000213.1, read as the reverse complement.
TCCGATTCCGCACATCAGAGAAGGGTACACGACTCAGGATCACAGACGAGTGCTGGAGGACATCACGGGTAGATGCAGTCCAGGGTTATCTGGCACGGGCATACTTGGACGGCCTCTCTCTCAGGCCTTAGGCGTAGCACAGGCTCAGCAGGAGAACATCAGACACCGACCTCAGACAGACTTCAGACGATGGCGGGGTCATCACGGGTTGATGAAGTCCAGGATCATCTGGCACGGGCATACTAGTATGGCCTCACTCTCAGGCCTCGGGCGTAGCACAGGCTCAGCAGGAGAACATCAGACACCGGCCCAGGACGAACGTCAGACGATGGCAGGGTCATCACGGGTTGATGAAGTCCAGGGTCATCTGGCACGGGCATACTAGGACGGCCTCTCTCTCAGGCCTCAGGCGTAGCACAGGCTCAGCAGGAGAACATCAGACACCGACCCAGGACAGACGTCATCACAGGGTAGACCAAGAAGGAACCGGCAGGACAAGAGAGCGGGTGGCACCTGGGAAAAGGGCAGGGAATATAGGTAGTTTCTGGACAGGCAGGTTTGTCACAGCAAGTGACCAAGGAAGTCTCTGGGACAGGCAGGTTGTCACGGCAAGTGACCAGGGCAGGCAGGTTGTCACGGCAAGTGACCAGGCAGTCTCTGGGACAGGCAGGTTGTCACGGAAAGTGACCAGGGCAATCTCTGGGACAGGCAGGTTGTCACGGCAAGTGACCAGGGCAGGCAGGTTGTCACGGCAAGTGACCAGGCAGGCAGGTTGTCACGGCAAGTGACCAGGCAGTCTCTGGGACAGGCAGGTTGTCACGGCAAGTGACCAGGGCAGGCAGGTTGTCACGGCAAGTGACCAGGCAGGCAGGTTGTCACGGCAAGTGACCAGGCAGTCTCTGGGACAGGCAGGTTGTCACGGAAAGTGACCAGGGCAGTCTCTGGGACAGGCAGGTTGTCACGGCAAGTGACCAGGGCAGGCAGGTTGTCACGGCAAGTGACCAGGCAGGCAGGTTGTCACGGCAAGTGACCAGGCAGTCTCTGGGACAGGCAGGTTGTCACGGAAAGTGACCAGGGCAGTCTCTGGGACAGGCAGGTTGTCACGGCAAGTGACCAGGCAGTCTCTAGACAGGCAGGTTGTCACGATAAGTGACCAGGCAGTCTCTAGACAGGCAGGTATATACGACCTGATATGGTGGAGCCTCCAAGTGGGCTGCAGTCGGATGGCAGATGATCGCTCCCAGGTGAGCAGGCAAGAGCCGGGGATCTCTGCAGATGATGTCCGAACTTCCGGATGGAGCTGCAGTCGGATGGCAGATGATCGCTCCTAGGTGAGCAGGCAAGAGCCGGGGATCTCTGCAGATGACGTCCGAACCTCTGGAAGGAACTACAGACGGATGGCAGACAGGCAAGCCGACAGGTAACAGACAGGTAACTGGAATCAGGAGCTGATGGCTGAAACAGAGTTAGACTGCACAGGAACAAAAGGAACACGGATTGGATCTCAGAGAGTCAGGAACACAGACAGGAACACGGACTGGGTCTCAGGGACACGGACTGGAACACAGGCATCGGACTCCGGACATCTGATACCGATCAGCAGGCTCCGGACATCAGGTAGAGATGGATAGGATCCGGACATCTGGAAGTGGTCATCGGACATCGGATATCAGGCAATGGTCATCGGACATCGGATATCAGGCAATGGTCATCAGGGATAGGATCCGGACATCTGGCAGCGACCTGAAAAGGAACCCCAGCGGTCTGGTGCAAGCCCCGCCTAGCACAACGGGAGCTGGCCGGGGATTGCACAGAAGCTGAGCACAGAGTAACAGAAACTCAGCACACACCGGACTCCTCCTTCCAAGATGAACTCAGGTTATATAGCAAGGATTCACAGTCACTGGCACAGGGTTCTGGACACAGCAGGATTTCAGGAACATAACACATAGGACACAGTTCAGACAGTCAGGTACAGGATGCGATCCAGGATCAGGGGTTCAGGTAATTAGACACAGAAGGAACAGGCCTGGATATACAGCCTCCAGGAACGGCGATCTGGGTAATCAGCCCCCAGCATAGGCGGAAACACAAGACACAGTTCAGACATTCAGGTACCGGGTTAGATCCAGGATCAGGGAACAAGAAACAGCAGGAACAGAGAATCAGCTCTCCAGAGCTGATCAACTTCAGAGCAGGAGCTGAACACACAACCACATACGGCTAGGTTCAGGGATTCAGTGTGGATTCAATGTGAAGCTCTGGCAACGCCCACTAGGGCTGAGGAACTTTATATATGAGCTGCTTCACAGCAATAGGCTGGAGCAGTAATTCTAATACACACCCAATCCTCATAAAAGCAGGACAGGTGTGGGCCGCGCCCCCTATGCAGAGCCAGACAACTCATCACAGAGGAACGCCTGACAGTGGCTGCTGCCACACACGTAGTAAGTCATGCACCACTGCAGAGGACTTTGCAAGCTACGGACGGCTTTCACAGCAGGTCAGGAACCGCACATGCGGGCGGTCATGCAAAGCAGCGGAGCCACTCACGCAAGTACGGGTACGCAGCAGAGCCGGGAACTGAGCAGCTTCCATATAGGTAACAGACAACAGTATCCCAGCTGGTTAGGGGGAAAGGAGCAAAAGGGTTAATGCAAAAGACATGCAGAGTAACGCTGGAAAACAAAGTACAGATAATACCAGCGTTACAATTACCAATAAATTTACGATAAAAATTGGCAAAACCCAAGAATCTTTGAAGAGCCTTTAATGAAGTAGGTTGGACCCAATCACAGATGGCCTGAACTTTGACCGGATCCATTTCAATAACAGATGGGGACAAAATGAATCCCAGAAATGAGATCCTCTGAACGCCAAAAAGACACTTTGATCCCTTCACATACAGAGCATTCTCTCTCAAAATCTTTAACACAGTCCGAACATGTTTTACATGAGAGTCCCAGTCATTGGAAAAAATCAAGATATCATCCAAATAAACAATCAGAAATGTATCCACAAAATCCCTGAAAATGTCATTCATGAAGGACTGGAAGACAGAAGGAGCATTAGTGAGCCCAAAGGGCATCACAAGGTACTCAAAATGCCCTTCAGGGGTATTAAATGCCGTCTTCCATTCATCCCCGTGCTTAATGCGAATAAGGTTATATGCCCCCTGAGGTCAAGCTTGGTAAACCAAGTAGCGTTTTTCACCCTGGAAAACAGGTCAGAGATCAAGGGTAACGGATATTGATATTTCACAGTAATATTGTTCAAGAGACGATAATCAATACACGACCTTAATGAACCATCCTTTTTGGCCACAAAGAAAAAACCGGCACCTAAGGGTGAAGAGGATGGTCTGATATGACCCTTCTCCAATGACTCCTTGATATAAGACAGCATAGCGTCATGTTCAGGTACAGACAAGTTAAAAAGGCGACCTTTAGGGAATTTACTACCAGGCACTAATTCAATAGCGCAGTCATAGCTCCTATGGGGAGGCAAGGATGCAGATTTACTTTCGCTAAACACATCAGAAAAATCAATCAAAAAGTCAGGAACATCCTGAGCCTGGGGAGGCAGAAAAAACAGGAGTGTTGGTATTAACACATTGGCAGCCCCAACTGGTAACAGACACAGATTTCCAATCCAAAACAGGATTATGAGACTGTAACCAAGGGAAACCCAGTACGATAATGTCATGCAGATTATAGAGAACCAAAAATTTGCAACTCTCCTGATGATCAGGTTCTACCCTCATTATCACCTGAGTAGAGAACTGAGGTTTATTCTCAGCCAAAGGGGTAGCAAGATACCCAAAAAGATTTAGGTATCAATGGAACCCCAACGTTTAGCAAACAAACATCAGAATACTGTCCAATCAACAAATGAGAGCTGAACAAAATGAGACCCCAAAACATATCATGTCAACAGATTTAAAACAAAACTTTCAACACACTATACCCAAACAGACACCATACTGAAGATCGTGGCAAAATCGTCTTCCCCCGCTGAGGCGAGACATCAGACAATAGCATGAGAGGCATCACCACAGTAGAAACATAACCCATTGCGCTTTCGAAATTCATGACGCTGTGCCCCAGAAACCACTCTATCACACTGCATGGATTCAGAAGCAGGTTCACAAGGCAACATTATTCCACGCATACCTTTCCGCTCACGCAAACGTCTGTCAATTTGAATCGCTAATGACATAGAATCATTGAGACCAGAGGGAACAGGGAATCCCACCATAACATCCTTTACATTATCTGACAGACCCTTCCGAAAAAGAGCTGCCAAAGCGTCGTCATTCCATTTGGTCAGGACTGCCCACCTACGGAATCTCTGACAGTATAACTCAGCGTCCTCAAGCCCCTGATTTAATGCCAACAAAGTTTTTTCAGCTTGATCAGTGATATTAGGCTCATCGTACAATAACCCCAAAGCCTGAAAAAATGCATCAACATCACTCAAAACAGGATCCCCAGGTGTCAGGGAAAAAGCCCAATCCTGAGGATCGCCGCGCAGGAGAGAGATGACAATTTGAACCTGCTGCGCTGCATTCCTGAGGACTTAGATTTTAAGGCAAAAAACAATTTACAGTTATTTTTGAAATTCAGAAACTTAGCTCGATCCCCTAAAAACAAATCTGGCATGGGAATCCTAGGTTCCACAACAGGCAACCTAGCAAGATATGCAGCAATACTCTGAACCTCAGTGGCAAGCTGATCCACACGGCCAGACAACTGTGCAAACTCCATTGAGAGAAAAGAAAAAATCCTCCCCAGCACCCAGAGATACAGAGGGAAAAAAAATATATATATATCTCTGACAACTTTTTTCTTTAACAATATTTTTTTTTCCCTTCTGTGAGTACAATATAATTTTCAATTTGTTAGGCCGGTGATACTGTTATGTTTCGGTAGCTGAGGAGTACAGGTAAAAAAGGCAATACACAAGAGCAGTTGGAAACTATGAGATTGCAGTACCCTGACTAACCACCACAACTAGAGGCAGCCGTGGAGCGTTCTAGTTGGTCCTAGACGCCTCGTCACAGCCTGAGAAACTAACTACACCTAAAGATAGAAAGAGGAAAGCTATCTGCCCCGGAGCAGATCCCCAAAGAACATAGAAAGCCCCCAAACATGTAATGGCGGTTAGACAAGAAGAAATACTGACACAGACAGAAAATAGTATGAGCAAACGTTGGGGCCCAAACTTACTAAATAGTAAAGGATAGGAAGGGCACTTACTGCAATCCCAAAAAACCCTGAAAAGCACCAACTCTACTAATTTCAAAAACACCTGAGATACACGACCTCTACCACCTAAATTAGTTCTCTGGTGTAACCAAAATCAAAACAGCAGCCACTGAAAAAACTGGAAAAAGCAAATGTACAAACATCAGTGGCTGAACTGAACTGAGAGGGCAAAAGCCCCCAGAGGGGACCCTGAAGGCCCCCACAGAAGTGCAGGACAAAATGCAAAAATCAAGCACAAAAACAAAAAGAAGAAAATGTCTTATCTGTTAGCAGGAGATTCAGACACGACACAGCAGGCTACCAAGGAAACAGGAATCAAGGATTAAGACCAGAACAATTGATCACCAGCAACCCTGATGGGAAGGCGACTCCCTTATATAAGACCAGTCAGTAACACCTGATTCCCAATCCTCACAATCTTCACTGGACAGTCCAGTACCGTTTGTAACCACCAGAGGGAGCTTCTGCTCAGAACTCATTTCCAGCCTATTCACAACAGCTGGACTTCTTAAGGGGACAAATGGATTGTCGTTGGACAGGTGAGAAATATGTTTTTGTATTATTTTCATTTTTACGGTAATAAATGGGAAATGAGGGTGGGTTGTGTTGATTTCAATTAAAGGACTTTATTCTTCCTGTGTATTTTTTACAATATGACTATGGTGTTAGTAATGAGGACGTTTTATAGATACCTCTCCATTACTAACCGCTGGGCTTGATGTCAGCTAAGAATACAAAGCTGACATCAACCCCTGGCTTAACGCCAGATTTGGCACATATTATGGATGGGCCATTTCTAGGGTGGCTGAGGGCTGATGTTAGCCTGGGAGGGGGGAAATACAGTTATATGAAAAAGTTTGGGCACCCCTATTAATCTTAAGCTTAATGTTTTATAAAAATTGGTGTTTTTGCAACAGCTATTTTAGTTTGATATATCTAATAACTATTGGACACAGTAATGTTTCTGCCTTGAAATGAGCTTTATTGTACTAGCAGAACATGTGCAATCTGCATTCAAACAAAATTTGTCAGGTGCATAAGTATGGGCACCCATATCATTTTCTAGTTTTAAATACTCCTACCTACTTTTTACTGACTTACTAAAGCACTTTTTTTGGTTTTGTAACCTCATTGAGCTTTGAACTTCATAGCCAGGTGTATGCAATCATGAGAAAAGCTACTTAAAGTGGCCACTTGCAAGTTGTTCTCCTGTTTGAATCTCCTCTGAAGAGTGGCATCATGGGCTCCTCAAAACAACTGTCAAATGATCTGAAAACAAAGATTATTCAACATAGTTGTTCAGGGGAAGGATACAAAAAGCTGTCTCAGAGATTTAACCTGTCAGTTTCCACTGTGAGGAACATAGTAAGGAAATGGAAGAACACAGGGACAGTTCTTGTTAAGGCCAGAAGTGGCAGGCCAAGAAAAACATCAGAAAGACAGAGAAGAAGAATGGTGAGATCAGTCAAGGACAATCCTCAGACCACCTCCAGAGAGCTGCAGCATCAACTTGCTGCAGATGTTGTCCCTGTGCATCGGTCAACTATACAACGCACTTTGCACAAGGAGAAGCTGTATGGGAGAGTGATGCGAAAGAAGCCGTTTCTGCAAGCACGCCACAAACAGAGTCGGCTGAGGTATGCAAAAGCACATTTGGAGAAGCCAATTTCTTTTTGGAAGAAGGTCCTGTGGACTGATAAAACCAAGATTGAGTTTTTTGGTCATACAAAAAGGCATTATGCATGGCGTCAAAAAACACAGCATTCCAAGAAAAACACTTGCTACCCAGAGTAAAATTTGGTGGAGGTTCCATCATGCTTTGGGGCTGTGTGGCCAATGCCGGCACCGGGAATCTTGTTAAAGTTGAGGGACGCATGGATTCCACTCAGTTTCAGCAGATCCTTGACAATAATGTTCAAGAATCAGTGACAAAGTTGAAGTTACGCAGGGGATGAATCTTTCAGCAAGACAATGATCCAAAACACCGCTCCAAATCTACTCAGGCATTCATGCAGAGGAACAATTACAATGTTCTGGAATGGCCATCCCAGTCCCCAGACCTCAATATCATTGAACATCTGTGGGATCATTTGAAGAGGGCTGTCGATGCTCGGCAACCATCAAACTTAACCCCTTAATGTCCAATGACGTGCACAGTCCGTCATGGCCGGGTGTCAGATCCGGCACCAGGACGGACTGTGCATGTCATCCCTTTGATCTACCACTGCGTGTAAACACGCAGTGGTAGATCAGTGCCGACAGCTGTCACAGACAGCTGACAGGCACGGCAAGCGGTGCGGGGACCTTTGCTGTCGGTCCTCGCACCTACAGCGCTGTGCTTGGTCAGTCAATCTGACTGACCAAACACAGCAGCGATCGCGCAGAAGATGCTGAAATTTCAGCATCTCCAGCGCGATCAGTGCAGGAGCCGGCGCTGCAGTGGCCAGGCTTCCTGCACTGACAGCCAGGAGTGGCGCCCCCACCGCCCCTAGCTGTTAACCCCCTGACTGCTGCGATCGAGCGCGATCGCAGCGCTCAGGGGGGGAGGCAGAGGGTCGCGAGCTCCCTCTGCCTCAGATCGGCGCCCTGCAATGTATTTGCAGGGCCCGATCTCTGCCTTGATGACCCGGGGGTTGTCATGACAACCTCCGGGTCATCTAGCTACGGAAAGCTGCTGTGATCATGGTCACAGCAACTTTCATTATAGTTACAATGCATTGCAATGCTGGAGCATTGCAATGCATTGTAACTGCAATAAAAAGTAAAAAAGTGAAAGTCCCATAAAGGGACAAGTAAAAAAAAAGCATTTTTTTTAAAAATTGTAAAAAAAATATTAAAAAATAATTTAAAAAAATCCCCTAAAAAATACAAATTTTTATGTAATAAAAAAAACAAAAAAAAACACACGTTAGGTATCGCCGCGTCCGTAAAAATCCTATCAATAAAAGCGTATCCCTAGTTAACCCCTTCAGTGAAAGCCGTAAAAAAAAAAAAAAGTAGTAAATTATACTTTTTCCAAGCGGTATCATCACACCGCTTGGAAAAAGTGCAATAACACGCGATCAAAAAGTCGGATATAAATAATCATGGTACCGCTGAAAACGTCATCTTGTCCCGCAAAAAACAAGCCGCTATACAGCATCATCAGCGAAAAAATAAAAAAGTTATCGCTCGCGGAATAAACTGATGCAAATATAATTATTTTTTCTATAAAACTTTTTATTGTGTAAAAAACGCCAAAACATAAAAAAAATATAAATGAGGTATCGCTGTAATCGTAGTGACCCGAAGAATAAAGCTCAATTTTACCACACTGCGGAACGGAGGGGAAAAAAAAAAAAATCAATTCCTTTATTGCTGGTTTTTGTTCATTCTGCTTCCACAAAAATCGGAATAGGAAGCGATCAAAAAACGTTATGTGCCAGAATATGGTACCAATAAAAACGTCAACATGTCCCGCAAAAAATAAGCCCACAGATAACTCTGTCGGCCGAAATATGGAAAAATTATAGCTCTCAAAATACGATGATGCAAAAATTTCTTACAAAAAATTATTCCAAAAAAAAGCGTCTTTTAGAGTGTGATAGAAGCTAAACATGAAAAAAGGGTGTAAATCTGGTGTTGCTGTAATCGCACCGATCCGAATAATAAAGTCGCCTAATCACTAATACCGCAAGAGGAACGGCGTAAAAAAGAAAACCAATTCTTCACCTTTTGTGGATTTGTTCATTCTGCCTCCCAAAGATCGCAGTAAGGCGATCACAGTGGTTCCCCCCCACATATGGGGTATCAGCGTACTCAGGACAAAATGCACTTCAAATTTTGGGGTCCTATTTCTCCTGTTACCCTTATAAAAATAAAAATTGGGGGGCAAAAAGGTCATTTTTGTGGAAAAAAAAAAGGATTTTTTTATTTTCACGGCTCTACGTTATAAACTTCTGTGAAGCCCTTGGGGGTTCAAAGTGCTGACCACACATCTAGATAAGTTCCTTGGGGGTCTAGTTTGCAAAATGGGGTCATTTGTGGGGGGTTTCTACTGTTTAGGCACATCAGGGGCTCTCCAAACGCGACATGACACCCGCAGACCATTCCATCAAAGTCTGCATTCAAAAACGGTGCTCCTTCCCTTCCGAGCTCTGCCATGCGTCAAAATAGTGGTTCCCCCCCACATATGGGGTATCAGCGTACTCAGGACAAATTGCACAATAGCTTTTGGGGTCCTATTTCTCCTGTTACCCTTATAAAAATAAAAATTTGGGGCAAAAAGATTTTTTGTGGAAAAAAATATGATTTTTTTTTATTTTCACGGCTCTACGTTATAAACTTCTGTGAAGCACTTGGGGGTTCAAAGTGCTCACCACACATCTAGATAAGTTCCTTGGGGGGTCTAGTTTCCAAAATGGAGTCACTTGTGAGGGGTTTCTACTGTTTAGGCACATCAGGGCTCTCCAAACGTGACATGACACCCGCAGACCATTCCATCAAAGTCTGCAGTTGAAAAAGGCGCTCCTTCCCTTCCGAGCTCTGCCATGCGTCAAAATAGTGGTTTACCCCCACATATGGGGTATCAGCGTACTCAGGACAAATTGCAAAATAACTTTTGGGGTCCTGTTACCCTTTGGAAAATAAAAATTGGGGGTGGAAAGATCATTTTTGTGGAAAATATATGATTTTTTAATTTTATGGCTCTACGTTATAACCTTCTGTGAAGCCCTTGGGGGTTGAAAGCTCTCACCACACATCTAGATAAGTTCCTTGGGGGGTCTAGTTTCCAAAATGGGGTCACTTGTGGGGGGTTTCCACTGTTTAGGCATACAGGGACTCTCCAAATGCGACATGGCGTCCAATCTCAATTCCAGCCAAAAAAGTCAAATGGCGCTGCTTCCCTTCCGAGCTCTGCCATGCGCCCAAATAGTGGTTTACCCTCACATATGGGGTATCAGCGTGCTCAGGACAAATTGCACAATAACTTTTGGGGTCCTTTTATCCTTTGGAAAATAAAAATTGGGATGAAAAGATCATTTTTGTGGAAAAAATATGATTTTTTAATTTTACGGCTCTACGTTATAACCTTCTGTGAAGCCCTTGGGGGTTCAAAGCTCTCACAACACATTTAAATAAGTTCCTTTGGGGTCTAGTTTCCAAAATGGGGTCAATTGTGGGGGGTTTCCACTGTTTAGGCACACAGGGACTCTCCAAATGCGACATGGCGTCCAATCTCAATTCCAGCCAAAAAAGTCAAATGGCGCTGCTTCCCTTCCGAGCTCTGCCATGCGCCCAAATAGTGGTTTACCCCCACACATGGGGAATCGGTGTACTAAGGAGAAATTATACAACAAATATTGTGGTTCATTTTCTACTGATACCCTTGATAAAATTTAAAAAAATTGTGTCGAAAGAAAAATTTTGGGAAAAAAAGTTAAATGTTCATTTTTTCCTTCCACATTGCTTCAATTCTTGTGAAGTACCTAAAGGGTTAATAAACTTCTTGAATGTGGCTTTGAACACCTTGAGGGGTGCAGTTTTTAGAATGGTGTCACTTATGGGTATTTTCTGTCATATTGACCCCTCAAATTCACTTCCAATGTGAGGTGGTCCCTAAAAAAAATGGTTTTGTAAATTTTGTTGGAAAAATGAGAAATCGCTGGTCAACTTTTAACACTTATAACTTCCTAACAAAAAAAAATTTTGGTTCCAAAATTGTGCTGATGTAAAGTAGACATGTGGGAAATGTTATTTATTAACTATTTTTTGTGACATCTCTCTGATTTAATGGCATAAAAATTAAAAGTTTGAAAATTGCAAAATTTTCAAAATTTTTGCCATATTTCCGTTTTTTTCATAAATAAACGCAAGTTATATTGAAGAAATTTTACCACTATCATGAAGTACAATATGTCACAAGAAAACAGTCTCAGAATCGCCAAGATCCGTTGAAGCGTTCCAGAGTTATAAGCACATAAAGTGACAGTGGTCAGAATTGTAAAAATTGGTCTGGTCTTTAACCTACAAAATGGCTTGGTCGTTAAGGGGTTAACTGAACCGGAATTATTTTGTAAAGAGGAATGGTCAAAAATACCTTCATCCAGGATCCAGGAACTCATTAAAAGCTACAGGAAGCGACTAGAGGCTGTTATTTTTGCAAAAGGAGGATCTACTAAATATTAATGTCACTTTTCTGGTGAGGTGCCCATACTTATGCACCTGTCAAATTTTGTTTGGATGCAGATTGCACATTTTCTGTTAGTACAATAAACCTCATTTCAAGGCAGAAACATTACTGTGTCCAACAGTTATTAGATATATCAAATTGAAAGAGCTGTTGCAAAAACACCAATTTTTATAAAACATTATGCTTAAGATTAATAGGGGTGCCCAAACTTTTTCATATAACTGTATCCCAGGTCCCTTCAAAGGCTATTAATATCAACCCTGTTATGTTTCGGTAACTGAGGAGTGCAGGTAAAAAAGGCAATACACCAGAGCAGTTGGAATCTATGAGATTGCAGTACCCTGACTAACCACCACAACTAGAGGCAGCCGTGGAGCGTTCCTACGTTGGTCCTAGACGCCTCGTCACAGCCTGAGAAACTAACTACACCTAAAGATAGAAATAGGAAAGCTATCTGCCCCGGAGCAGATCCCCAAAGAACATAGAAAGCCCCCAAACATGTAATGGCTGTTAGACAAGAAGAAATACTGACACAGACAGAAAATAGTATGAGCAAACGTTGGGGCCCAAATTAACTAAATAGAAAAGGATAGGAAGGGTACTTACTGCAATCCCAAAAAACCCTGCAAAGCACCAACTCTACTAATTTCAAAAACACCTGAGATCACACGACCTCTACCACCTAAATTAGTTCTCTGGTGTAACAAAATCAAAACAGCAGCCACTGAAGAAACTGGAAAAAGCAAAAGTACAAACATCAGTGGCTGAACCAAACTGAGAGGGCAAAAGCCTCCGGAGGGGACCCTGAAGGCCCCCACAGAAGTGCAGGACAAAATGCAAAAATAAAGCACAAAAACAAAAAGAAGAAAATGTCTTATCTGTTAGCAGGAGATGCAGACACGACACAGCAGGCTACAAGGGAAACAGGAATCATGGAGTGAGACCAGAACAATTGATCACCGGCAACCCTGATGGGAAGGCGACTCCCTTATATAAGACCAGTCAGTAACACCTGATTCCCACTCCTCACAATCTTCACTGGACAGTCCAGTACCGCTTGTAACCACCAGAGGGAGCCTCTGCTCAGAACTCATTTCAAGTCCATTCACAACACAACCCACAGCTGTCTGTTTAGCCTTTGCTGGTTTGATTTGATAGGGGGACTCTACGTCTTTTTTTCTGGGGTACCCTGTAAACTAACCAGTAAAGGCCTCAAACAGTAATAATCACCCTATACTCAAGGGTTAACACTTCCTTAACCCCTTTCTGCCATCCGACGTACTATCCCGTCCATGGTACCTGGGAGTAGGGGTCCCATGCACACTATTACTCTGATCCCACCGCTGCCACCAAATGTGAAGGACGACCCCCGTCCTCCCACGTCACCAAGTGACGTAACTCCACAGGCACAGCTCTCCTGCGCCCCCTTTGTCTCTCAGGTCAGTAAGGGAACTGCACCTACTCCTGGTGCCTTCCGCCATCTTGGGAACCTTTGGTTACTGACACAGCTGCCACCCTGACCTTGCACACAACTTATTATATTTACACTCTGACTGTCTAGTGCTGGGCTGACCTTAAGACCCCAGCAGTGAAAGTTACCGCTGGTAGTCTTTAGTGTCTGGGAATAGGGGTCCCACGTACACTATTACTCTGATCCCACCGCTGCCACCAAATGTGAAGGACAACCCCCGTCCTTCCACGTCACCAATGTGACGTAACTACACAGGCACAGCTCTCGGCGCCCCCTTTGTCTCTCAGGTCAGTAAGGGAACTGCACCTAGAGCAAATGGCCGCCGGGGAGGGTGTCCTGTTACCCACTGGGTATTCTAAGATTCGTGATCAGAGTAAAAGCATCAGCCCAAGATTAATTTTATGGTTTAATTGCCTTAAGGGCGCACTAGATAATTACAGAAATATACATTAAGCTATACAACAGAATTATAGTGGATTTGCAGTCAGAGTAAAATACAACAATAATGGTACAAGGCTTAGAGGTATTAGCTAGAGGTCAATATTACCAGGTTGTGGGTACATGTGGAGGCAGCGAGCTCTGCGATCCACAGGTGAAAGTCTTTGTGATGAAGGAACAGCCACCATCTTGGATATGGCCTGTCCTAGCCTCCATTTTGTCTGTTCCCAGGTGCTATTCTGGTATGAATTCCCCATGGCCTTAGGCATATTCAGTACAACAGGGTTTTGTTTCCACTGTGAATAAAAAAGGTCATTAGTATGCTAAGTAATTCAGGCCCAAGACTGAATTTACTGCTCAATATGAATAGCCAGGCCGGTTAGAATGTGTGCTTCAAAGCAGAGGGCTTCAATTAGATTGTACCTGTCAGATAGACACTGAAAACACCTCCATTGTATGTTTCCAGACACTAAAGACTACCAGCGGTAACTTTCACTGCTGGGGTCTTAAGGTCAGCCCAGCACTAGACGGTCAGAGTGTAAAAATAAATAAGTTGTGTGCAAGGTCAGGGTGGCAGCTGTGTCAGTAACCAAAGGTTCCCAAGATGGCGGAAGGCACCAGGAGTAAGGCAAAGGGGGAGGCCAATGCTATGGTCTGAGGGGTTCGATACCGATGAAGCCGAGGGGGAGCTCAGCCAGGGCTCCCCAAGGAGACAGACCCCCGTGCTCAGTCCCGCAGTGGACTGTCCACCCCCTGCCCGTTCCCGCCTGTCCAGATCGGAGGCCCTTTTCCAAGCGGCTATGGCACAGCTCGAGGCTGGTAATGACGCCGCCCATGACAGACTCCTGGTGGCGGCAGAGAAAGCAGCAGAGAGGGAGCAAGCAGCAGCAGAGCGTGAGCAAGCGGCAGCAGAGAAAGCAGAGCGAGAGCAAGCAGTGGCAGAGAGAGCAGCGTAGCGTGAGCATACAGAACGCCGTGAAGCTGCGGAGCGCCGGCACTGACTGGAGATGGCTCAGCACGGGCCCCCGCTGGATGCTCCAGCCCCACCGGAGACCAAGGCTTCCAGGGTCCGGGCAGAGGACTTTCCCTTGCTTGAAAAGGATGGAGACCTGGATTCCTTTCTGCTGGCCTTTGAGAGGACCTGCCTCCAACATCATCTGGCCCTGGATCAGTGGGCAAGGTACCTGACCTCCCGTTTGAGGGGTAAGTCCCTGGAAGTTCTTGGGGACTTACCTGCCAGGGAGGAGCAGGACTACAACAGCATCAAGCGGGCCCTGATCCAGCACTACAACCTCACCCCGGAGTCGTACCGCAGGAAGTTCAGGAGCCTGCAGCGGGGCTCAAAGGACACCTGGACCTACCACATGTAGGCCCTGCTGAGAGCTGCGGAGCACTGGACCTCGGGTCTAGAGCTCACCACCCGCCAGGAGGTCCAGGAACTGTTCATCACGAAGCAGTTCTTGTGGAACTGCCCAGAGGACCTCCAGCAGTTCCTCCGTGACCGGAAACCAAAGGGGGCTTCTGCTACAGCCGCCCTGGCAGACGAGTATGCCAACAACAGGGCGCCTGAGCCGAAGAAGCCTGCCAGCAGCACCTGGAGAGGGGGTAAGCCCAATCCTGCCCCGGCCCCATATCCAGCCCCCAGATTGCAAGGGGTGTACCCCCCTGCTGCCCTCTCCAGGCCAGGAACAGAACCCAGATGTTGTCATCATTGCAACCAGCCAGGATACTTTATGGCTGAGTGTCCCCAGCACCAGAAGGCCCCATCCCTGTCCCAGAAACCATCCACTGTTTTGTGTTTGGGAGGGGGTGGTGGGAGGTCCCTGGACAACTACCAACCCGTCACCATTGGCCGCTCAGCGGTCATGGGACTGCGGGACACAGGCGCTGAACGAACCCTGGTACATCCTGAGGTGGTGTCCCCTCAAGACTTGGTGCCTGGGAAAACCCTTTCCGTCTCCGGAATTGGAGGCGTTGAACCGGTGCTGCCCATTGCCAAGGTGTATTTGGACTGGGTCGCCGGGAGTGGGATGTGGGAGTAATGCCAAATATTCCTACAAATGTGTTGATTGGGACCGATTTGGGGCAGCTAGTGTCCCAGTATGTGGCCACTGAACCCCCAAGTTCGGCTCCCCAAGAATGTCATGACTCTACTGTGAATGCTAATGTTAATGTATTGAATGTGCCTTCAACAATGGAGGGGGGAGTGAAACCTGATGGTAAGCCATGCACTGACACTACAGTCATGGCCAAAAGTTTTGAGAATGACACAAATATTATATTTTCACATGATCTGCTGCCCTCTGGTTTTTATGTGTGTTTGACAGATGTTTTTATCACAGACAGAAATATAATAATTGCAAACATATGAGTAACAAAAGCTTATATTGACAGTTAGAATGAGTTAATGCAGCAAGTCAATATTTGCAGTGTTGACCCTTCTTCTTCAGGACCTCTGCAATTCTCCCTGGCATGCTCTCAATCAACTTCTGGACCAAATCCTGACTGATAGCAGTCCATTCTTGCACAATCAATGCTTTCATTTTGTCAGAATTTTTAGGTTTTTGTTTGTCCACCCGTCTCTTGATGATTGGCCACAAGTTCTCAATGGGATTAAGATCTGGGGAGTTTCCAGGCCATGGACCCAAAATCTCTATGTTTTGTTCCCTGAGCCATTTAGTTATCACCTTTGCTTTATGGCAAGGTGCTCCATCATGCTGGAAAAAGCATTGTTGATCGCCAAAGTGCTCTTGGAGGGTTGGGAGAAGTTGCTCTTGGAGGACATTCTGGTACCATTCTTTATTCATGGCTGTGTTTTTAGGCAAGACTGTGAGAGAGCCGATTCCCTTGGCTGAGAAGCAACCCCACACATGAATGGTTTCAGGATGCTTAACAGTTGGCATGAGACAAGACTGGTGGTAGCGCTCACCTTGTCTTCTCCGAATGAGGCGTTTTCCTGATGTCCCACACAATCGAAAAGGGGATTCATCAGAGAAAATAAGTTTACCCCAGTCCTCAGCAGTCCACTGCCTGTACCTTTTGCAGAATATCAGTCTGTCCATGAAGTTTTTTCTGGAGAGAAGTGGCTTCTTTGCTGCCCTCCTTGACACCAGGCCTTGCTCCAAGAGTCTCCGCCTCACAGTGTGTGCAGATGCACTCACACCTGCCTGCTGCCATTCCTGAGCAAGCTCTGCACTGCTGGTAGCCCGATCCCGCAGCTGAAACACTTTTAAGAGACGGTCCTGGCGCTTGCTGGCCTTTCTTGGGTGCCCTGAAGCCTTTTTGGCAACAATGGAACCTCTCTCCTTGAAGTTCTTGATGATGCGATAAATTGTTGACTGAGGTGCAATCTTTCTAGCTGCGATACTCTTCCCTGTTAGGCCATTTTTGTGCATTGCAATGATGACTGCACGTGTTTCTTTAGAGATAACCATGGTTAACAGAAGAGAAACAATGATGCCAAGCACCAGCCTCCTTTTAAAGTGTCCAGTGGTGTCATTCTTACTTAATCATGACAGCTTGATCTCCAGCCATGTCCTCATCAACACCCACACCTGTGTTAATGGAGCAATCACTGAAAAGAGGTTAGCTGGTCCTTTTAAGGCAGGGCTGCAATGATGTTGAAATGTGTTTTGGGGGATAAAGTTCATTTTCTTGCCAAATATTGACTTTGCAAGTAATTGCTGTTAAGCTGATCACTCTTTATAACATTCTGGAGTATATGCAAATTGCCATTAGAAAAAGTGAAGCAGTAGACTTTGTAAAAATTAATATTTGTGTCATTCTCAAAACTTTTGGCCATGACTGTACACACACAAGGCTCACAGTGAGGACAGGTGAGGAGGCTGCAGGGGAGAGCTCAGAGGTGGAGGGAGGGGCTGCTATGGGCAGTATAGGGCCCCTAAGTGAATCCAGCCTGCTGAGTCTAGGGCCTCTGCAGAAAGAGGAACAGGCCATGGGGGGAGCCACCAGGTAAGACCCCAGGGCAGGAGTTCCCCACATCCAGGATGTCAGGAAGCGAGGGAAGTCTGCCTGACCCGGTGACTTGGTCAGGGGACGAGGGGAAGCAGGCGCTAGCCGTGGTCTCAGCGGTCGTGGCCGCTGTTACCAGGAGTGGGAGCGCCGAAGCCCAAGGAGCCTCTAGGAGGTCCGACGGTTTCCTCCTCTCCAACCAAGTGGCTGCCGAGTCAGACAGCGGCCAGGAGATAGATCCTGGGGAACTGACAGAGGATGGGGCAGTTTCATCAATTCTTGCCACATCAAGTCAGGGATTTCAGGCAGCGTTGGAAGCTGATGCTAGCCTGAAAACTCTCAAGGAGCAGGCGGCACAGCCTCCCCTGGAGTCTGACCGCGAGCGAGTGGTCTGGTACCAGGGACGGCTGTACCGGGTAACGGTCCAGAAGGGTTCACCGGAGGCGTGGCCCAGGGACCAACAGTTAGCGGTACCCTATCTGTTCACGGCGGAATTGTTGCGGATCGCATACGAGATTCCCATGGCCGAACACCTAGGGATCGCTAAAACCAGGGCCAGGCTAGCTCAGCATTTCTACTGGCCTGGAATGAGGACCGAGGTGATAGCCTACTGCCGTTCGTGTGACACCTGTCAGAGGGTGGGGAAGGCGGGGCGACGCCCCAAAGCCCCACTGGTAACTCTGCCCATCATCGAAGAGCCTTTCTCGAGGGTGGCTGTGGATCTCATTGGACCTCTGTCCACTCCCAGCCGCTCCGGGAAATGCTTCATACTAATGGTAGTGGACTATGCCACCCAGTACCCAGAGGCAGTAGCTTTGTCGTTCATTCGGGCCGACAAAGTGGCCACTGCCTTACTGGAGATTTTCTCCAGAGTGGGGTTTCCCCAGGAAATGCTCACCGACCGAGGGACCCAGTTCATGTCGCAGCTGATGGAGTCTCTCTGTAAGCAGATACAGGTGCAACATCTGGTAGCCAGCCCGTATCACCCACAGACCAGTGGCCTGTGTGAGCGGTTCAATGGCACCTTAAAGCAGATGCTGAAGATGTTGGTCGACTCCCATGGGAGAGACTGGGAGTGGTATCTCCCACACCTGCTGTTTGCCTATCGGGAGGTCCCACAGGCCTCAATGGGGTTCTCCCCTTTTGAGCTCCTGTACGGGCGACGTGTACGGGGGCCCCTTGCTCTGGTGAAGGAAGCATGGGAAGGGGATTTAGCCACCCCTGGAGTGTCGGTCATTGAGTATGTCGTGCGCTTCCGGGACCGAATGATGGCCTTGACACGGCTGGTGCATGACAATATGGCCCAAGCCCTGGCTGACCAGAAGCGGTGGTACGACCAGAATGCTTGTGAGCGGACCTACCAGGTGGGTCAAAAGGTGTGGGGACTGGTCCCCGTACCTCAAAACAAGCTTCAGGCGGCCTGGGTGGGTCCATACCTCGTGCACGAGCAGCTCAACGCCGTCACCTACCTGGTCACCCTGGACCACGCCCGTGGAAGGAGGAAAGCTTATGCCCACCCAGTATGCAACTTTCCAGAGGATGGAGAGGCAGAAACCCTCCTGGATCTGCTCACCCAAGGCAAGGCGGGTGGATCCATCGAGGATGTGGGGGTTGGCCACCAGCTCTCGGAGGACCAACGTTAATAATAATAATAATCTTTATTTATATAGCGCCAACATATCCCGCAGCGCTTTACAGTTTAACAGTTTCAAAACACAAGTCATAAGTAACAACGTTAACAATACAATAATTAAAGCAAAATAAGCCGCCCCTGCTCGTGAGAGCTTACAATCTACAATGAGGTGGGGGAGATACAAAGTACAGTACAAGTGTGTATATACAATGGTGCATTTACAATGATGGTCCAGCCATCTTGAGGGAGTGAGGGATGGATGGAGATAGTGCATGGGCTACACATACACACTTACACATAGAATGACTTTGATTAGTGAATGTGATAGGCCGCTCTGAACAAATGTGTTTTGAGGAGCGCCTGAAACCATGCAAATTGTGGATAGTCCTAATTTCTTGGGGTAGAGCATTCCAGAGGATTGGCGCAGCGTGGGAGAAGTCTTGGAGTCAGGAGTGGGAGGTACGGATTAGTGCAGAGGTTAGTCGAAAGTCGTTTGCAGAGCGCAGCAGTCGGTTAGGCCGATAGGTAGAAATGAGGGAGGAGATGTAGGGGGGTGCTGCACTGTGGAGAGCTTTGTGGGTGAGAACCAGTACTTTGAATTGGATCCTATAATGAATGAGCAGCCAGTCCCAGCTGGGGGTCACCCTACACCCCTTTCGGGAGCTGTTCAGCAGCCTGCCCGGAAGGACTGAGACAGCAGCCCATGATGTGGACACCGGCAATCACCCCCCAATCCGGCGTTCAGCATATCGGGTCTCTCTTGAGGTGCAGAAGCAAATGCGCCAAGAGATAGACGAGATGCTGAAGCTGGGGGTGATCCAAGTGTCCAACAGCACGTGGGCTTCGCCTGTAGTTCTCGTCCCTAAAAAGCACCGAACTACGTGGTTCTGCGTGAACTACCGGGGGCTCAATGCGGTGACGGTCACCGATGCGTACCCAATGCCGCGCATCGATGACCTGCTCGACCAGCTGGCCGGGGCCAGGTACCTGACCATCATGGATCTGAGCAGGGGTATTGGCAGATTCCCCTGACCTATGGGGCACGGGAACGCTCTGCCTTTATCACCCCATTCGGACTGTACGAGTCCACGGTGATGCCCTTCGGCATGAAGAATGCCCCTGTCACTTTTCAGCGGATGGTCAACACGCTGCTCGAGGGACTGGAAGGGTATGCGACCGCGTACCTGGATGACATTGCCATCTTCAGTCCCACCTTGGAGGTACACCTAGAGCACCTGGCGCAGGTGCTCGGGCGGATCCAGCGAGCAGGCTTGACCGTTAAACCGAAAAATGCCAGCTGAGTATGAGTGAGATCCACTACCTAGGACACCGGGTAGGTGAGGGAGCTCTGAAGCCAGAGCCTGGGGAGGTAGATGCCATCACATCCTGGCCCACCCCCAGGACCAAGAAGCAGGTGATGTCCTTCTTGGGGACTGCTGGGTACTATAGGAGGTTTGTTCCACACTATAGTGCCCTGGCCAAGCCCCTGACAGACCTCACCAAGAAAAGGCTGCCTATCGCAGTCGACTGGACAGTCGCTTGCGAGACAGCTTTCCAGGCACTCAAGACCGCCCTTTCTAGCTCTCCTGTACTACAGGCAGCCGACTTCATGCGGCCGTTCTTAGTGCAGACCGATGCCAGCGACTTCGGCCTCGGTGCTGTGCTCAGCCAGGTGGACACTACGGGCCATGAACACCCCGTTTTGTACCTGAGCTGGAAACTCCTGCTGAGGGAAGTGGCCTATTCCACGATGGAGAAGGAATGTCTGGCAATTGTGTGGGCCCTGCAGCATCTGCAGCCATACTTGTATGGACACCAATTCACAGTGGAAACAGACCACAACTCCCTCAGCTGGTTACACACGGTCTCTGGGACGAATGGGAGGTTGCTACACTGGAGCCTCGCTCTCCAGCAGTACCACTTCACCATTCGCCACAAAAGAGGCAGGGTCCATGGTAACGCTGATGGGTTGTCCCGGCAAGGAGAAGGTGCGGAAGGGCGCATTGGGGAACACAGGAATGTGATACCCCCTAGCCCCTCTAAAGCAGGGAGGTGTGATGAAGGAACAGCCACCATCTTGGATACGGCCTGGTCTAGCTCCATTTTGTCTGTCCCCAAGTGCTATTTTGTCTGAATTCCCCATGGCCTTGGGCATATTCAATACAACAGGGTTTTGTCTCCACTCTGGATAAAAAGGTCTATTAGTATGCTAAGTAGGTCAGGCCAAGACAGTACCTTTAGTGTCCAGGCCTTTTAGTATGCTAAGTAATTCAGGCCCAGAACAGAATTTACTGCTCAATGTGAATAGCCAGGCATGTTAGTATGCATACTTCAAAGCTGGGGGCTTCAATTAGATTGTACCTGTCAGCTAGACATGAAAATACATCCATTGTATGGTTCCAGACACGAAGGCTCCGTTCTAGGATTATGAATTAGGAGCACATCTTTGTAGGTACATTCTCATAAAAATATCTGTGTGACCCTGCAGACCTCGGGCATTTGACGGTGCAACTCCCAAGTCGGTGATGGCTTGGGGGTCTGAGATATAGAGATTGGTCCTCCAAAAGAGACCCAATCGGGCCAGGTTTGATCTCCATGCGACAGGCAAAACATACTGCATCCGCTGGTACCTCTCGTGTCCTGATCCGATAGTCCTGGAGAAAGTTAACCCTTTTTTAGATATTGGGAATAAATTCTGCCGGGAGCTAAGGGTGGAGATTATCATCCCACCCTCGGACACCGAGGGGAAGGACCTAGCAGGTTTAAGAACTGTGAGCTATGGGCAGACTAGATCCATTCTCACAGAAGCCAAGAAGCAACAAGGGACAGATTTGCCAAGGGAGCAGCGGCACACGTTTTGGGGGACTGTCCAGCAACTAAGACTTTCACCTGTGGATCGCAGAGCTCCCTGCCTCCACATGTATCCATAACCTGGTAATATTGACCTCTAGCTAATACCTCTAAGCCTTGTACCATTATTGTTGTATTTTACTCTGACTGCAAATCCACTGTAATTCCGTTGTATAGCTTACTGTATATTTCTGTAATCATCTAGTGCGTCCTTAAGGCAATTAAACCATAAAATTAATCTTGGGCTGATGCTTTTACTCTGATCACGAATCTTAGAATACCCAGTGGGTAACAGGACACCCTCCCCGGCGGCCATTTGCTCTAGGTGCAGTTCCCTTACTGACCTGAGAGACAAAGGGGGCACCGGAGAGCTGTGCCTGAGTAGTTACGTCACATTGGTGAAGTGGAAGGACGGGGTTGTCCTTCACAGTTTGTTATTTTCCTTATGTATTATTATTTATGCAAATGTTTGTTATTTTTTATGACTTATTTTGGTACTTGTTGTGCTATAATGTACACTTACAGTATTGTGCTATGAAGACATATACCATATGAGTAAAATATGGTTGTCACTACCTCAAGTGAGAGTTTGCACATATAAAAATATATTTTTATGGAAAGTTCTACTAAATCACCAACACATCTGTTATGAACTTTAACACCAGACACAGACTATGTCAGAGAAAAAAATTATTTATCTATACACACAGAAAAACATTACAGCATAGATAATGCATCATCTTGCCATGTTGTAGTACCTTGAGGTGACACAAAATATTGGGTAAAGATATCACGGGTTTTCAGTCCTGAGAGTGGACGACGTAAAGGCCAGCGTCACACTGGCGAGTTTGATGCGAGTAAGTCGCACGACTTTCTCGCATCAACAACCGGCACGGCCGCCCACTCTCGGACCCGAGTGTTCGGCTGCATGTATTTCTATGCAGCCACACACTCGGGTCCGAGAGCGGGCGGCCGTGCCGGGTGTTGATGCGAGAAAGTCGTGCGACTTACTCGCATTAAACTTGCCAGTGTGACGCCGGCCAAAGGGATGACATGGGGCCTAGGCATATCCCCATTGGTCACCACACTTTCACCAACATCAGATGGGCCACAATCATGCATTCGAGTGAAATTGTGTAGGACAACACATGCTTTGATGACCTCATTGACGTTGGCTTCACTAAGTTGAATTGCAGACTGGAGGACCCGCCATTTTGCACATAGAAAGCCAAAGGCACACTCCACCAGGCGCCTGGCCCTTGATAGGCGCAAGTGGAAGATCCGACGACGGTGGTCAAGGTGTCGTCGTGGATAGGGCCTCATTCCTAACTACAACATATGGCACAGGTTCTAGATTGGAGCCAGGAAGTTGACGTGCTGATGGTAGGTGCAACTGGTTATTGCGCAGCCGCCGACCCATAATGGAAGAATTGAAGACTCTAGAGTCTCCAGTTCTTCCATAGGCCCCAATGTCTACAATTATAAACCTGTAGTTACTGTCAACCAGAGCCAACAGCACTACAGAAAAATATTGTTTATAATTATAGAATTGGGACCCTGAGTTCAGCGGCTTACGCACATGGATGTGCTTCCCATCAAGGGTTTCTATACAATTTGGGAACTGGCATTGTGTCACGCTGTCTCAGGATAGAGGTGGACCGGGGTCTATGCTGACCCTAAACTGGGGTCCTGACTAGTCCCTCTACCTGGAGGTACTGTTAATGGTACAGAGGTCCAGGCCGCCAGCCTAACCCTGTCTCCTGTAGATCCCTGACCACTGTAATCCAGTCCTGAGAAGGACCCTGATTACCACCAAAGGGAATGGGCAGATCACAGCTTACTAACAGTATTAGACACACGAGACAGACAAGGGGTAAAGTAAATACTGCCTTGCATACAAAAACTACAACACAGAGGGAACACAAAAGGTTAAGGAGATAAACAATAAGCGAGGAGAGGATTAACCACAACAGGCACTCTTAGCTTAAGTCTTCTCAGAAAGATCCGCTCTGCTGGTCAGAATGAATGCTTTCACCGACAACTCCTAAGCAGAACGGCAGGTATATGAAGGAAGCTAATTAGTGCCTAATACACTGCAGCCGGCGAGGCTGGAACTAGTCTAAGCACAGAGAACGGTAGAATTAACTCCCTCACTGCCAACAGACACATAGCACCAACAACTCAGCTGCGAGAAGTCGGAATGTGAAATCGCGACGATCTTCGTGGCGATACACCCGTGACAGTACCCCCCCTTCTACGAGGGGCCTCCGGACCCTCAGGGCCAGGTCTGTCTGGGTGAGTTGTGTGGAAGGCCCGAACCAATCGGTCTGCGTTAATATCAGACGCAGGAACCCACGTCCTCTCCTCAGGACCATACCCCTTCCAATGAACCAAGTATTGAAGGGACCGGCGATTCAGACGTGAGTCAATGATCTTCGACACCTGAAAGTTACCATTGACCACCACTGGAGGAGGGGGTAGAGGTGACGGTATAACTGGCGCCACGTACCTCTTAAGCAACGATTTGTGGAACACATTGTGGATTTTAAACGTAGGAGGGAGGTCAAGACGGAATGCCACCGGATTAATTATCGAACTGATCCTGTATGGCCCGATGAACCTGGGACCGAGTTTCCAGGAGGGAACCTTAAGTTTTATATTTTTGGTAGACAACCATACCAGATCGTTCACACTTAGGTCCGGACCAGACACTCTCCTCCTATCAGCCATACGTTTGTATCGGTTCCCCATAGTACTCAAATTATTCAGCACTCCTCTCCACACAGAAGCAAGTGATGACGAAAAACGTTCCTCCTCAGGAACCCCAGAAGAGCCCCCCCCATTGAAAGTACAAAACTTTGGGTGAAAACCATATGCCCCAAAAAACGGGGACTTACCAGTGGACTCGCTCCGCCTATTGTTAAGAGCGAACTCTGCCAGAGGCAAGAAAGAAGACCAGTCCTCTTGGTTTTCCAAGACAAAACACCGGAGATATGTCTCCAAGCTCTGGTTCAGACGCTCTGTCTGACCATTGGTCTGCGGATGAAAAGCCGAAGAAAATGACAATTGCATCCCCCGCCGTGTACAAAATGCTCTCCAGAATTTGGACACAAACTGAGACCCCCGATCCGACACCACATCGGAAGGCAACCCGTGAAGTCTCACAATCTCCCCAATGAACACTTGCGCCAGAGTCTTAGCATTAGGAAGAGCAGGAAGAGCAATAAAATGTGCCATCTTACTGAACCTGTCAACTACAACTAGTATGACAGTTTTACCTGAAGACGGAGGGAGGTCCGTAATGAAGTCCATAGACAGATGGGTCCATGGACGCTCCGGGATTTTTAAAGGTAAGAGGGCCCCAGACGGACGGGTATGTGGGGTCTTAGAGCGTGCACAAACCCCACAGGACGCGACAAAAGTTACCACCTCCTTATTTAAGTTAGGCCACCAAAACCGGCGTGAAAGGAGATCAACAGTTGCTTTGCTCCCTGGGTGTCCTGCCAAAGCAG
Source organism: Oophaga sylvatica (assembly GCA_033576555.1). NCBI lineage: Eukaryota > Metazoa > Chordata > Amphibia > Anura > Dendrobatidae > Oophaga > Oophaga sylvatica. Next base: position 155,901 of record JARQOD010000213.1, on the reverse strand, counting down.
AATTATGATGTGCCTCGATAACCTTTTGTCTTAACTGATCTGGAACAAACAGTTTCCCTGGAGGTCCTACAGGGGCGTCCCCCTGAGCCTCCAATATTTCCTCCTCAAGTTCAGAGCATACAGCCGACACAACTACTCCCTCCTGAAGGATAGGAACCGGGTCATCCGTCTTCCCGGCCCCAGGGAACCTGCGAGATAAGGCATCAGCCTTTACATTTTTTGACCCAGGACGATATGTGACGACAAAATTAAACCTGGTAAAAAACAACGACCATCTAGCTTGTCTGGGATTCAGACACTTTGCAGACTCTAAATACAGTAGGTTCTTGTGATCAGTAATGACGGTGACCGGGTGGACTGCCCCCTCCAAAAAATGACGCCACTCTTCAAAAGCCAACTTAATGGCCAAGAGTTCCCTATTGCCGACATCATAATTCCTCTCAGCGGACGACAATTTCTTAGAGAAGAAAGCGCACGGATGCCATTTACCAGGGGACGGACCTTGAGATAATACTGCACCCACCCCTACGTCAGACGCATCCACCTCCACAATGAACGGCTGTGACGCATCCGGTTGAATGAGTACAGGTGCCGAAGCAAAACATTTTTTCAAGGAGGAAAATGCTTGACAAGCCTTATCAGACCACCTTGAAAAATCCGTCCCTTTTCTTGTCATGTCAGTAAGAGGTTTAACAATGGACGAGAAATTATGAATACATTTCCGGTAGTAATTAGCAAACCCCAGGAAACGCTGCAGTGCCTTAAGATCCTCTGGCAGATCCCACTCAAGCACTGCCTTCACTTTCCCAGGGTCCATAAGAAAACCGGAAGCTGACACCAGGAACCCTAAAAACTGAAGTTCCTGTACGGTGAATACACACTTCTCCCATTTGGCGTACAATTTATTATCTCGCAAGATCTGCAACACCTGTCTCACATGCTCCTGATGAGACACAAGATCTGGCGAGTAAATTAAGATGTCATCCAGATAAATGACAACAAACTGTCCCACTAGGTGGCGAAAGATGTCATTAACAAAATGTTGAAACACCGCCGGGGCAGTAGTCAGACCGAAAGGCATGACAAGGTTCTCATAATGTCCCTCCGGAGTGTTAAACGCCGTCTTCCACTCATCTCCCTCCTTCATCCTAATCAGATTATACGCCCCCCTGAGATCCAACTTAGAGAACCATTTGGCGCCCACAATCTGATTGAAGAGATCTGGAATAAGTGGGAGCGGATATGGATCTCGGACCGTAATCCGATTAAGCTCACGGAAATCCAAGCAAGGGCGTAGGCCTCCATCTTTTTCTTCACAAGGAAGAACCCCGCGGCCACTGGGGAAGATGAAGGTCTAATATGCCCTTTAGCCAGACTTTCCGAAATATAATCCTTCATAGCCTGCCTCTCAGGACCAGAAAGGTTATACAACCTAGATTTAGGTAATTTAGCATCAGGGAGCAATTTTATAGAACAGTCATACTCGCGATGAGGAGGTAATTCTTGACACCCCTCCTCTGAAAAGACATCCTCAAAGTCCACCAAAAAAGGTGGTAAGGTTCTAGGCACGACCGCACCAATGACCGTGTTCATGCAGTTTTTATTGCAAAATTCACCCCACTGGCTTATCTCTCTGGTTTGCCAATTAATAACTGGGTTATGTTTAGTTAACCAAGGAAGACCCAATACAATAGGAGTGGGGAGACCCTCCAACACATAACAAGACAATAGTTCTTTATGTATTGCCCCCACTCGAAGGTCAATGTTATGTACGGCTTGCAAAAAGCTACCTTGACCGAGAGGCCTGGCATTGATAGAGAATATGGGGATAGGTTTGGCTAGTACACTCAGTTGCATACCTTGAACCTGGGCAAACCGAGCGTCCACCAGATTAGCCGCGGCCCCACTATCCAGAAGAACCGAAATCCTCTCAGTTCTCGTACCTACCACCACCTCCGCTGGTACGAGAAACTGAGACGGACCTGGGGACGAAATACATACTCCCAGATTGTCGTCCACCACACAACCTGGGATTAATAGTTTTCCGGCGACTTCTTGCTCAGTACAGTACGGGATGGACACCCCTCAATAAAATGTCCCTTTCTCCCGCAGAAGAAACACCTTCTTGTTTTGCGGCGCACCGCCGACCCCCTCCCTCGGAATGATGTCCCTCCCAACTGCATAGGTTCCTCGGAACAAACCAGGGGAACCTCAATATTAAGGACTTTAGAAGGAGGTGGAGTCATCACAGGGGGCGGAGTTACCCCACACCTCTCCCGAAGCCGTCTATCAATGCGAATTGCAAGAGCCATAGCGGCCTCCAGTGACGGGGGAGAATCATACTGAGCCAACACATCTTTTAATTTATCAGATAAACCTTGACAAAACTGGCTCCTAAGAGCCGGGTCATTCCACTGAGTATCCGTGGCCCACCTACGGAACTCTGAAGAAAATTCCTCCGCCGGACGATCTCCCTGCTGTATCCTACGTAACTTCATTTCAGCAAGGGAGACCCGATCCGGGTCATCATATACCAGACCCAGGGCTGTAAAAAATCGGTCCACTGACTGGAGAGCCGGGGAGCCCGGGGGGAGAGAGAACGCCCAGGATTGAGGGTCCCCTTGTAAGAGCGAGATGACAATTCCCACCCTCTGATCCTCACTCCCCGACGACCGCGGCCGCAGCCGAAAATACAATTTACATGCTTCCCGGAAAGTAAAAAACTTGTCCCGCCCACCAGTAAACCTGTCCGGGAGAGCCACTTTAGGTTCAGATCTGGCTTGCTCCCGGGGGTACAAAACCTTGGATTTAACGTCCGTCAGCTCCATAGACAAACTCTGCAACTGCTGAGCTAAATGGGCTACTGGATCCATGGTGGCTGGGGAGAATCTTTAGTATGGTCGGTGAAAATGTCACGCTGTCTCAGGATAGAGGTGGACCGGGGTCTATGCTGACCCTAAACTGGGGTCCTGACTAGTCCCTCTACCTGGAGGTACTGTTAATGGTACAGAGGTCCAGGCCGCCAGCCTAACCCTGTCTCCTGTAGATCCCTGACCACTGTAATCCAGTCCTGAGAAGGACCCTGATTACCACCAAAGGGAATGGGCAGATCACAGCTTACTAACAGTATTAGACACACGAGACAGACAAGGGGTAAAGTAAATACTGCCTTGCATACAAAAACTACAACACAGAGGGAACACAAAAGGTTAAGGAGATAAACAATAAGCGAGGAGAGGATTAACCACAACAGGCACTCTTAGCTTAAGTCTTCTCAGAAACGATCCGCTCTGCTGGTCAGAATGAATGCTTTCACCGACAACTCCTAAGCAGAACGGCAGGTATATGAAGGAAGCTAATTAGTGCCTAATACACTGCAGCCGGGCGAGGCTGGAACTAGTCTAAGCACAGAGAATGGTAGAATTAACTCCCTCACTGCCAACAGACACATAGCACCAACAACTCAGCTGCGAGAAGTCGGAATGTGAAATCGCGACGATCTTCGTGGCGATACACCCGTGACACATTGCTCCTCAAATCCCCTGGCAATCCTCATCCAGTCTTCCATCTTTGGCTCAGGCATGACCACTTGATGAAGTCTGTCCCAGAGTTGTGAGCATGTATGACGCACAATGCCAGATATGGTGGACCTCCCAATCAAAAACACCATATGGAGTGCGGCATATGAAATGCCAGTAGTTAGGAACCTACAAGTAAACAAATGTAGAGAGAACAATCATTACACATGGGCAAAGGTTTCACAAATGCACTATACATAACCATGAAAGGCTTTCATTTACAAACAATCCCAACTTAAATTTTACACAAGTCAAAGGTCTATGTGATTGGGACATACACATCATTGTTCTGGTAGTTCAAGCTGATATATGGGATAGATTATGAGGATATTTAAGCAACAGCCATAAGGGTAAAGGCAAACTTGTGGGAAAACACATCATCAACAGACAATATGTAGGTGAGGAATACATACCGTAACGTCAGGAGAAGTCGCTCCTCTGCAGAGATAGCTTTGCGCATCCTGGTGTCCTGGTAGGTGATCCCAGGGCGCACGATTTCCAACAAAACATCAAATGTGACAATGCTCACCCGACAATAGAGAAAAAACTTGTCAGGATGAGTCCGCAGAGATGCATAAAGGCGGTGAAAATGGCCTTTAGTGAGGCGTTGCCTCAAATGCGGATGCACCCACATTCGCCTCCTCCTCCGCGGATCAACGATCACTGGGTATGGCTGCCCAAAACGGCGGAACAAAACCCAGTTGTACAAAACTCGATCAGTAGGGGTGAACTGAAGAGTGTCAGACATTTTGGCAACCAAGCAGCAGTACTACAACACAAGCACAGCACCAAAATGGCCAGATTGGGGGCTGCCACCTTATGCAGAGCAAATAAATAGGCTTGCTGATGATGGTTTCAATGAGTTTCAGGCCTAAAAACCGTCAAATGTCCATTTTGCAAGGCTGCGAGAAAATAACGCTATACGGATGCCATACGGATTGCATACGGATGCTTACATGCGCAAAATACGCAGCCACACCCAGACAACGGATGAAATACGGATCACTGTGCTGGGAACATTTCTGCGTATTATGGCCGTACAATACGGTCCGTATTTTTATACGTTTAGTGCGAATCCAGTCTAATACATAGTAACATAGTTATTAAGGTTGAAGGAAGACTTTAAGTCCATCTACAGTCATGGCCAAAAGTTTTGAGAATGACACAAATATTAATTTTTACAAAGTCTACTGCTTCACTTTTTCTAATGGCAATTTGCATATACTCCAGAATGTTATAAAGAGTGATCAGCTTAACAGCAATTACTTGCAAAGTCAATATTTGGCAAGAAAATGAACTTTATCCCCCAAAACACATTTCAACATCATTGCAGCCCTGCCTTAAAAGGACCAGCTAACCTCTTTTCAGTGATTGCTCCATTAACACAGGTGTGGGTGTTGATGAGGACATGGCTGGAGATCAAGCTGTCATGATTAAGTAAGAATGACACCACTGGACACTTTAAAAGGAGGCTGGTGCTTGGCATCATTGTTTCTCTTCTGTTAACCATGGTTATCTCTAAAGAAACACGTGCAGTCATCATTGCAATGCACAAAAATGGCCTAACAGGGAAGAGTATCGCAGCTAGAAAGATTGCACCTCAGTCAACAATCTATCGCATCATCAAGAACTTCAAGGAGAGAGGTTCCATTGTTGCCAAAAAGGCTTCAGGGCGCCCAAGAAAGACCAGCAAGCGCCAGGACCGTCTCTTAAAAGTGTTTCAGCTGCAGGATCTGGCTACCAGCAGTGCAGAGCTTGCTTACGAGTGGCAGCAGGCAGGTGTGAGTGCATCTGCACGCACTGTGAGGCGGAGACTCTTGGAGCAAGGCCTGGTCTCAAGGAGGGCAGCAAAGAAGCCACTTCTCTCCAGAAAAAGCATCATGGACAGACTGATATTCTGCAAAAGGTACAGGCAGTGGACTGCTGAGGACTGGGGTAAAGTTATTTTCTCTGATGAATCCCCTTTTCGATTGTTTGGGACATCAGGAAAACGCCTCATTCGGAGAAGACAAGGTGAGCGCTACCACCAGTCTTGTCTCATGCCAACTATTAAGCATCCTGAAACCATTCATGTGTGGGGTTGCTTCTCAGCCAAGGGAATCGGCTCTCTCACAGTCTTGCCTAAAAACACAGCCATGAATAAAGAATGGTACCAGAATGTCCTCCAAGAGCAACTTCTCCCAACCCTCCAAGAGCAGTTTGGCGATCAACAATGCCTTTTCCAGCATGATGGAGCACCTTGCCATAAAGCAAAGGTGATAACTAAATGGCTCAGGGAACAAAACATAGAGATTTTGGGTCCATGGCCTGGAAACTCCCCAGATCTTAATCCCATTGAGAACTTGTGGTCAATCATCAAGAGACGGGTGGACAAACAAAAACCTAAAAATTCTGACAAAATGAAAGCATTAATTGTGCAAGAATGGACTGCTATCAGTCAGGATTTGGTCCAGAAGTTGAATGAGAGCATGCCAGGGAGAATTGCAGAGGTCCTGAAGAAGAAGGGTCAACACTACAAATATTGACTTGCTGCATTAACTCATTCTAACTGTCAATATAAGCTTTTATTACTCATATGTTTGCAATTATATTTCTGTCTGTGATAAAAACATCTGTCAAACACACATAAAAACCAGAGGGCAGCAGATCATGTGAAAATATAATATTTGTGTCATTCTCAAAACTTTTGGCCGTGACTGTAGTTCAACCCATATCCTGTCCTAACCTGCCCTAACATGTTGATCCAGAGGAAGGCAAAAAAAACCCAAGTGGCAAACAGTAAGCTTCATATTGGGGAAAAAAAATCCTTCCCGACTCCACATACAGCAATCAGACTAGCTCCCTGGATCAACGCAATATCTAGGAAACTATTGAATATAGCCTGTAATATTATACTTTTCAAGAAAGGCATCCAGTGCCTTCTTAAATTTTACTAGGGAATCAGGGCCGTATTTAGAGTTTCTGCTGCCCTAGGCACTATTCGTTCTGCCCCCCCATTGGTGAGTATGACTAATGCAGACACTGTCGACAGTGACTTAGGCTACTTGCACATCAGCGATTTTTGCCATTCGCGGCAGATCCGGCAGTGTTTCCGCATCTGCCACGTAATGGATCACATATGGCAACACTGCATTCGGCCTCATTCATTCCCTATGCGACTTGCAGACATGTGCGACACTTGCGGTTTTGACGCGATCCCACAAATCCGATACTTGCAGCAACGGAAAAAAAAATGCTACTAGCAGTGGTTTTTTGTCTCACTGTAAGTGCCGCACATGTTTGCAAGTCCCATAGGGAATGAATGAGGCCAAATCTATGTGTATGCCCATGTAGCTCTTTCAAAGACAGTGGTTTCCTACCACACTCAAAAGACATACAAATAGGATGTTTAGATTGTGAGGCCCAATGGGACAGTGTTGATGATGCATGTAAAGTGCTGTGGAGTTAATAGCGCAATATCAATGAATAAATATTATTCTTAATATTAGGTTACAATACCAGGATCTGAGGAGTTTCTGTTTCGAGGTCAAGAGCTCTCTGATGCGATGTTGCTGCCTGTCTCGCTGTCTTCCTCTTTTGACACTGCAGTGTGGTGGACAAGAAAACATTAACTGGTTAACAGCAAGAAGTCTGGTGTCTGTGTACTAACTGAACTAGAAACTCTCCCCACACCATGTCCAGCAGACATTGGAGGATTACTAGATGGATCTTATTATTCTATTACTGCCCAGTCTCTGACTAAGGCCTTATTCATATGTCTGGGTGTAAACAAATACTTACATATAAATCTGGACAATTTATCTTATAGATCTCCCGGTATATTATTTATTATAGATCTATAATATATAATGTACAAGGAGACCTATAGTATAAAATGTCCAGATTTATCTGTAATATATGACGTACAATCTAATATATATAATGTCCAGGGTGATCTGTAATATATAATGGTCAGGCAGTAGATTTATAATAATGTACAGTCCAGGCAAATCTATACTATATAATGTCAGGGGGCAGAGATATATTTAGGGTACGTCTCCACGTTCAGGAAACGCTGCGGGTTGGACGCTGAGAACGGCCGCATTGTCCAATCCGCAGCGTCCAAATGTTACAGCATAGTGGAGGGGATTTTATAAAATCCCATATCCACTATGCATACAAAGATGCAGGTGGCAGACCTGCGTATATGCACATGTGGAGCGTCTTTCTAGACCGCAGCATGTCTGTCTATCTCACGGAGACGCTCAGTCTACGCAAGATAAATAACACCGTCCTATGTATAGGATGCGGTGATTCCACACGGTTCAAGGAACACATGTGGAATCACCGCGTGCACAAAAGCCAGCAAAGGAAGGAGCTGTGTCCTCTCTACAGCGTTTCCTGAACGTGGAAACATAGCCTTAGGGTATGTGCACACATTGCAGATTTGTCTGCAGAAGTTTCCGTACATAATCCGCATCTCTTGGCAGAAAACGCAGGTGTGTATTTGATGCGTTTTTTACATGTGGATTTGTATGCCTTTTTGTAAGCTAAATAAAGATGTTATTTAACAAAAAAAAAAGATTTGTGATGTTGTTATGGAAATTTAGTTAGGATAAATCTATCCTGCAGTGTTTGCTGCTGCTGTTCCCAATCTTATATTAAATGTCTTTTCTTTGAGCGCTCAGACGAAATGAGGACTGTCCACAACGGAAGTGTCAGTATAGCAGTTCGTCAAGACCAACAGTTTATTATTCATTCAAGGTTTGATACGTTTACAAAAAGGGGCTGGCTAGTCAATTAGCATACAATTAAAGTCTGCTAGGTTATTGGCTGTTTTAGTATAAGTATGATAATTATGATGAAAGGGCTGAAGTTGCAGATTTATTGTTTTTTGACCCAGTTTTCCTACGTGGCTAGTAAAGAAAATAATAGATATCTTCTGTCCTTGTTTCGGTGTCCTTGGTAAAAAGTCCCTATGAGCTATAGCCAGGTTCGTCTTAAGCAACTGATTATAGCTAGCATCAGCTTTTGCATAGATATGCCGAGCACAGGATTTTTAGCAAGTGAGATCTATCTAACTGTAAATGCATATATATGAATATACATTGAATACGTGAATACATATATATTTCCATGACAATGTAATTTCTGTCCAACCTCCTCTTTTACATTAGTCCAGCGTTCATTCTCCCCAGCGCTCATTCCCCCAGCGCTCATTCCCCCCGAGCGCTCATTCCCCACCTCAGCGCTCATTCCCCCCTCAGCGCTCATTATTACCTCAGCACTCATTCCCCACCTCAGCGCTCATTCCCCACCTCAGCGCTCATCTCCCCAGCGCTCATTCCCCACCCCAGTGCTCATTCCCCCCTGCGCTCATTACACCGCCTGTGCTCATTCTCCCCCTGCGCTCATTCCTCCCCAGCGCTCATTCTCCCCCCTGCGCTCATTTCCTCCCCCAGTGCTCATTCCTCCCCCAGTGCTCATTCTCCCCCTTGCGCTCATACCTCCCCAGCGCTCATTCCTCCCCCAGCGCTCATTCTCCCCCTTGCGCTCATACCTCCCCAGCGCTCATTCCTCCCCAGCGCTCATTCCTCTCCCCCCCCGGCCCACAGCGCTCATTCCCCCCACCCCAGCTCACAGGGCTCACCCCCCCAGCCCTCAGCGCTCACCCCCAGCACACAGCACTCCCCCCAGCACACAGCGCTCACCCCCCAGCCCACAGCACTCATCCCCAGCACACAGCGGTCACCCCCAGCCCACAGCACTCACCCCCCAGCACATAGCGCTCCCCCCAGCACACAGCGCTCCTCCAGCACACAGCGGTCACCCCCAGCCCACACCCCCCAGCACACAGCGCTCCCCACAGCACACAGCGCTCCCCCCCCAGCACACAGCGGTCACCCCTCAGCCCACAGCACTCACCCCAGCACATAGCACTACCCCCAGCACACAGCGGTCCCCCCCCAGCCCACACCCCCAGCACACAGCGCTCCCCCCAGCACACAGCGCTCCCCCTGCACACAGCGCTCCCCCAGCACACAGCACTCCCCCAGCACACAGCGGTCACCCCCCAACCCACAGCACTCCCCCCAGCACACAGCGGTCACCCCCCAGCCCACAGCGCTCCCCCAGCACACAGCGATCCCCCCAGCACACAGCGCTCAGCTGTATCTGAGCATGTGACCCCTGATCTCCAATGGGAGATCTTGCCCTGGGCATGCTCAGATGAAGCAACAAAGGACTTAGACCTAAAGACGTCTGCTCGCCGCTGACCAGTAGTGGCTACAATAGCAGAACCTGAAGAGGCAGCAGCAAGTCTCTGCACAGCATTAGACCAGGCGAGACGCTGGGACCGATGTCTCTGCTGAGCAGGCTCCACTGCGGCCGGAGACGGATGGGGACCGCAGCGGGACTGGTTCGAGACTCCCCTTGTGCAGCAGCGGGAACTCGAACCCTAACATTACCCCCCCTCCTATGGCCCCCCCTTCTTTGGGCCTTGCTGCGCTCAAAGGCAGCGATGAGCTGCGGAGCGTGAACATGCTCGGCAGGCTCCCAGGACCTATCCTCAGGCCCATAACCCCTCCAATCCACCAAATAAAATTTTTGTCTCGTACCACCTTGCACCCAACAATGGCGTTCACCTCATGATCGTCGGTAGATGAACCGACGTCCGGCAGATGACTCGGAAAACCGGGAAATGGCCACGGGTTTCAGGAGGGACACGTGAAAGGTGTCGGTGATACCAAGGCGGGGCGGAAGGCTAGGCGTAAACCACCGGGTTCACCTGCTCAAGAACTTTAAAGGACCCAAAAAGCGAGGTGCCAACTTGGTGGACTCAACACGTAGCCCGATGTTTCGGGCAGAGAGCCACACTAGGTCACCCGGAGCAAAAGTAGGAGCGGGCGCCGATGGGCATCGGCCAAAGACCTAATCCTCTCTTTGGAGGCCTGAATGGTATCTTGAGTGCGGTCCCAAATGTCCAGCGCATCCACAGCCCAGTCTGCCACTCTGGAATCGGCGGAAGACACGGGCAAGGGCACTGGTATCCGCGGATGCTGACCGTAGTTCAGGAGGAATGGGGTCTGTCCGGTGGAGTCAGCCACAGCATTATTTAGAGCGAACTCAGCCCACGGTAGCAAGGATGCCCAGTCATCCTGCCTGGCAGAGACAAAATGTCGCAAGTATGTGACCAAGGTCTGGTTGGCCCTCTCTACCAACCCATTCGTCTCGGGATGATATGCAGAGGAGAGATTTAACTCAATGCTCAGTAGACGACACAGCTCTCTCCAGAACTGAGACGCAAATTGGGGACCTCGATCACTGATGATTTTGTCTGGCATTCCGTGTAAATGGAAAATATGCCTAATAAATAATGCCACCAAGGCCCGTGCAGACGGTAACCGTGGTAAGGGCACCAAGTGCACCATTTTGGAGAAGTGGTCGGTTATCACCCAGATGATGATGCAGCCCCGAGACTTGGGTAAGCCCACCACAAAATCCATCCCGACCATCTCCCAAGGCCTGTCTGCCACCGGTAAAGGGAAAAGTAGCCCAGCTGGCCGTTGTCGAGGGGACTTATTCTTGGCGCAGGAGACGCACGCCTGAACGTATTCCCTGACATCACGGACCATATGTGGCCACCAGTATGTTCTCGCCAGCAACTCAGATGTCCTTTTTGCCCCAAAATGTCCACCTGTGGAGCCCAGCTGCGTCTGGATTCATATCTCCCAGAAGGGTGCACAGAAGGAATTCACCACTAGAGGTCTCCATATACATTCACACACCTTCACCCATCCCTAAGTCCACCAGAGTGAGCTCCGATAGTTATATAAAAGGAGGATGAAGACAGGAAAGTGAGTTCAGTCAGATTGGAGTTCTGCTGAGTGCAGTGTGCAGTGCAGAGCTCAGATTGAGATTAGACAGACTGCAGAGCAGTTCAGTTCAGCAAAGTGGAGGCTAGTAAAGTGGAACTGAATCCACTCCAGTCTAGTCAGAGCTGAAATAAGCGAGTAGTCTGAAGACAGAGCAGACGAGTGGAGTTTGCAGCAAGGGACTCCAGAGCTCAAGTTGAGAGCCAGGAGCGTGCCGACGCTCAGAGAGCGGCGAAGAGGCGGCCCACCAACTGCCCGTGTGTGTAATCATGTGAGGGCCCGGGTAGGCCAAAGGCGAGTGGAAAGAGAAGTGAAAGAGGCAGAGGAGCCTTTGTAGCTCACCTCAACAAGTATTTACCGGACGCCGGGGTCCGAGCCTATAGGGATCTCCACGACCCATTAGGAGAACACCGGAGTTCCTGGAGGACTACAAGAACCCAGGAGTACCACAGAGCTGATACGTAGCAGGATCAGGAGGACTGAGTCCGGCAGGATCCGCCATCAGAGAGCCTGTCCTTTCAGAGAAGGTCCAATCACAAGGTCAGCCAGGTACAAGATGGAGACTAATTTAGGCCCAGCTACAAGCAGGCCAGGACTTCGTTGCAGAAAGGCAAGGAACAGGAGGCCACACGCCTACTCAGTGGGGAACTCTGAATGTGCACCCTTCACCCTACAGTGCTCCTGGATGTGCCTGCAACATCTTCAGTAAAGGTACCAAAGTGACTTGTGTGTGTCCTATTTCAGACCTCTAACTGCCGGGTTCCCCTCTGTCCTGCTTCCCCATATAACTATCTGCCCTGAAGGACTCACCCTCACCTGTGGGAGGCTTAACACCTATAGCTGCACAACACCAATGCTTCAGTGGATCTGCACTGCAGCGCTGGTCACCCTGACCAGGTACCACAGGTGGCGTCATGAATCCCCATACCAACATTCAATTCCCCTGTAAATATCCCACATTAAAGGGTGAGCGCCAGAGCCACGGACTGAGCTGTGTTGCCGTGACATCCCCCATAGAAGTCTAAAGGCTCAGATCAGAGTTCCCATTGCTCTGGAGGGCGACTCACACCCACCCTGGACGAATGTGCCCAAGAGAGTACTTCCGGTCGCAAACCGGAGGCACAGACTCAAGCGAAACCGGGGCCACAGTTCTTAGGCTCTCTGTGGGGACAATCAACCGAGGCTCCTCCTCCACCTCCTCAGAGGACACCATGGAGCGAGAAAGAGCATTGGCTCGAATGTTCTTCTCACCGGAGAGGAAATGGAGGGTGAAATGTAACCGGGAGAAGACCAGGGACCATCTGGCCTGACGAGAATTTAGCCGCTGGGCGGTCTGTAAATAGACCAAATTTTTGTGATCAGTGAAAACTTGAAAGGGAAAGCGAGCCCCCTCCAGGAGATGTCTACACTCGGAAAAGGCCAACTTCATGGCTAGCAAACCCCTATCCCCAATGGAATAATTCCTCTCCGCTGGTGTGAAGGTCTTGGAAAAGAAGAAACAAGGATGTTTCTGACCTTGAGCCACCTTTTGAAAAAGGACTGCTCCAGCACCAACGGACGAAGCATCAACCTCCAATAAAAAAGGCTTATCAACCTCGGGGCGATGTAAGATGGGAGCGCTAGCAAAAAGGGTTTTAATTGAAGTAAAGGCCTTGGAGACCTCCTCTGACCACAATTTGGGATTGGCTCCCTTCTTGGTGAGGGCTACCAAGGGAGCTACCAAAGTGGAGAAGTGGGGAATGAATTGGCGATAGTAATTAATGAACCCCATAAAGCGCTGCTGTTATGTTTTGGTAGCTGAGGAGAGCAGGCAAAAACGGCAATACACCAGAAAGGTTAGAATCTACTGGATTGCAGTACCCTGACTAACCACCACAACTAAAGGCAGCCGTGGAGCGTTCCTACGTTGGTCCTAGACGCCTCGTCACAGCCTGAGAGGCTAACTACACCTAAAGATAGAAAGAGGAAAGCTATCTGCCCCGGAGCAGATCCCCAAAGAACATAGGAAGCCCCCAAACATGTAATGGCGGTTAGACAAGAGGAAATACAGACACAGACAGAAAATAGTAAGAGCAAACGCTGGGCCCAATCTGCCTAGACAGAAAAGGATAGGAAGGATACTTACTGCAATCCAAAAAAACCCTAAAAAAGCCAACGCTACTAATTGCAAAAACACCTGAGATCACACGACCTCTACCACCTAAATTAGTTCTCTGGTGTAACAAAACTAAGCCACAGCCACAGAAAAAACTGGAAAAGGCAAATGAACAAACAACAGTGGCTCCAGAGGAACCGAGAGGAGCCCAAGCCCCCTTGAAGGGGAACCTGGCCAACCTCACAGAAATGCAGAGAAATATGCAAATGGCAAGCACAAAAACAAAAAACAGAAAATATCTTATCTGAGAGCAGGAGAAGAGGCAAGACTCAGTAAGCTTCCAAGTGAACCAGGAAACAACGTTGAGACAAGAACAATTGATCACCGGCAACCATGATGGGGGGAAACCTCCCTTATAGTCCGTGATTCCTGATTGCCAATCCATATTGAATGGTTCAGTACTGTTTGTAACCACCAGAGGGAGCTTCTTCTCAGAATTCATTTCTAAAACATTCATAACAGTACCCCCCCTTGAGAAGGGGTCACCGAACCCTCATTTGTGCAACCAGGTCGGTCAGGATGAGCTCTGTGATACGCACGGATCAGTCTCCTAGCATGGATGTCTGAAGATAACACCCAAGAATTGTCCTCCTGACCATAACCTCTCCACTTAACCAAATACTGGAGTTTCTGTCTAGAAAAACGAGAATCCAATATTTTCTCAACCACATACTTTTCTTGAGGACAACCAGACCAAGTCCACCACTTTAAACCGAGGACCATCAGTCCTATGCCGGTTGGCAAACCGCTGGGCCTTCTCCTGAGAGAGGGACAACCTCTCCACTACCTGGTCCCAAATCTGCTGCATATGCTCCACAACAGAGTCAACACCCGGACAGACAGAAGCCTCCGTCTGTCCCGAAGAAAATCGAGGGTGAAACCCAAAATTGCAGAAAAATGGAGACATCAAAGTGGCAGAGCTTGCCCTATTATTAAGAGCAAACTCAGCCAAAGGCAAAAAAGAGACCCAGTCATCTTGATCAGCAGACACAAAGCATCTCAGATAAGTCTCCAATGTCTGGTTTGTTCTCTCAGTTTGTCCATTGGTCTGAGGATGAAAAGCAGAGGAGAAAGACAATTGAACACCAAGTTTAGAACAAAAAGTCCTCCAAAATCTGGAAACAAACTGGACTCCTCTGTCAGACACAATGTTCTCAGGAATGCCGTGTAACCGAACCACGTGCTGAAGGAACAAAGGCACCAATTCGGAGGAGGAAGGCAACTTAGGTAATGGCACAAGATGTATCATCTTGGAAAACCTAACACAAATCACCCAGATAACAGTCATTCTCTGAGAAACAGGGAGGTCGGAAATAAAATCCATAGAGATATGGGTCCATGGTCTCAGGCAATGGCATCAACAAACCACTAGAGCGAGAGCAAGGCTTGGAGCGAGAGCAAGTCCCACAGGACTGCACAAACTCCCTGACGTCACGAGACAAAGTAGGCCACCAAAACGACCGACTCACCAAGTCTCTGGTACCAAAAATTCCGGGATGACCGACCAACGCGGAACAATGAATCTCAGACATCACACTCTTCTTCCACTGGTCTGGGACAAACAATTTCCCAACAGGGCAGCGCTCGGGTTTATCCTCCTGACACCCTTCCAGAGCCAGTCTCAAATTGGGCAAGATGGCGGAAAGAACTACACCCTCTTTCAAAATAACAGCAGGATCAGATAACTCAGGAGAGTCCGCAAGGAAACTCCTCGAGAGGGCATCCGCCTTAACATTCTTAGTGCCAGGAAGAAGGGACACCACAAAATTAAAACGTGTGAAAAACAAGGCCCACCTGGCCTGTCTAGGATTAAGTCGCTTGGCTGATTCCAGATAAACCAGATTCTTATGGTCTGTGAGGACCACCACCTGATGTTTGGCTCCCTCCAGCCAATGTCTCCACTCTTCAAAAGCCCACTTCATGGTCAATAACTCCCGATTACCCACGTCATAATTACGTTCAGTTGGAGAAAATTTTCGAGAGAAAAAAGCACAAGGGTTACTTTTAGAGGTCTCAGGATCTCTTTGGGACAAAACGGCACCTGCCCCAATCTCAGAGGCATCAACCTCCACCTGAAATAGCAGAGAAACATCAGGCTGCCGTAGAACAGGAGCAGAAGTGAATCTCTGTTTAATTTCCTGGAACGCAGAGACAGCCTGAGGAGGCCAATTCACCACATCAGAACCCTTTTTGGTCAAATCAGTCAATGGTTTAACAATAACAGAGAAATTACCAATAAATTTACGATAAAAATTGGCAAAACCCAAGAATTCTGAAGAGCCTTTAATGAAGTAGGTTGGACCCAATCACAGATGGCCTGAACCTTGACCGGGTCCATTTCAATAACAGATGGGGACAAAATGAATCCCAGAAATGAGATCCTCTGTACGCCAAAAAGACACTTTGATCCCTTCACATACAGAGCATTCTCTCTCAAAATCTGGAACACAGTCCGAACATGTTTCACATGAGAGTCCCAGTCATTGGAAAAAAATCAAGATATCATCCAAATAAACAATCAGAAATTTATCCACAAAATCCCTGAAAATGTCATTCATGAAGGACTGGAAGACAGAAAGAGCATTAGTGAGCCCAAAGGGCATCACTAGGTACTCAAAATGCCCCTCTGGGTATTAAACGCCGTCTTCCATTCATCCCCGTGCTTAATGCGAATAAGGTTATACGGCCCCCTGAGGTCAAGCTTGGTAAACCAAGTAGCACTTTTCACCCTGGAAAACAGGTCAGAAATCAAGGGTAACGGATATTGATATTTCACAGTGATATTGTTCAAGAGACGATAATCAATACACGGCCTTAATGAACCATCCTTTTTGGCCACAAAGAAAAAACCGGCACCCAAGGGTGAAGAGGATGGTCTGATATGACCCTTCTCCAATGACTCCTTGATATAAGACCGCATAGCGTCATGTTCAGGTACAGACAAGTTAAAAAGGCGACCTTTAGGGAATTTACTACCAGGCACTAATTCAATAGCGCAGTCATAGCTCCTATGGGGGAGCAAGGACGCAGATTTACTTTCGCTAAACACATCAGAAAAATCAGTCAAAAAGTCAGGAACATCCTGAGCCTGGGGAGAGGCAGAAAAACAGGAGTGTTGGCATTAACACTTTGTTAGCCCCAACTGGTTACAGACACATATTTCCAATCCAAAACAGGATTATGAGACTGTAACCAAGGGAAACCCAGTACAATAATGTCATGCAGATTATACAGCACCAAAAATTTGCAACTCTCCTGATGATCAGGTTCAACCCTCATTATCACCTGAGTAGAGAACTGGGTTTATTCTCAGCCAAAGGGGTAGAATCAATCCCCAGTAGGGGAATAGACTTCCGCAGGGGTATCAAGGGAAACCCACAACGTTTGCAAAATCAAAATCCATCAGGTTAATAGCTGCTCCCGAATCAACAAAAGCCCGAGCAGAAAATGTGGACAGGGAGCAAATCAGGGTAACAGTCAACAGAAATTTAGTCTGAACACTACCCAAGACAACTGAGCGTGCAAAACGTCTTCCCCACTTAGGGCAGACTGAAATAGCATGAGAGGCGTCACCACAGTAGAAACATAACCCATTGCATTTTCGAAACTCATGACGCTGTGCCCCAGAAGCCACTCTATCACACTGCATGGGTTCAGAAGCTGGTTCACAAGGCAACACTATTCCACGCATACCTCTACGCTCACACAAACGTCTGTCAATTTGAATCGCTAATGACATAGAATCATTGAGACCATAGGGAGCAGGGAAACCCACCATAACATCTTTTACTTTCTCTGACAGACCCTTCCGAAAAAGGGCTGCCAAAGCATCATCATTCCATTTGGTCAGGACTGCCCACTTACGGAATTTCTGACAGTACAACTCAGCGTCCTCAAGCCCCTGATTTAATGCCAACAAGGTTTTTTCAGCTTGATCAGTGACATTAGGTTCATCATACAATAACCCCAGAGCCAGAAAAAATGCATCAACATTACTCAAAACAGGGTCCCCAGGTGTCAGGGAAAAAGCCCAATCCTGAGGATCGCCGCGCAGGAGAGAGATGACAATTTGAACCTGCTGTGCTGCGTTCCCTGAGGACTTAGGTTTTAAGGCAAAAAACAACTTACAGTTATTTTTGAAATTCAGAAATTTAGCTCGATCCCCAAAAATAAATCTGGCATGGGGATCCTAGGTTCCACAACCGGCAACCCTGCAAGATAGGTAGCAATACTTCGAACTTCAGTGGCAAGCTGATTCACACAGCCAGACAACTGTGCAAACTCCATTGAGAGAAAAAAAAAATCCTCCTCAGCACCCAGAGTAACAGAGGGAAAAAAAATGCAACAAACAGAGAGAAAGAAAAAAAAAAATTTCTGACAACTTTCCTTTTTCTTTTTCCTTTTACTATTTTTCCCTTTTGTTGAGTACCATATAATTTTCAGTTAGGCCGGTGTTACTGTTATGATTTGGTAGCTGAGGAGAGTAGGCAAAAACGGCAATACACCAGAGAAGTTGGAATCTACTGGATTGCAGTACCCTGACTAACCACCACAACTAAAGGCAGCCATGGAGCGTACCTACATTGGTCCTAGACGCCTCGTCACAGCCTGAGAGGTTAACTACACCTAAAGATAGAAAGAGGAAAGCTATCTGCCCCGGAGCAGATCCCCAAAGAACATAGGAAGCCCCCAAACATGTAATGGCGGTTAGACAAGAGGAAATACAGACACAGACAGAAAATAGTATGAGCAAACGCTGGGGCCAAATCTTCCTTGACAGAAAAGGATAGGAAGGACACTTACTGTAAACCAAAAAAAACCCCTAAAAATACCAACTCTACTAATTGCAAAAACACCTGAGATCACACGACCTCTACCACCTAAATTAGTTCTCTGGTGTAACAAAACTAAGCCGCAGCCACTGAAAAAACTGGAAAAGGCAAATGAACAAATAACAGTGGCTCAGATAAACTGAGAGGAGCACAAGCCCCCGGAGGGGACCTGGCTGACCTCCACAGAAGTGCAGGGGACAATGCAAAAAGCAAGCACAAAAATAAAAACAGAAAATATCTTATCTGAGAGCAGGAGAAGAGGCAAGACTCAGCAAGCTTCCAAGTGAACAAGGAACCACAGTTGAGACAAGAACAATTGATTACCGGCAACCATGATGGGAGGGAACCTCCCTTATATAAGACCAGTCTGTAACTCGTGATTGCCAATCTTCATTTAATGGTTCAGTACTGTTTGTAACCACCAGAGGGAGCCTCTGCTCAGAATTCATTTCTAATACATTCACAACACAGAGCCTGCTGCTAGTAAGATGTCGTAAGTAGCGAACTCTGTTATCCCGCAGAGTCGCTAAAATAAACGCCGTAGTGTGCTGTGGCAGATAATGCGAACTCTGTTAATCCACAGAGCCGTTAGCGGGAATGCCGCAGCGCTCTATAGCGATATAAGCAAACTCTGTTACACCACAGAGTCGCTGAGGTAAAGACGCAGAGATAGGTACTGTGTCCTGTTAACACCACAGGGATACACAGATAACTGCTGTGCAGATAGCAGTCCGTGATCATGCAGACAGCAACGCAATCAAGCAATCTCCTCACCGGAGAAGCCGGTATTCTAGGGGCTTATTTCAGCCAAGCCCTAACCACGTGCACTTAATCTCCTCACCGGAGGTGCCAGTATTCTAGGGGCTTATTTAGCCGAGCCCTAACCACATGCTTTCATGATCACACTGGCGCAAAGCACATAATGCAATTGATCCTAGCGCACGGCCGTGCGGTAAGGACAGCCTTTTATAGCAGCCATGAGAAAAAGACTTTCCAGAAAGGACCAATGGGAAGCTGCTTCAGAACATCAACAGCCAGAGGACCTTCCTGAAGGACCAATAGGAGTGGCAGTTGTTTCTGAGCATGTGACCCCAGATCTCCAATGGGAGATCTTGCCCTGGGCATGCTCAGATGAAGCAACAAAGGACTTAGACCTAAAGACGTCTGCTCGCCGCTGACCAGTAGTGGCTACAATAGCAGAACCTGAAGATGCAGCAGCAAGTCTCTGCACAGCATTAGACCGGGCGAGATGCTGGGACCGACGTCTCTACTGAGCAGGCTCCACTGCGGCCGGAGACGGATGGGTGACCGCAGCGGGACTGGTTCGAGACTCCCCTTGTGCAGCAGCGGGAACTCAAACCCTAACAAGCTTGCTCAGGTGCTGCTCGTCCCGCCCTAGGCACGTGCCTTCGGGTGCCTAATGGGAAATATGGCCCTGTGAACATGTAGCAAGAAATCCAGCTCACCACATGGCTCCTGGCCTCTTCCATGTTCTTATTGTTCAAGAGATATCAAAGGGGTGAAATATATGCCAGTGTTCTTTGAGCTCACAGAGACTTTTCACTTATCGCAGAAGGCACTGGGAATATGCAAATCCTCTCCTCGGGACTCTTCCCCTGGTTGACAGATTAAGCAGAGAACTGATAGAGACACATAAATTATACGTGTCTGGTGGAATATTCGTTCAATATTACAGAATACTTGAAGCTGGCCATATTCCCTAGAGGTCTTCGTGTCTAAATTTTTCCCGCATGGGAAGTCACAGCATCATTCAAAACCATCTGGGAGACAGGCCTAGCACAGTGCTCTAAAATTCTTATCAATTTATTGATTCAACATGATAGACTTGTTGACTTCTTTAAAAACTAAAATCAAGGGCTTAGAGACTCAATTACAGGGTTTTGATCTGGTCACACAGGTCCAAGCTTTCTATGTTAAATTGAAAGATATTATCACCAAATTTGAAAAGGAAATTATTGAAGGTAAAAAACATAAATTGGCACATGATAAGTAAGACTACGCTAAACAGTTGGCATATAAGTGGAGGCACTCTGGTAACAAGAGAGAAACTTTTCTGAGGGCCCAAGTATCTACCTTAGTACATTCTGATCAGAGTCTTAGTGATTTTTTAATGTCGGACAACAGCGACACAGATGGAGGATCCGGCGTGGGAGAAGGAAACACCAGACAGTGCAAGTTCCCACCCACACAAAGGAGAAAATACAAACGTTAGATTCTGACAGTCAACAGTTGCAAATTATCAATTTGTTTACCCATGTCCTATTGGATTCTGAGAGGTTAGTTTTGCAAAGAGGTCTCACTTTTTCACCTCTGCATAAAACAGACAAATTCACATTAATAAAGGATCTTTTTTTGTTCAGTAGAAAAATTATCTTACAGGCTTTGCATTCCAAACCGGATTTATTACCAGAAACTTCTACTTTACTTGATAGACGGGTCTTCATGAATTTATTGGATCTTCTCAATGAGAATGAGGCACATACAGGTAGGAGATGTTTCCCTTGCAGACTGCCATTGGTTACCTCACCTCCCCTATCTTTAATACCATCTGTAAAAACTTTTTTTGAGGTTATGAAAAATGAGATCCAATGCCTTTCTTCGAATTTCTCACACCAGAATTTGAGTCCCATGGACAGGAGGGCGATCTCGAGTTTAAGATCTAATCCTTTGTTTGTCATCAAGATGGCAGACAAAGGAGGAAATACAGTCTTAAGGCTGGGTCTCACATAGCGATACACCAGCGATCCCGACAACGATATGCACTTGTCAGGATCGCTGGTGTATCGCTACATGATCGCTGCTGAGCTGTCAAACAGGCAGCTCAGGCAGCGATCTGGGACAGCGACACTGCGGGTAACATCGCTTAGTTACCCGCAGTGTACCTTGGATACCAGCGCCCTGATGCAGGGAGCTGGTAACCAAGGTACACGTCGGGTTTCCAAGCGCTGCGCGGTGCCTGGAAACCCGCTGTGTACCTTGGTTACCAGCTCCCTGCATCAGGGCGCTGGTATCCAAGGTACACAGCGGGTTTCTAGGCACAGCCCCGCGCCTGGAAACCCGCTGTGTACCTTGGTTACCAGCGGATCGCTGGTCTCCCGCCTGTCACACGCAGCGATGCGTGCCTGTCAGCGGGAGACCAGCGATCAAAAAAATGTCCTGACATTTCAGCGACGATCAGCGATACCCGGCAGGGGGGCTGATCGTCGCTGAATGTCACACACAGCGATATCGCTGGTGAGCTCGCTGCTGCGTCACAAAACTAGTGACTCAGCAGCGATCTCGGTAGCGATATCGCTATGTGAGACGGGCCCTTTAGGGCCCACAGAACATTATGTCAATGAGGCCAAGAGGCAGTTGAACAACAATTACACGAGGTTGCCCTCTGATCCTACAGAGATTTTTAATTCAAAATTAGACCGTCTGCTTACTGTTGCACTAGATGAGGGTGTTATCAATAAGAAAGAAAAGGAATGCATTTTTGTTAGGAAACCGGTAATACCAACTTTGTACTTATTGCCTAAAGTACATAGACATTTTGTGCCCACCGGGCAGACCGATTGTTGCAGGCATTGGGAGCCTTGGAGAGAGAGCCTGTGTCTACCTTGACTTCTTTATACAGCCCCTAGTGCTTGCCTTGCCTTCATACCTGAGGGATTCTTTGGATCTCATACACAGGTATGAGGAGTTTATTTCATTTTTGAATACCAATGTTTTTAATATTAATAATAATAATAATCTTTATTTATATAGCGCCATCATATTCCGCAGCGCTTTACAGTTTAACAGTTTCAAAACACAAGTCATAAGTAACAACGTTAACAATACAATAATTAAAGCAAAATAAGCTGACCCTGCTCGTGAGAGCTTACAATCTACAATGAGGTGGGGGACATACAAAATACAGGTGTGTATATACAATGGTGCATTTACAATGATGGTCCAGCCATCTTGAGGGAGTGAGGGATGGATGGAGATAGTGAATGGGCTACACACACACACTTACACATAGAATGACTTTGATTAGTGAATATGATAGGCCGCTCTGAACAAATATGTTTTGAGGGAGCGCCTGAAACCATGCAAATTGTGGATAGTCCTAATTTCTTGGGGTAGAGCATTCCAGAGGATTGGCGCAGCATGTGAGAAGTCTTGGAGTCGGGAGTGGGAGGTACGGATTAGTGCAGAGGTTAGTCGAAAGTCGTTTGCAGAGCGCAGCAGTCAGTTAGGCCAATAGATAGAAATGAGGGAGGAGATGTAGGGGGGTGCTGCACTGTGGAGAGCCTTGTGGGTGAGAACAAGTACTTTGAATTGGATCCTATAATGAATGGGCAGCCAGTGTAAGGACTGGCGAAGAGCGGACGCGTCCGAGTACCGATTAGCCAGATGGATGACCCTGGCTGCTGCATTAAGGATGGACTGTAGAGGGGATAGTCGATTAATGGGGAGGCCAAGTAATAGAGCGTTGCAGTAGTCCAGGCGGGAGTGGATCAATGCTACAGTGAGGGTTTTTGTTGTTTCCATGGTGAGAAAAGGGCGGATTCTAGAGATGTTCTTTAGGTGTAGGCGGCAAGAGCGGGCAAGAGATTGTATATGGGAGGTGAAGGAGAGATTGGTGTCAAACATAACACCCAGACAGCGAGCCTGCTGCCGGGGTGTTATTATGGTGCCGCCCACGGAGAGGGAAATGTCAGATTTAGGGAGGTTAGTAGACGGCGGGAGCAGAAGAAGTTCAGTTTTGGAGAGGTTGAGTTTCAGATAGAGAGCGGACATGATGTTGGAGACTGCGGACAGAGAGTCACTGGCATTCTCTAGTACAGCGGGGGTAAGGTCGGGGGATGACGTGTATAGTTGTGTGTCATCAGCATAAAGATGGTACTGAAAGCCAAATCTGCTGATGGTCTGTCCAATTGGGGCCGTGTAGAGAGAGAAGAGAAGGGGGCCAAGGACTGAGCCCTGGGGTACACCGACAGTGAGAGGAAGAGGAGATGACGTGGAGCAAGAGAACGAAACACAGAAGGAGTGGTCAGAAAGATAGGAGGAGAACCAGGAGAGAACAGTGTCCTTAATACCTAGTGAGTGGAGCCTAGACAGTAGGAGAAGGTGGTCAACCGTGTCGAAAGCTGCAGAAAGGTCGAGAAGAATGCTTTTCATTTGACTCATTCTATCTCCCCCTCTGTCATAGAACTTTTGGACTTAAGACTCCCTCTTGAAGGCAACCGACTGTGCACGGATCTGTTCCACAAAAGGACGGCCAAAAATGGATTGCTGGATTATCAGAGTTTTCACCCTGAACATGTAAAAAGGGGGCTCCACTATAGACTGTTTGCAAGAGCGCGTCATAACTGTTAACACTTGCGTCTTTTTTAGTCAATCTAGGGATCTTACCATCCATTTGAGGAATAGGGGGTATCCCAGGTCAGTAATTTCTAAGGCATACAGGAAAGCGTTGTCCAAAACCCGTGAGGATTTGCTTACACCTAGTCCACATCAGCAGGATGATGTTGTTAGATTCATCACCACATTTCATAATCAGTGGGATGTGATGAGGGACCTTTTTTGTGAGCATTGGCAAGTACTTAAGACTGATACAAGGATTTCCTGTCTCTTACCAGAACAACCCATGCTTACAGCCAGAAAGGCACCAAATCTTCGTGATTCACTTATGTCTAGTCACTTTGTTCGACCCACAGTTAGGACTCATTCTGGTATTCGGTTACGGGGTTTCTATCCCTGTGGGGAATGTAATGTGTGTGCTTTCATGAATCAATGTGATTCATTTATCAATCCAGTGAATTCTCAATCCTTCAAGTTGCATGATTACATTAATTGCAAAAAGGAGATTTTTGTGTACTCACCGTAAAATGCTTTTCTCCAAGACGCTCTTTGGGGGGACACAAGACCATGGGTGTTATGCTGCTGCCACTAGGAGGACACTAAGCAATACACAGAAAAAGTTAACTCCTCCTGCAGTATACACCCTCTGTTGGCTCAATCCTGAACCAGTTTGGTGCCAAAGCAGTAGGAGCTCATAACAGAGTGCAATATGTCAACAATTCAAAGAAACAACGAAGCTACAGGCTAAACAAGGGTGGGAGCTGTGTCCACCAATGAGCGTCTCGGAGAAAAGGATTTTACGGTGAGTACACAAAAATCTCCTTTTCTCCATCGCCTCATTGGGGGACACAAGACCATGGGACGTCCCAAAGCAGTCCCTGGGTGGGAAGCCATAACAGTAGATGAAGCCTCATGAACCACATGCATAAAACGCTTAAACAGTCAACAGATAACTTACAGATGCGCAACAGCTGATTGCAGAATTTGTCTGCCAAGTGTCGCATCTGAAGAAACTTGAGCATGGATTTGGTAATGCTTGACAAAAGTATGAAGACTGGACCAAGTCGCAGCCTTGCACACTTGTGCTGAAGCCTGGTGCTGAATGGCCCAGGAGGCCCCCACAGACCGAGTGGAGTGTGCCTTAATCCCAGGAGGGATAGACTGACCTTTGACACGGTACGCCTCTTGGATCGCCAAGCGAATCCATCTGGCTAACGTGGCCTTGGAAGCAGGATGACCCTGTCTGCGTCCTTCCGGAAGTACAAACAGGGCGTCCGATTTACGGAAAGATGCAGTTCTCGAAATGTACCTTCGGAGAGCCCTCACCAAATCCAAGGGCTTTTTCAGTACGGTGAATCGGCGCTGGACAAAACGAGGGCAGGACTATCTCTTCATTGATATGAAAAGCCGAAAGACTTTGGGTAAGAAAGAAGGAGAAGTCCTAAGGACTACCTTGTCCTGGTGAAAAATGAGAAAAGGAGGTTTACAAGATGAAGCTGCCAATTCCGATACCCGCCTGATAGAGGTAATTGCAACCAGGAAGACAACCTTCCAGGAAAGAAGCGATAAAGCCACTTCCGGCAAATGCTCGAAGGGGGATCCTGTAACGCACTGAGGACCAGCTTAAGATCCCAAGGCTCTAAAGGCCTCTTGTAGGGTGGAGCAAGACGTGACACTCCTTGGATAAAAGTCCTGACCTGAGACTTAGATGCGATCCGTCGTTGGAAAAGGACGGATAAAGCGGAAATCTGTCCCTTGAGGGAGGAGAGTGCTAACCCTGAGTCCAATCCTGCTTGGAGAAATTCCAGAATGGAAGGGATAGAAAAAACCCAAAGGGGAACGACCTTTGTCCTTACACCAGGAAAAGAATGTTTTCCAGACACGATGATAAATGCGGACGGAAGCCGGCTTCCTGGCATTGATCATTGTAGAGACAACTTTGTGAGAAAAACCAGCCTGACCTAAGATCCAGGCTTCAATGGCCATACCGTCAAATTCAGCGCTTTCGAATTGTGATGGTAAATTGGACCCTGCGAGAGAAGGTCCGGACGATCCGGTAATCTCCAGGGGACGTCTGCGAGCAGATGCAATAGTTCCGCATACCACGGACGGCGAGGCCAGTCCGGAGCGACAAGAATGAGAGGAACACCTTCCACCTTGATCTTTCGGATCACCCTGGGGATTAACGGAAGAGGCGGAAAGATGTAAGGAAGGCGAAATTGAGTCCAAGGGAGGACTAGCGCATTCGAGCCGATGGCTAGTGGATCGCGGGATCGACTTATGAAAGTCTGAACTTTGGCAATCAGCCTGGATGCCATGAGATCCACATCCGGCATTCCCCAACGCTGGCAAATGATTTGAAACATTTCCGGGTGCAGGGACCATTCTCCTGAGTCTAAGCCTTGGCGACTGAGAAAGTCGGTCTCCCAATTGTCCACTCCTGGGATGTGAACCGTGGAGATGGACGAGTGGTTTGACTCGGCCCACCGCAGAATGTGCGATACCTCGAGCATCGCTGTTCTGCTTCGAGTGCCTCCCTGATGGTTGATGTACGCCACGGCCGTGGCATTGTCTGACTGGATCCGGATGGGACGACCGGCCAGAAGATGATGGAAATGCAAGAGGGCTAGTTTGACAGCTCTGATCTCCAGGATGTTGATCGGGAGACGGGTCTCTGGAAGAGACCAGCGGCCCTGAGCCGTATGGTGAAGGAACAAGACAATTAGAAAGGAAACGGGCACCATCCAATTAGTATCTTAATTTGGGATCACCTGTTGCATACCGAATAATAATACCATAAACAAAGCAGAAAAAGAATGTATGCAAACAAAAACTAGGGATCACCAAAAATAATATCAAAGATAAATTTTATTAAACATTACACTACAAACAGAAAACACACTGCTTTAAAATCACTTAAAATACTAGTCCATAGTGGACCATGTCTGTGTCTGACAAATCTCTGATATAATACAAAATATCAACTATCTCATACGTCCAAGTGGCAAGGTACAGGAATACATATAGATAATTATAAAAATGCAAAAAATGCAAAAAATACCCAAACACATATAGGGTTAAATACCCCAGATGAATCAAGCCATAAACGTGTGCATATTGGTTATAAATAAATACCAATTGATCTGACCTGCTGGGGGAGAAATAACCAGTGCAAAAATAAATCAAATAATTATGCACTTCAGATGTTAAATGTCCATAATCCCCTCAGTGGGGAACACCATAACAGACAACCCTGCCATATCGGTGTCTTACCCCCAGTAGAAATGCACACCATGGATCATATGGGAGCAAAAAACACACAACTAGGACCCACGCGTATCGACACCCTTGGGTGTCTTCCTCAGGGTCAGTTATAACCAATATGCACACGTTTATGGCTTGATTCATCTGGGGTATTTAACCCTATATGTGTTTGGGTATTTTTTGCATTGTTATAATTATCTATATGTATTCATGTACCTTGCCACTTGGACGTATGGGATAGTTGATATTTTGTGAGTATTATACCAGAGATTTGTCAGACACAGACATGGTCCACTATGGACTAGTATTTTAAGTGATTTTAAAGCAGTGTGTTTTCTGTTTGTAGTGTAATGTTTAATAAATTTTCTTGATATTTTGTGACCTATTTTGCATACACCTTTCTCTTTGTTTATGTGTTGAGAACAGCTCCCACCGAGACTGCATCGTGTCACCACCAACATGGACAGGCAGAAAAGATTTCCCTTGATTCAATGATGAAGCATTTGTCCACCATTTCAGGGAGCGTCTGACTCTGGGAGAAAGACGAAAGCGGCGATTTAAGGACGCTTGGTTCCTGTCCCAGGATGATATTAGCTCCTGTTGAAGAGGTCGGAGATGGAACTGAGAGAACGGTACTGCCTCGATGGAGGCTACCATTTTCCCGAGGACCTGCATGGCGAACCGTAGAGAGTGGGAGCGGCCTAGAGACAACAGGAGCACTCTCCGCCTCAGAGAAGTAATCTTCTCTGGAGGGAGAGATACCAACCCTTGGGAGATGTCCAGAATCATTCCCAGAAAAGGAATTTTCTGAGAGGGGGTGGGAGAGGACTTGTCCAAATTGACTAACCAACCCAGTTGAGAGAGGGTGTCGATAGTGATCTCGACACTCTCTGTGCAGGCCCGAAAGGTCGGTCCTTTGATGAGCAGGTTGTCCAGGTACGGAGGACCACGACACCCCGAGAGTGTAAAATTGACATGGCGGCCGCCATGACTTTTGTGAACACTCTGGGGGCGGTTGCGAGTCTGAAGCGCAGAGCGGCAAATTGAAAATGATCCTCTCCGACTGCAAAATGCAGAAACTTTTGATGGCCCTTGAAAATCGGAATGTGTAGATACGCGTCTTTGATGTCGATTGACGCCAAGTATTCCTTTCTTTCTAGAGATGCGACGTCAGAACGGAGAGATTCCATTCTGAAATGGCGGACTCTGATGTATTTGTTCAGCAATTTTAGGTCCAGAAGAGGACGTAAAGAGCCGTCCTTCTTGGGAATCACAAAGAGGTTTGAATAAAACCCTTTGAACC
The DNA here is from genome assembly GCA_033576555.1 of Oophaga sylvatica. Classification (NCBI taxonomy): domain Eukaryota; kingdom Metazoa; phylum Chordata; class Amphibia; order Anura; family Dendrobatidae; genus Oophaga; species Oophaga sylvatica. The sequence goes on along the minus strand of JARQOD010000213.1, from coordinate 127,561 downwards.
TTTCCTCGTGAAGAACTGGGACAATGACCCCGCTGGTGCGAAGAATGTTCAAGGCCTGAAGAAAGGGAGTTGCGAGATCCTTGGACTTTGGGGGGCGAGACTGGAAGAAGCGCCTTGGGGGAAGACACAAGAATTCGATCTTGTAGCCGGAGTGTTCAAGATCTCGGACCCACCGGTCGTGAACGACTGACCCCCAGACCTCGCGAAACAAGAGTACGTGGCCGCCTACCCTGTTTGGGTCCCCCGTCCCCAGCAAGGAGTCATTCGGAAGATAATTTGCGAGAGGAGGAGCTCTTATTTCCCGACTGAGAGAATCTGTTTCTCCAGGGCTGAGAGGATCTGAAAGATGGTTGCAAGCCCCTGTCTCTGCGAGAAGAACGGGGTGCCCGGGACGAGGTCGAGGCAGAGGACCAATTAAAGGAGCTGCGAAATGGCCAGGAACGGCTTTGGTATTGAGACCGAAAGGGACGATTGATTCTGCGCTGCGGAAGAAATTTACTTTTGCCACCCGTAGCGTCAGAAATAATCTGATCAAGACGATCTCCAAAGAGACGCCCTGAATGATAAGGCAGCGAAGTCAAAGTCCTCTTTGAAGCAGAGTCTGCACGCCACTCTCGAATCCAAAGGGACCTCCGAATGGCGATAGCATTGGCGGCTGTGAGTGCAGCGCAATTAGCTGCATCTAGGGACGCATAGACCATGTAGTCGCCTGCCTCAGTAATCTGATAGGCCAGATTACGTGCCTCGGGGGGGAGAGAGATATCACTAGTAATCTTAACTAGATCCTCAGCCCAGGCCACCATGGCCCTCGCCGCCCAGGTGGCCGCGAAGGAAGGAGAGAGAGAGATGCTCCAGCAGCCTCAAAAATCGATTTGGCAAGGTTGTCAATCTGTCTATCTGAGGGATTCTTAATGGATGAACCATCTGAAACGGAGAGCAGCGTTTTTGAAGCTAAGCGAGATACCGGTGGATCTACTACTGGAGATTCAGTCCACTCTTTTGCTACAGTTGTTGAAAATGGGTATCGTGCTTTCAGAGACTTCAGTCCTGAAAAACTTCTGTCTGGACGATCCCTATGTCCCTGAACAATGTCCGTAAACTCCGGGTGGTTACCAAACACCTTGTGAGAACATATGGCTCTTTTGAAAGAGATAGGATGATTCGGTTGAGACCTGGGTTCTTCATCTAGCTTCAGAGTTTTATTAACCGCCTCTATGAGAGAGTCTAGAGACTCTTGAAACTCTGGCGAGTTGGGGTCATCACCAGTATCTGACTCTTACTCAGAATTATGATCACTAAGATCTCTGGGAGAGGGGGAGCGAGAGCCTGAGCTCGCAGATGCCAAACCGCTAGATGGATTGGGAGATGCATTATGGCGGCGTTTTTTAGACGGCCGCTTTGCTGATGCCGTGGGTTGGCCCCTGTCTGATGATGTCTCCCTGAAGGCTAACGGGCCCCTTTCTGGAAAAGGAACGCTCTGGCTAGAAGAGGAGCCACGGAAGGTATCCAAGGCCCTAGTCAGAGAATCCATGGATTGTGCCAGAAACGCAGGCCACCCTGAAGGACCCGGCTCATTGGGATCAGGAATAGATAGGGGCTCCTGAATGGTAGTAGGGGGCTCCTGAGCGGTAGAAGCAGTGGGATCTTGGGCACATGATGCACAGAATTGGGAACCATGCTTTGACGGCAGGGAAGCGTCGCATGAAACGCAGGCGGCATATACTACAGTGTAGTTTTTGGAGCAAGAAATACTGCAGAAGCAGCAAAAACGTGTACCAGTCCAAAAGATATATATAAAATTTACAAACTTTATTTATAACAATTATAAAAAGAGTTTATCTTGCAAAAAAAAAAGAGGAACAAGTATCAAGAGGCATATATCATGTTGGAAAATCAATGGGAAAAATTGTAATGATAACAAAAGGCGTCATGCTCCCCTGGAAAACCTCCCCATGTCCTGAATATACAGAGCCAAAAGGTTTAATCTATGATGTCAATATATGTAGCTGCCAAAGACATATATCAAGCAGAAACACAATTGTGCTAAGTACCAAAATAATCATTGCCAGAGTGCTTGTCATAAATGTCCTTAATCAAATATTTAGTATAATCTAATGCACGCTATGACAATTAGATATAAGGCATATAGGTATATCCCAATATTTACCCTAGGTCAATGGCAGCAATCGGCTCACAGGTACAATGGGAACGGCATCCAAAAGGGCAGGCTCGCCCTCCCCAACGCGCGTTTCGGCCTCAGCCTTCGTCAGGGGGCACATACAAATCCTCATTGTTGAGTCTTATATACTAATGGTTCCTAAAATCCACCAATACCTGAACGGTAGTGTTTAACATAGAATTGTACAAAATACCGCCCCCAGGAAGTAACCTAATATGTTGCCCAGACAACTGAAAATAACACCCAGCTTTTTTAATATACATAGTGGACCAATAGTCACCTATATACATATATATGTTGCTCGTTCCTTAACCCATATTAAAGCTCTTTTCTAAGCAATCGTTTCGCAACAGTACCATAGTGGTTTACATGGCAACCAGAGCGCTGTCCCTGTCAGCTAGTGCCGGCATTCTAGCGATGCCCGCCCACCGGAAATGACGCGGATGCGTCCATAGAGACCGGCACCGCCCCTCCAGCCAGCATCACAGGACCAAAGAGAACATGTATAGACGCCGACAGGCTGGGGCGGCGCCGGACACGCCCGCGTACCACCGAGGAGGGCATCACAGAAAAAATCGTCACAAGTGCAAAAAATTCATGGGCAGGTATTACAGCAGTATCATCAATATATAAATAGACATAATTCTCAAAACAGGTAATGCATTTCTATGCTTCCATGTAGATCTTCTCATATAGTTCAATGTTTCATATATTTGTAAGGAATGGGGCATTCAAAGATATGATGACCAAAATATTTCTGGTAAGGTGGATAATGTTCACAACAACTAAATAAAATATAAGAAAAAAACAAACAGTTTAAAAAATCATAAAACACATACAATACAGATTTAACCCATTGTTAATACCTTCTTAGTAATTCAAAAACAGCATATTCATTTGAGAAATGGGACAAAGCTAAGATTTTCATTGAGGCCAGATGGATGGATTGTATTTAACCTCCAGATCCATCTGGCCTCCATCTGTGCTAGTCTTTTTGAGAAACTTCCTCCTCGAATGTTAGGTGGAATAATGTCAATGCCTTTTACTCTAAGGAGTTTTGGTTCACAGTTATGATATAATTTGAAATGGCGTGGTATGGTTTTTAACATTATTATATCATCTTGTTCCGCCGCCGCTATAATTCCCAGAACATGTTCCCTAATACGTTTCTTTAGGGGTCGTGTGGTAAGCTCCACGTAAATTTTGACACAGGGGCACGTAGCATAATATACTACGTTTTTGCTAGTGCATGTAATAAATTTCTTGATTTTATATTCTTTCGTACCATCGAAGTTAAGAAACGTATCACCTCTTTCCATATTATCACATGCGACACAATGGCCGCAGGGGTGCAACCACCTCTTGAAGACAATTCTTGCAAGAAGTGGTTGGGAGAGGGGGCCACATAGTGACTCCGGACTAACATGTCCCGAAAATTGCGCGAGCGTCTTGCTGTAATAGAGGCTTTCATAGGTAGATATTTAGAGATTATAGGATCAGCCCTCAAAATGGGCCAAGATTTTTCGAGGATCCGTTTGAGGGCATCAAATTGAGAATGATATCCTGTAATATATCTCACTGTATCACCTCCAGATTGGTGCCATGGTTTATACAATAAATCATTCCTGGGCGAATGTTTTGCCCTATTAAAGGCTTTCTTATTGCTCCTCCCACTATATCCTCTTTCCCTCAAACGGAATTTTAGATCCTCAGCCTGTTTAAGGAACTCATGTTCCTCTGAGCATAGTCTCCTCAATCTAAGAAATTGTCCCGTAGGAACGGCATTAATTATATGACTGGGGTGCGAAGACGATGCGTGCAATAACTCGTTAGTAGATGTAGCTTTACGGAAAATAGATGTTTGAATCTCATCCTTGTCATCCCTCTTTAAAAGAACATCTAGGAAATCAATCTCGTCCATGCTGGCCTTATAGGTGAGACGTATATTATAATCATTATGGTTAAGTTCCTCAAAAAATTGTTTCAGATATTCAATAGACCCCTGCCAGATCATTAGTATGTCGTCTATGTACCGCGTCCATGAGAGGACGCAGCACACAGACGACAGAACATCCGGCAGGGGGAGGTCCCTCTCCCACAACCCCAGGAAAAGATTTGCATAGGCAAACGTGAAATGCGCCCCCATAGCAGTCCCCTGGAGCTGCAGGAAGAAGGACCCCTTGAATACAAAAAAATTATGTGTTAGTGAAAAATGTAAAAGTTCAATTACCAGTTTCTGAATATTTATTGGAAGAGCCGACGCACGTAAAAAGAACTCAATTGCCCTAAGGCCATCTTGATGCCGTATGCTGGTGTATAGTGATTCGACATCCGCCGTCACCAGCATACTATCTTTGTCTAAATTAAGACCATCAACCTTGCGAAGGAGTGCCCCCGTGTCTTTTAAAAAAGACGGCAATTCTTCAACTAATGGTTGAAGTTTAGAATCTATCCATTGATTAATGTTTTCCAAGAAGTTTCCCCTTCCTGATATGATTGGACGTCCTGGCGGTGACTGCATACACTTGTGGACCTTCGGCAGTAAGTAGAAAGTGGAAATAGTAGGTTCCACCACAATCAGGGCTGTTGCCAATTCTTTGGTAATTACTCCACCATCGACCGCCCTATTAATGATGTTATGTAATTCCAACAAAAAGGCGGACAAGGGATTAAATGTCAACTTTTTGTAACATGTATTGTCACCCAACTGTCTTAAAGCCTCCTTCTCATAGTCAATAGTGGGCCAGATGACTACATTACCTCCCTTGTCCGCCTGTTTGTATACAACTTCTGGGAGATCCACAAGGTACTGCAGCCGCCCCTCTCTTCCATAGTAAGATTGTCATTGTATATATGGCGTGGCATTTTTAATATATCATTTGTGACAATCTGTACGAAGAGGTCAACATTAGGACATGATGACATCGGGGAAACTTCTTGGAACGAGGTTTTATTGCAGGGGGAATCTTACCTCCTTCAGTTTGATTACTTTCAACAGAGAGTTCCTCTAACGTGCGTATGGCGGCTTGTTCTTCCTCTGTTGGAAAAAGATGGAACAAATTGGGATCATGAAAATATTTTTTATATATCAATGAACGTGCAAATAAGTGCAGGTCCTTAATCATAGTGAAACAATCGGGGCCAGCAGCCGGTGAAAAGGATAATCCTTTTTCAAGCAAAAGTAAATCTATTGATGAGAATTTATATTTACTGAGATTAATTACCTTATTGCTAAATCTGGTAGGTTCAGCATCACGTCTATAAGGATGATAATCTCTGGGCCTTTTTAAGGATTGCACCTGATCTAGTGCTCATTGCTGAACTGTCTATAAGGATGATAATCTCTGGGCCTTTTTAGATTGCACCTGATCTAGTGCTCATTGCTGAACTGTCTATAAGGATGATAATCTCTGGGCCTTTTTAAGATTGCACCTGATCTAGTGCTCATTGCTGAACTGTCTATAAGGATGATAATCTCTGGGCCTTTTTAAGATTGCACCTGATCTAGTGCTCATTGCTGAACTGTCTATAAGGATGATAATCTCTGGGCCTTTTTAGGGTTGCACCTGATCTAGTGCTCATTGCTGAACTGTCTATAAGGATGATAATCTCTGGGCCTTTTTAAGGATTGCACCTGATCTAGTGCTCATTGCTGAACTGTCTATAAGGATGATAATCTCTGGGCCTTTTTAAGATTGCACCTGATCTAGTGCTCATTGCTGAACTGTCTATAAGGATGATAATCTCTGGGCCTTTTTAGGATTGCACCTGATCTAGTGCTCATTGCTGAACTGTCTATAAGGATGATAATCTCTGGGCCTTTTTAGGATTGCACCTGATCTAGTGCTCATTGCTGAACTGTCTATAAGGATGATAATCTCTGGGCCTTTTTAGGATTGCACCTGATCTAGTGCTCATTGCTGAACTGTCTATAAGGATGATAATCTCTGGGCCTTTTTAGGATTGCACCTGATCTAGTGCTCATTGCTGAACTGTCTATAAGGATGATAATCTCTGGGCCTTTTTAGGATTGCACCTGATCTAGTGCTCATTGCTGAACTGTCTATAAGGATGATAATCTCTGGGCCTTTTTAGATTGCACCTGATCTAGTGCTCATTGCTGAACTGTCTATAAGGATGATAATCTCTGGGCCTTTTTAGGATTGCACCTGATCTAGTGCTCATTGCTGAACTGTCTATAAGGATGATAATTTCTGGGCCTTTTTAGGATTGCACCTGATCTAGTGCTCATTGCTGAACTGTCTATAAGGATGATAATCTCTGGGCCTTTTTAGGATTGCACCTGATCTAGTGCTCATTGCTGAACTGTCTATAAGGATGATAATCTCTGGGCCTTTTTAAGATTGCACCTGATCTAGTGCTCATTGCTGAACTGTCTATAAGGATGATAATCTCTGGGCCTTTTTAAGATTGCACCTGATCTAGTGCTCATTGCTGAACTGTCTATAAGGATGATAATCTCTGGGCCTTTTTAAGATTGCACCTGATCTAGTGCTCATTGCTGAACTGTCTATAAGGATGATAATCTCTGGGCCTTTTTAAGATTGCACCTGATCTAGTGCTCATTGCTGAACTGTCTATAAGGATGATAATCTCTGGGCCTTTTTAAGATTGCACCTGATCTAGTGCTCATTGCTGAACTGTCTATAAGGATGATAATCTCTGGGCCTTTTTAGGATTGCACCTGATCTAGTGCTCATTGCTGAACTGTCTATAAGGATGATAATCTCTGGGCCTTTTTAGGATTGCACCTGATCTAGTGCTCATTGCTGAACTGTCTATAAGGATGATAATCTCTGGGCCTTTTTAGGATTGCACCTGATCTAGTGCTCATTGCTGAACTGTCTATAAGGATGATAATCTCTGGGCCTTTTTAAGATTGCACCTGATCTAGTGCTCATTGCTGAACTGTCTATAAGGATGATAATCTCTGGGCCTTTTTAGGATTGCACCTGATCTAGTGCTCATTGCTGAACTGTCTATAAGGATGATAATCTCTGGGCCTTTTTAGGATTGCACCTGATCTAGTGCTCATTGCTGAACTGTCTATAAGGATGATAATCTCTGGGCCTTTTTAAGATTGCACCTGATCTAGTGCTCATTGCTGAACTGTCTATAAGGATGATAATCTCTGGGCCTTTTTAGGATTGCACCTGATCTAGTGCTCATTGCTGAACTGTCTATAAGGATGATAATCTCTGGGCCTTTTTAGGATTGCACCTGATCTAGTGCTCATTGCTGAACTGTCTATAAGGATGATAATCTCTGGGCCTTTTTAGGATTGCACCTGATCTAGTGCTCATTGCTGAACTGTCTATAAGGATGATAATCTCTGGGCCTTTTTAGGATTGCACCTGATCTAGTGCTCATTGCTGAACTGTCTATAAGGATGATAATCTCTGGGCCTTTTTAGGATTGCACCTGATCTAGTGCTCATTGCTGAACTGTCTATAAGGATGATAATCTCTGGGCCTTTTTAAGATTGCACCTGATCTAGTGCTCATTGCTGAACTGTCTATAAGGATGATAATCTCTGGGCCTTTTTAAGATTGCACCTGATCTAGTGCTCATTGCTGAACTGTCTATAAGGATGATAATCTCTGGGCCTTTTTAAGATTGCACCTGATCTAGTGCTCATTGCTGAACTGTCTATAAGGATGATAATCTCTGGGCCTTTTTAAGATTGCACCTGATCTAGTGCTCATTGCTGAACTGTCTATAAGGATGATAATCTCTGGGCCTTTTTAAGATTGCACCTGATCTAGTGCTCATTGCTGAACTGTCTATAAGGATGATAATCTCTGGGCCTTTTTAGGATTGCACCTGATCTAGTGCTCATTGCTGAACTGTCTATAAGGATGATAATCTCTGGGCCTTTTTAGGATTGCACCTGATCTAGTGCTCATTGCTGAACTGTCTATAAGGATGATAATCTCTGGGCCTTTTTAAGATTGCACCTGATCTAGTGCTCATTGCTGAACTGTCTATAAGGATGATAATCTCTGGGCCTTTTTAGGATTGCACCTGATCTAGTGCTCATTGCTGAACTGTCTATAAGGATGATAATCTCTGGGCCTTTTTAGGATTGCACCTGATCTAGTGCTCATTGCTGAACTGTCTATAAGGATGATAATCTCTGGGCCTTTTTAGGATTGCACCTGATCTAGTGCTCATTGCTGAACTGTCTATAAGGATGATAATTCTCTGGGCCTTTTTAGGATTGCACCTGATCTAGTGCTCATTGCTGAACTGTCTATAAGGATGATAATCTCTGGGCCTTTTTAAGATTGCACCTGATCTAGTGCTCATTGCTGAACTGTCTATAAGGATGATAATCTCTGGGCCTTTTTAAGATTGCACCTGATCTAGTGCTCATTGCTGAACTGTCTATAAGGATGATAATCTCTGGGCCTTTTTAGATTGCACCTGATCTAGTGCTCATTGCTGAACTGTCTATAAGGATGATAATCTCTGGGCCTTTTTAAGATTGCACCTGATCTAGTGCTCATTGCTGAACTGTCTATAAGGATGATAATCTCTGGGCCTTTTTAAGATTGCACCTGATCTAGTGCTCATTGCTGAACTGTCTATAAGGATGATAATCTCTGGGCCTTTTTAAGATTGCACCTGATCTAGTGCTCATTGCTGAACTGTCTATAAGGATGATAATCTCTGGGCCTTTTTAAGATTTCACCTGATCTAGTGTCATTGCTGAACTGTCTATAAGGATGATAATCTCTGGGCCTTTTTAAGATTGCACCTGATCTAGTGCTCATTGCTGAACTGTCTATAAGGATGATAATCTCTGGGCCTTTTTAAGATTGCACCTGATCTAGTGCTCATTGCTGAACTGTCTATAAGGATGATAATCTCTGGGCCTTTTTAGGATTGCACCTGATCTAGTGCTCATTGCTGAACTGTCTATAAGGATGATAATCTCTGGGCCTTTTTAGGATTGCACCTGATCTAGTGCTCATTGCTGAACTGTCTATAAGGATGATAATCTCTGGGCCTTTTTAAGATTGCACCTGATCTAGTGCTCATTGCTGAACTGTCTATAAGGATGATAATCTCTGGGCCTTTTTAAGATTGCACCTGATCTAGTGCTCATTGCTGAACTGTCTATAAGGATGATAATCTCTGGGCCTTTTTAAGATTGCACCTGATCTAGTGCTCATTGCTGAACTGTCTATAAGGATGATAATCTCTGGGCCTTTTTAAGATTGCACCTGATCTAGTGCTCATTGCTGAACTGTCTATAAGGATGATAATCTCTGGGCCTTTTTAAGATTGCACCTGATCTAGTGCTCATTGCTGAACTGTCTATAAGGATGATAATCTCTGGGCCTTTTTAGGATTGCACCTGATCTAGTGCTCATTGCTGAACTGTCTATAAGGATGATAATCTCTGGGCCTTTTTAGGATTGCACCTGATCTAGTGCTCATTGCTGAACTGTCTATAAGGATGATAATCTCCGGGCCTTTTTAAGATTGCACCTGATCTAGTGCTCATTGCTGAACTGTCTATAAGGATGATAATCTCTGGGCCTTTTTAAGATTGCACCTGATCTAGTGCTCATTGCTGAACTGTCTATAAGGATGATAATCTCTGGGCCTTTTTAGGATTGCACTGATCTAGTGCTCATTGCTGAACTGTCTATAAGGATGATAATCTCTGGGCCTTTTTAAGATTGCACCTGATCTAGTGCTCATTGCTGAACTGTCTATAAGGATGATAATCTCTGGGCCTTTTTAAGATTGCACCTGATCTAGTGCTCATTGCTGAACTAGATGCTTCAGAGGTATCACCGAAGGATGACAAGGATGAGAAAGATTCAGCTCGTTGATATGACTCGCTGTGAGATTTCAAGTTTCTCCACTGATAAACTTTATTGATTTGATAGTCCTGTGTATCCCTGGCAAATTTTGCTGACTGGGTCATCTGAATTTTCTTAACAGCTGCATCTACAGCTTTTTCCAACTGCCCATTAAAGACATGTAGTTTATCAGTTGGAGCCAAATTTTTTATCTCACTCTCAATAGTAGTGATTTCTGCTTCAATCTTCACTATATTGTCAGTATTCAAATTATTCAATAGCTTAACCCCTCTCTGACATTAGACGTACTATCCCGTCCATAAAACCCGTGACAATCTGACCATGGACGGGATAGTACGTCATAGGCGATCAGCTGCGCTCCCTCGGGAGCGCAGCTAATCGCCGCCGGGTGTCAGCTGATTATCACAGCTGACACCCGTGACTGTGTGTCAGGAGCGGTCACGGACCGCTCCCGGCACATTAACCCCTTGCACACCGCGATCAAACATGATCACGGTGTACTGGGGGCACAGGGGAGGATCGCGCAGGGTGGGGGCTCCCTGCGCGCCCCCCTGAGACCCTAAGAGCAGCGCGATGTGATCGCGCTGTTCTGAGGGCTTCCTCCCTCCCAGGACCCGGATCCAAGATGGCGCCGGGGTCCTGGAGGGAGGCGGCTTCCTCAGTGCCTGCTGAGAGCAGGCACTGAGAAGCCTGCTGCACTGCCTGAGCGATCGCTGGTGTGACAGAGTGCTGTGCACACTGTCACACCAGCGATCTGATAAAATACAGTGATGTCCCACCCTGGGACAAAGTAAAAAAGTTAAAAAATAAAAATAAACATGTTTTAAAAAAAAATCCAAAATAAATAAAAAAAAAAAACATTCCCCAATAAATTCACTTCTTCCTGTAAATAAAAAAAATAAAACAATAAAAGTACACATATTTGGTATCGCCGCGTCCGTAACGACCCCCCTATAAAACTGTCCCACTAGTTAACCCCTTTAGTGAACCCCTTAAAAAAAAAAAAAAAACGAAGCAAAAAATCAATGCTTTATCATCATACCGCCGAACAAAAAGTGGAATAACACGCGATCAAAAAGACCGATATAAATAATCATGGTACCGCTGAAAACGTCATCTTGTCCCGCAAAAAACGAGCCGTCATACAGCATCATCAGCGAAAAAATAAAAAAGTTATAGCTCGCAGAATAAAGCGATGCAAAAATAATTATTTTTTATATAAAATTGTTTTTATTCTATAAAAGCACCAAAACATAAAAAAATGATATAAATGAGGTATCGCCATAATCGTACTGACCCGAAGAATAAAACTGCTTTATCAATTTTACCACACGCAGAATGGTATAAACGCCTCCCCCAAAAGAAATTCATGAATTGCTGATTTTTGTTCATTCTAACCTCCCAAAAATCGAAATAAAAAGCGATCAAAAAATGTCACGTGCTCAAAAATGGTACCAATAAAAACGTCAACTCATACCGCAAAAAATAAGACCTCACATGACTTGTGGGCCAAAATATGCAAAATTATAGCTCTCAAAATGTGGTGATGCAAAAAACTATTTTTGCAATAAAAAGTGTCTTTTAGCGTGACAGCAGCCAATCATAAAAACCGCTATAAATAGTAAATCAAACCCCCCTTTATCACCCCCTTAGTTAGGGAAAAATAATAAAATTAAAAAAAAGTATTTATTTCCATTTTCCATTAGGGTTAGGGTTGCGGCTAAAGTTAGGGTTAGGGTTGGCGCTAAAGTTAGGATTAGGGTTAGGGTTGGGATTAGGGGTGTGTTAGGGTTAGGTTTGTGGTTAGGTTGGGACTAGGGTTAGGGGTGTGTTGGGGTTAGGGTTGGAGTTAGAATTGGGGGGTTTCCGCTGTTTAGGCACATCAGGGGCTCTCCAAATGTGACATGGCGTCTGATCTCAATTCCAGCCAATTCTGCGTTGAAAAAGTCAAAGGGTGCTCCTTCACTTCTGAGCTCTGCCATGCGTCCAAACAGTAGTTTATCCCCACATATGGGGTATCAGCGTACTCTGGACCCCAAGAGTTATTGTGCAATTTGTCCTATTTCTTCTGTTACCCTTGGGAAAATAAAAAACTGAGGGCGAAAATATCATTTTTGTACAAAAAAAAATATTTTTTTGTTTTTACGGCTGTACATTATAAACTTCTGTGAAGCACTTGGGGCTTCATGGCGCTCACCACACATCTAGATAAGTTCCTTGTGGGGTCTATTTTCCAAAATGGGGTCACTTGTTGGGGATTTCCACTGTTTAGGTGCATCAGGGGCTCTCCAAATGCGACATGACGCCCCCAGACCATTCCATCAAAGTCTGCAATCCAAAACGTCACTACTTCCCTTCCGAGCCCCAATGTGTACCCATACAGTAGTTTTCTCCCACATACTGGGTATCAGCGTACTCAGGACAAATTGGACAACAACTTTTGGGGTCCAATTTCTCCTGTTACCCTTGTAAAAATAAAATATTGGGGCAAAAAAATCATTTTTGCAAAAAAAAAAAAGGATTTTTTATTTTTACGGCTGTGCGTTATAAACTTCTGTGAAGCACTTTGGGGTTCAAAGTGCTCACCACACATCTAGACAAGTTCCTTGTGGGGTCTATTTTCCAAAATGGGGTCACTTGTGGGGGGTTTCCACTGTTTAGGCGCATCAGGGGCTCTCCAAATGCGACATGACACCCCCAGACCATTCCATCAAAGTCTGCAATCCAAAACGTCACTACTTCCCTTCCGAGCCCTGACGTGCGCCCATACAGTAGTTTTCTCCCACATATTGGGTATCAGCGTACTCAGGACAAATTGGACAACAACTTTTGGGGTCCAATTTCTCCTGTTACCCTTGTGAAAATAAAATATTGGGGGCGAAAAAATCATTTTTGTAAAAAAAAAAAAAGATTTTTTATTTTTACGGCTGTACGTTATAAACTTCTGTGAAGCACTTCGGGTTCAAAGTGCTCACCACACATCTAGATAAGTTCCTTGTGGGGTCTATTTGCCAAAATGGGGTCACTTGTGGGGGGTTTCCACTATATAGGTGCATCAGGGGCTCTCCAAATGTGACATGACGCCCCCAGACCATTCCATCAAAGTCTGCAATCCAAAACGTCACTACTTCCCTTCCGAGCCCCAACGTTTGCCCATACAGTAGTTTTCGCCCACATATTGGGTATCAGCGTACTCAGGACAAATTGGACAACAACTTTTGGGATCCAATTTCTTCTGTTACCCTTGTGAAAATAAAATATTGGGGGCGAAAAAATCATTTTTGTAAAAAAAAAAAAAGATTTTTTATTTTACGGCTGTACGTTATAAACTTTAGTGAAACACCTGGGGGTTCAAAGTTCTCACCACACATCTAGATAAGTTCCTTGAGGGGTCTAGTTTCCAAAATGGTGTCATTTATGGGGGTTTCCACTGTTTAGGCAGATCAGGAGCTCTCCAAACACGACATGGCGTCCAGCCAATTCTGCGTTGAAAAAGTCAGACGGCGCTCCTTCCCTTCCAAACTCTGCCATGCACCAAAACAGTGGTTTACCCCCACATATGGGGTATCAGCGCACTCAGGACAAATTGCACAATAACTTTTGGAGTCTTGTTACCCTTGGAAAAATAAAAATTGGGGTGAAAAGATCATTTTTGTGGAAAAAATATGATTTTTAAATTTTACAGCTCTACGTTATAAACTTGTGTGAAGCACTTGGGGGTTCAAATTGCTCACCAAAGATCTAGATAAGTTCCTTAGGGGGTCTAGTTTCCCAAATGGTGTCATTTGTGGGGGGTTTCCACTGTTTAGGCACATCAGGGGCTCTCCAAATGCAACATGGCATCCAATCTCAATTCCAACCAATTTTGGTTGGAAAAAGTCAAATGGTGCTCCTTCCATTCCGAGCTCTGCCGTGCGCCCAAACAGTGGTTCCCCCCCACATATGGGGTATCAGCGTACTCAGGACAAATTGTACAACAACTTATGTGGTCCAATTTCTCCTGTAACCCTTGGGAAAATAAAAAAATTAGTGACTAAAAGATAATTTTTGTGGGAAAAAAAATAGGATTTTTTATTTTCATGCCCGGGCATTATAAACTTGTGTGAAGCACTTGGGGGTTCAAAGTGCTCACCAAAGATCTAGATAAGTTCCTTAGGGGGTCTAGTTTCCAAAATGGGGTCACTTGTGGAGGGTTTTCACTGCTTAGGCACATCTGGGGCACTGCAAACGGAACATGACCCCCATCACCGTCTGCATTCCAAAACGTTACTACTTCCTTTCCAAGCCCTGCCATGCGCCCAAACAGTTTCCCGCCCCCCACATATGAGGTATCAGCGTACTCAGGACAAATTGGACAACAACTTTTGGGGTCCAATTTCCTTGGGAAAATTAAAAAATTTGGGACTAAAAAAATCATTTTTGTGGAAATTTTTTTTTTTTTTCACACCCAGGCATTATAAACTTTTGTGAAACACTTGGGGTTCAAAGTTCTCACAACAGATCTAGATAAGTACCTTAGGGGGTCTAGTTTCCAAATGGTGTCACTTGTGGGGGTTTCCACTGTTTAGGCGCATCAGGGGCACTCCAAACACGACATGGCGTCCAATCTCAATTCCAGCCAATTTTAGTTTGAAAAAGTCAAACGGCGCTCCTTCCCTTACGAGCTCTGCCGTGTGCCCAAACAGTGGTTTTCCCCCACATATTGGGTATTGGCGTACTCAGGAGAAATTGCATAACAACCTTATCTGTCCATTTTCTCCTTTTACCCTTGTGAAAATAAAAAAAAAGTTTGTAAAAGATCATTTTTGTGGCTAAAAAGTTAAATATTCATTTTTTCCTTCCACGTTGCTTTAGTTCCTGTGAAGCACCTGAAGGGTTAATAAACTTCTTGAATGTAGTTTTGAGTAGCTTGAGGGGTGCAGTTTTTAGAATGGTGTCACTTTTGGTATTTTCTGCCATATAGACCCCTCAAAGTGACTTCAAATGAGAGGTGGTCCCTAAAAAAAATGGCTTTGTAAATTTTGTTGTAAAAATGAGAAATCGCTGGTCAACTTTTAACCCTTATAACTTCCTAACAAAAAAAAATTTTGGTTCCAAAATTGTGCTGATGTAAAGTAGACATGTGGGAAATGTTATTTATTAGCTATTTTGTGTGATATATTTCTCTGTTTTAAGGGAATAAAAATTCAAAGTTTGAAAATTGCAAAATTTTTAAAATTTTCGCCATATTTGCGTTTTTTTTCAAAAATAAACGCAAGTTATATCGATAAATTTTACTTCTAACGTGAAGTACAATATGTCACGAGAAAACAATCTCAGAATCGCGAATATCCGTTGAAGCGTTCCAGAGTTATAACCTCATAAAGAGACAGTGGTCAGAATTGTAAAAATTGGCCCGGTCATTAACGTGCAAACCACCCTTGGGGGTGAAGGGGTTAATCAATGTATTAGAGCAGTTATTGCAGGCATCCTCCCACAGTTTTTTGAAACCGTCATCCTCCACCGGAAATGTAGGAATCACCCTTATGCGTAACCCTCTTGGAATTAATTTACTGGACAAATACTTTTCAAGAAACGCTCGGTTCCACCATAACTTTGTTCTCTTAGTGACTAGGCTTTGTAGGCTTGAGGTTTTCTCTTCCCATCCATGATCAGCTGTTTGCAATAAAGTATTGCCATCCTGATTACCGAACACCTGGTCAATTTGGGATAGCCAAACCTTGTCTTTGGACTTAAAATCCATGTTGAGGAAAAAATCTGTGCAAAACACAGCAAAACATAAATGGTTTAGAATATTCCACAACCACACACATTGAAAAAAATCGCATTGTTATATATGCATGTGTGCAGGAAATGTGTTGGACACACAAAAATTCAGAGCAAGAAATACTGCAGAAGCAGCAAAAACGTGTACCAGTCCAAAAGATATATATAAAATTTACAAACTTTATTTATAACAATTATAAAAAGAGTTTATCTCGCAAAAATGTGTAGTTTTTGTCAGCCTTTTTAGAGCCCTTTGATTGCGACATATTTTGCACCTGAGAGCCTGCTGCAGGAGAAGGGTTAAGCGCTGTGCAAGCTTACCCAGGTCCTGTGTCCGAGCCCACGAGAGGAAGATGAGGCGCTGAAGAATAGTATGTTCAGTACCGCAGCGTTGTTCTGACAGGCCGGAAGATGGCGGCCGAGATTTTTGCTGTTTTGCGCTTCTCGTGGGTCCCGAGAAGCGCCAGAAGACATGGGAGGGAAGAGCAGGAGAAAGTAGGGAGGAGTTAAACACTCCCTACCAATGGCCGGGTCCTGAAAGCGTGCGATGTGGGCGGAGCTAACTGGGAGCGCAGTAAGTCCGCCCTCCTCTTGAGGCCTACTCGGTCCGAAGCCAGGGCCTAAATTTGCGGCGCCGGCCCTGCGACGCAATAGAGATCGCAAGAGCGGCCGGCGCCGATGTTGCGACGTGAAACGGATCGCACTAGCGGCCTCCCCGGCCGCAGTTGGGAAACAAATTTTGTGACGCCGTCCTTGCGACCCAAAAGGGATCGCAAAAGCGGCTGCGATGGGGACAGATACGGAGATCCAGGCGGCGGCGGCGCCGACAGCGTAGCAAGCACAGACATCACAATATTTGGCATTTGTTGAGATGTACTCACTGCGGAGCCTCCTGGCTCAGAGTACCGATGGCTGGCGCATCCATACGTCCTCAATCCACCATCCCTTTCATAGGGAGGCGGAGAGGGTTCTTTCCAATCATCCTAGCACCAGCCGCTTTCATTAGTGGTGGTGAGGGGTTAACTGTTCCCAAAAATTCCGGAGCGCGTCTACAGCCGATAAACACATAGGGAGAGCGGCCCATTAAAGGGGATCTGTCGCCGATGGTAGCGTTGCAGGAGGGGGTACGTGGAGGCGACACTCCGCGTTCCCGCCTGTTGATGGTTGTGGGAGATCGGGACTTTTCCTACAAGACCCGCTCCCCCATCCAATTCATGTAAAAATAGTAAAAAATAGTATTAAAAATAAAAATAACCTTGGGGTCTGAAACCAGACCCTAGTGCCTCCTACAGACACTAAGCAAGAACTGGTTCAGGATGGAGCCAACAGAGGGTGTATACTGCAGGAGGAGGAGTTAACTTTCTCTGTGTATTGCTTAGTGTCCTCCTAGTGGCAGCAGCATAACACCCATGGTCTTGTGTCCCCCAATGAGGCGATGGAGAAACGTGAAATGTTGTCTATGCATTAACCTGTTCATGCCCTATGGTTTATGTAGGTCAAACTTAGCAAGACTAAGCGTACACAAGCGTACGTAAGCGTACACAACAGCATACATCCAATATTCGTTTGGCCAAATCTGATCTAGCCAAAGGCAAAACTCTGTCCTTGGTGGCAATCCACTTTTTGGAACACCATGCCGGCCATATTCAGAGACTTGACTTGGTTGGCCTTCAAAAAGTTAGAACTGATATTCGTAGGATGGATAAGAAAGGAGAACTTTTGAGGTTGGAATCCAGATGGATTTACAACCTTAATTCAGTCAGACCTCTTGGCATGAACGAGGAGTTGTGCTTTACTGGGATCCTTATGAAATAGTGGGCCCATGGGATTTATTTTCAATTTTTTTTTCTCTGCCCCATTAATCTTGGGTCTGTGTAAGTGGCGCTGCAGCTTATTAGCACCACTGTTTGAGGTACTGTCCATGTTGGGTATGCAAAAATATATATAAAAAGATACAAAAATATTACTTGATGTTAGTAGCGCTACATTGTTAAGTAATGAGAACGCTAGTCAGTGGCTCTGTGTAAAATATAGGATGGCGTCTCTTGGAAATGTTCAGCAGATATATTTGCCATCTTTGGCTACTATTGCTTTCCTGTGCCATCTCGTTTTTCATCTTTACTCTCATTTTTGTTTTACCTTACAGCCTGTCTAGCATCAGTATATCTGTGATCTATTGGTTCATTTGTGGAGAATGGCACTTTACTCTGTATTGTGATGATTAGCATATTGCTACTTTGTGGCTATTTCTTAAACACTTACTGAGTAATTCATCTGGTTGGAAGCTCTTCATATAGATATATTCCTTACATATAGGCCTGTTTGTTCTCGATTTCGTTTTGGTGCCCTCATTTGGGTTAATTTCCTGTACCTGGAACGCATATTTGCCATCTTTGTGTGGAACGCAAGTCAGCGCATGCGCAGTGATTATCTGCGAGCTCCGCCGCCCTGAGACTGGAAACACCCCGGCAGACGCTGCCGCACACGTGTCAGCGCGTCCTGGGTGATTACAAGTGCACTTACAGAGATATAAATAGGGATTCCTGCTCACTACTAGACTATCTTCCCTGATGAAGCGGTCTGAGGACAGCGACACGCGTTGGACTGACCTGACGGACGGATCTTATTCATTGATAATTATGATTTACAATTGAACCATTTCACCTTGTGGTGTTCTTGTATCAGTAGGTTGCTATGTTATTCTCTATATGGGGATTCATTGTTGAGCTCCATGGGGTCTGTTACTGATGTATTACTTTGTAATTCTGCATAAGACATTCTCTATGTTGTAACATGTTTTTTTATGTGTAGATTATATTAATGTCTTGCATTAATTACTGCATTTTACATCATCTTCATGAGACATTGTGGGTATAATTTTATTACTGTATTGTATTATTTGCATGAGATCTACTTGATTTAGTCTTCATTATTCATACTGAGTCTCATTTAGATCTTTGTCAGTAGCCTTCCCCATGTGATTTGCTCTGTGGTTCATTCTTGATCCTGCCACTTGGTTCTTTGTATCTTATTTACAGACATTAGTTCCTTATCCGTCAGATCTGATTGGTCCTTCTTTTTAATTGTTTTTATTGTATGTTTTTGTCTGCCTGGCATATTTGTTCCATAAAAGCCCTTTTCATATTTCCTGCTGGCTGTGGTGCACTGCTTTGGGCGCTTCCTTCTCATTCTTTCCATTACATTCTTATTAGGCGCTTAGTAGCACCCGGCTGTGTTTATTGTTATATACCGTATATACTCGAGTATAAGCCGAGATTTTCAGCACCTTTTTTCGTGCTGAAAATGCCCCCTCGGCTTATACACGAGTCATAGGGCAGAAACCAGCAGGGGAGGGGATGCCGCGGCAGGAGCCGGTGGCTGGGATCATACTCACCCCTCCCCGTGCCATCGCTGAGGGTCCCTGCAATCCTGCGTTCTCCTCAGCTTCCTGCAGCTCTTCAGCACTGAGCGGTGACGTAATACCCGCTCATTAAGGTCATGTAATATGGATGCGACGCCACTCCCATGGGCGTGGCCTCCATATTCATGGCCTTAATGAGCGGGTATTACATCACCGCTCAGTGCTGGAGAGCTGTAGGAAGCTGAGGAGAACGCAGGATTGCAGGGATGTTCAGCGATGGCACGGGGAGGGGATAAATGTAGCATGGAGGAGAGGTGAGCATGGAGGAGAGGACGGAGCAGGACGGGGGGGGAGAACGGTGAGAAGCATGGAGGAGGACAGGGGGGAGAAGGAGGACGGGAGAAGCATGGAGGAGGACGGGGGAGAACGGAGGACGGGGGAAGTATGGAGCAGGACGGGGGGGGAGAACGGGGACGGGGGAAGCATGGAGGAGGACTGGGGGGGAGAACGGAGGACGGGGGAAGCATGGAGGAGGACTGGGGGGGGAGAACGGAGGACGGGGAAGCATGGAGGAGGACGGGGGGGAGAACGGAGGACGGGGGAAGCATGGAGGACAATGAGCACGGAGCAGGACGGGGGGAGGATGGAGGGCACAGAGGAGCACGGAGCAGGACCGGGGGAGAGGATGGAGGGCACAGAGGAGCACGGAGCAGGATGGGGGGGCACAGGAGGACGGAGAAGGAATGGGGGAGTACAGAGGAGAATGGGGGAGCACAGAGCTGGACGGGGGAGCAAGGAGCAGGACGGGGGCAGCACAGAGCAGGAGGGCAGTTTATACACCCGGCTTATACACGAGTCAATAAGTTTTCCCAGATTTTTGTGGCAAAATTAGGGGGGTCAGCTTATACACGGGTCGGCTTATACACGAGTATATACAGTAATTATTGTGGTGCCCACTATATTTTTCTTTTTCATGCACATATTGGGCCGTCTGAAAACGGAGTTTAGTCTAGGACAATTTGTCTGCACTACTAATTACAGCTGTTACAATACCAAACTAGGGCAGTCCCTAAAGGAGAAAACACAAGAATTATACTGTATTTTCACATACTATCTATTCCTGACACTGGAGCGGCTTATAAACTTATGAAGTATATAGTTTGAGGTCTGGGATCTGACAATATGTGGCTAGTTTTCTGACTGTTTTGGATAACATGATACATGATTTTAGTTTTTTTTTGTCTAGTCTCGCTTGAATATAGGTCAATATTAAATAGTCTCCTGATGAGTCGCCTTTGGTGAGGACGACGAAACCCATAGAAATGAGAGGCTTGGAGAGTGTGTGTATACGTCACCTCACCCAGGGGTGGATTAAGGGTAGCCAGGGCCCCGGGCTGTTCAGACTCTGTGGGCCCCCCGGTCATATGACGGGGTCATGCAACAAGGTCATCATATACCTGAAAGAGATTATTCCAGGCGCCTCCACCCCTCGAACTGTCCACAGTCCCACTGCTCTCTCTTGGAAAAACTCCACTTCTCACCTATCACACATTAACAGTTCCCATCACCAGATCACACATATAGCCAGCAGCTCTTGTTTTGGCCAAAAGATTTTTGAAGCCGCCACCGTACCACAGTAGACACTTTTGTCCGGGCTCTACTCTACTGTAACCTATTAAATATTTGTTAACATATCCAATACAATTTAGATATATTTTTATTTATTTTTCAATTTTTAAAATGACCAATAACACCACATACAAGGGACAAATACCACCAGACCACATATTACCACCACAGTGATCGAATAATATCACAAACAAGGAAGAAATACCACAACACCATGACGAGAGCACATATTACCACCACAAAGTGACCAAATAGTACATACAAGGGTCAAATACCGCAACACCATGTCCAAACCACATATTACCACCACATAGTGACTGAATACTACAATACTGATCAGTAATAAAAAACAACAACACAATACTATCACCATAAGTGCCATTATACACCGGAGATCTGTACTTAGTATGCAGTGTCTGTGTACAGGTAATACAGTGATATATAGTATACAGTGTATAGTGTCAGTGTATAGGTAACACACTGACTCACCAGTGACGTCTCTAGGTGAAGTCCTTCATCTTTGTTTTTCATCTTTCATCCAGCACAGACCGCCATCACTTCTTCCAGCCAGGGCTCGTCTCTGCAGGAAATACCACAGTTATCTAGAGCTCCGCTTGCAGAACACATTACTTAATTTTTCCCAACTTCTACATTACACCACATGAAGTAAAAAAGGCGACAGTGTCGCTCTGCATAGTAACAGGACCGCCCCCCCATATAAAACAGTATCCTCAAAAAATAAAATAAACACATGACTGCAGTAATAATATCCCTTAATTAGCCCCTATGGTAATAAAATTCCCCATCCTAGCCCCTGTGAGTCTAATTTCTGGCTTCAGCCATATGTTCTCCCATCCCGCCCCCATATGATCTCCCCATCCTGCCTTATCTGTTTCCATCGTATCCATCCTGCCCCATGATCCTGCACGATCTGTCTCCAATCATGCCCCTGTATCTCTATTCTGCCCCATCTGTCTCCAATCCTGCCCCCAGTGTTTCCAATCATGCCCCAAGTATCTCCAGTCATGCCCCATGTCTCATTCTGCCCCGTGTCTACAATCATGCCCATATCTCCATTCTGCCCCATGTCCAGCATTCTGCCCCATGTCCACATTCTGCCCCAATGTCCAGCATTCCGCCCACATGTCTGAGTGTGCCCCCATGTCCAGCATTCTGACCCCATGTCTCAGTGTGCCCCATGTCCAGAATTCTGACCCCATGTCCAGCATTCTGCCCCATGTCCAGCATTCTGCCCTATGTTTCACAGTGTGCCCCCATGTCTCACATTCTGCCATGTCCAGCATTCCCCACGTCTCAGTTTGCCCCATGTCCAGCATTCTGCCCCCATGTCCAGCATTCTCTGCCCCATGTCTCAGTGTGCCCCATGTCCAAATTCTGACCCCATGTCCAGCATTCTGCCCATGTCTCACATGTGCCCCCATGTCCAGTATTCTGCCCATGCTAACAGCCTGTCCCCATGTCCAGCATTCTTCCCCATGTCTCACAGTGTGCCCCCATGTCCAGAATTCTGTCCCCTTGTCTCCAGTGTGCCCCCATATCCAGCATTCTGCCCATGTCTCAGTCTGCCCTCATGTCCAGCATTCTGCCCCATGTCTCAGTGTGCCCCCATGTCCAGCATTCTGCCCCATGTCTCACAGTCTGCCCCCAAGTCCAGCGCTCTGTTCCCATGTCCAGCATTCTGTCCCTATGTCTCACAGTATGCCCCCATGTCCAGCATTCTGCCGCATATCTCCATTCTGCCCATGTCTCAGTGTGCCCCATGTCCAGCATTCTGCCCCATGTCTCCAGTGTGCCCCCATGTCCAGATTCTGCCCCATGTCTCACAGTGTGCCCCCATGTCCAGCATTCTGACCCCATGTCTCAGTGTGCCCCATGTCCAGAATTCTTACCCCATGTCTCAGTGTGCCCCATGTCCAGCATTCTGCCCCGTTTCAGTGTGCCCTCATGTCTCACATTCTGCCCCCATGTCCAGCATTCTGCCCCCATGTCCAGCATTCTGCCCCATGTCCAGCATTCTGCCCCATGTCCAGAATTCTGACCCCATGTCTCAGTGTACCCCATGTCCAGTATTCTGCCCCATGTCTAACAGCCTGCCCCATGTCTCCAGTGTGCCCCATGTCCAGTATTCTGTCCCCTTGTCTCAGTGTGCCCCCATATCCAGCATTCTGCCCCATGTCTCACAGTCTGCCCCATGTCCAGCATTCTGCCCCCATGCCTCTCAGACTGCCCCATGTCTCAGTGTGCCCCATGTCCAGCATTCTGCCCCATGTCTCAGTCTGCCCCCAAGTCCAGCGTTCTGTTCCCATGCCCAGCATTCTGTCCCTATGTCTCACAGTATGCCCCATGTCCAGCATTCTGTCCCCATGTCTCAGTGTGCCCCATGTCCAGAATTCTGACCCCATGTCCAGCATTCTGCCCCATGTCCAGCATTCTGCCCTATGTTTCACAGTGTGCCCCCATGTCTCACATTCTGCCATGTCCAGCATTCGCCACGTCTGCCCCATGTCCAGCATTCTGCCCCCATGTCCAGCATTCTGCCCCATGTCTCAGTTTGCCCCATGTCCAGCATTCTGCCCCATGTCTCAGTGTGCCCCCATGTCCAGAATTCTGACCCCCATGTCCAGCATTCTGCCCATGTCTCACAGTGTGCCCCCATGTCCAGTATTCTGCCCCATGTCTAACAGCCTGTCCCCATGTCCAGCATTCTTCCCCATGTCTAACAGTGTGCCCCATGTCCAGAATTCTGTCCCCTTGTCTCACAGTGTGCCCCATATCCAGCATTCTGCCCCATGTCTCAGTCTGCCCTCATGTCCAGCATTCTGCCCCCATGCCTCTCAGACTGCCCCCATGTCTCAGTGTGCCCCATGTCCAGCATTCTGCCCCATGTCTCACAGTCTGCCCCCAAGTCCAGCGCTCTGTTACCATGTCCGCATTCTGTCCCTATGTCTCACAGTATGCCCCCATGTCCAGCATTCTGCCGCATATCTCCATTCTGCCCCATGTCTCAGTGTGCCCCCATGTCCAGCATTCTGCCGCATATCTCCATTCTGCCCCATGTCCAGTGTGCCCCATGTCCAGCATTCTGCCCCATGTCTCACAGTTGCCCCCATGTCCAGCATTCTGACCCCATGTCTCAGTGTGCCCCATGTCCAGAATTCTTACCCCATGTCTCAGTGTGCCCCATGTCCAGCATTCTGCCCTGTTTCAGTGTGCCCTCATGTCTCACATTCTGCCCCCATGTCCAGCATTCTGCCCCCATGTCCAGCATTCTGCCCCATGTCCAGCATTCTGCCCCATGTCCAGAATTCTGACCCCCATGTCCCATTCTGCCCCATGTCTCAGTGTACCCCCATGTCCAGATTCTGCCCCATGTCTCAGTGTACCCCCATGTCCAGTATTCTGCCCCATGTCTAACAGCCTGCCCCATGTCTCACAGTGTGCCCCCATGTCCAGTATTCTGTCCCCTTGTCTCAGTGTGCCCCCATATCCAGCATTCTGCCCCATGTCTCACAGTCTGCCCCATGTCCAGCATTCTGCCCCCATGCCTCTCAGACTGCCCCATGTCTCAGTGTGCCCCCATGTCCAGCATTCTGCCCCATGTCTCAGTCTGCCCCCAAGTCCAGCGTTCTGTCCCCATGTCCAGCATTCTGTCCCTATGTCTCACAGTATGCCCCCATGTCCAGCATTCTGTCCCCATGTCTCAGTGTGCCCCCATGTCCAGCATTCATGTCCCTATGTCTCACAGTCCGCCCCCCGTGTCCAGCAGGCAGCATTCTTCCCCCATATCCAGTCTGTCCCTCGGCCCCGAGTCTCACAGGCTGCCCCGCCGCTCAATAAAAAAAAACAACAAAAAACACCTTCTTACCTTGCCGTGCTCCTGCGGCGAAGTTCCCTCCACAAGCGCGCACTCCCTCCACAAGCGCGTTGCGGCTGACGTCAGCTGCCAGCCTCCGATTGGCTGGCGGCTGTTAACTATTAACCAAATATAAAGGAGAAAGCAGGCACGAGCCATCAGGAAGAATAATAATCAAATGGAGAAAAACCCGAGGCTAAACATTCTCAAATGCAAGTTATATAATTTTATTCCAAGGTGGCACAGAAAAATAACACCAACGTTTCGGCAGAAATTGCCTTTATCAAGGCAATGATTCTAAAATAAAGAAAAAAAAAAAAAATGGATCACTAATCTAAACATATAGACCTTGAAAATACATATACAACGCATAATTTCTCAGAAACAGAATATAAAGTACATAAATAAGAAAATTGAATACATATAATCCGGAGACACCTAATACGAGTGTAAAACCATTCAAACAAACGTAGCAAAATGATATCTGCTATATGTTATAGAGCCCTATGCAATAGGGAGATAGAAAAGTAAAAAATAAATACATAGTTCTATGTCAAAAATAATTCTATGTGAAAATAACAGATATCAGATACACAGGTATATAGGATATATATTAATGAGAGTGCTGATAACCTAATAACGAAGGACATTAGTAAATAATCAGGAGGTATATAGGATTAATAGGAAGTCATATGAACTATTTTTTGGCAAAAGGAGTTATTGATTCCAAACTAAGTGATTTTCTAATTAATCTACAACCCATCACTCCGTTTTTATACAATTCCTAAGATACACAAAAACTTGACCCGCCCTCCAGGTAGACCTATAGTGGCGTCTACTAATTCACTATTATCCCCATTGTCTATAGTACTTGAAAAGATCCTATCTCCTCTCTTACCTAATATTTCATCTTGGTTACGTGATACGTCTCATTTTTTATCACATATTAAGGATCTCCGTACAATACCACGAACCTGCCTTTTAGTTACATTGGATGTAACCAGTCTCTACACAATTATTGATCACTCTAGGGGTATTCAGTCTGTCCAGGCTTTTCTTGACGAATATACTGATTTTTCTGTCGACATGAAATCATTCTGTACCTCAATGTTGACTTTAGTATTAAAAAAGAACTTTTTTATGTTTGAGGACAGGTTCTTTATTCAGAAGACAGGCACAGCAATGGGTTCGAACGTGGCGCCTCAGTTCGCAAATATATTCATGGCCCAGTTCGAATCCGATTTTGTCTATACACATTATCTCTTCCAACAGTACAGTGTACTGTTGGAAGAGATATATTGATGACATATTTTTAATTTGGTCTGGTAGCCTTGATTCCCTGGAAACCTTCTTTAACCATATTAATACCACAGAGACTAGCTTGACCTTCACCATACATCACAGCGATGTTTCTATTTCTTTTTTGGATACCACTTGTAGGGATGTGGTCTCGCTTGTGTGCGACCGGAGGTAAGCAGGAGGGCGACTCTTCTTGGTTCTTTAAGCAAGTTTATTAAGACTTCATAAACTTGTAGTCAAACAGAAAACAAAACAGCCTTCTCTGGCACAAAGTAACAAAAAACAGCTATAACGTCCGGGTACTCTAACTGAGTAGTCTCTTCAGCACACACACTGGAAGTCTCCTCAGAACTCCCACACTGGAGGGTTCCACGCCTCCAGCCACTCACACCTGTGGTCAGCATTAGGCTCATTTATATATACCAGACATTCAGCTCACACAGAGCACATGACAGGTCACATGGCAGTGACCTCATCACAGGTCCTCAAACCACATACAAAGGTATAGTGAAGTCTTACTATCGCTACATACCTCCCCTCTCTGCCTAAAGCCGTAGG
This sequence comes from Oophaga sylvatica, assembly GCA_033576555.1. NCBI lineage: Eukaryota > Metazoa > Chordata > Amphibia > Anura > Dendrobatidae > Oophaga > Oophaga sylvatica. The sequence goes on along the minus strand of JARQOD010000213.1, from coordinate 101,036 downwards.
CTTGGCACATTTCATTCACCGACTAGAAACTCTTTTCAGTCGTCTCCACAATTAACTGGTCTGTCACAGTTTGGGCTTAGGTCACTGAGTCCTGAGCTAATTGAGGTGTCACTGCCTCTACCTCTCATTTCAGGCCATCTATATCCTGTCTTAGTTCCACTTCGATGACTTTCACTCTGAAGCGAACTTCTGCGCCTCTCTATATTACGGGTTGAAGGTGGCTGCCTGTTTTCCCCCAACTCTTGCAGCTGTCTGTTGATCTGCTCCTCCTCAATTCTTAGCTGCTCTATTCTTCCCTGGTGCACCTCCAAGAGCATCCGGATCTTCCCAAGGTTTTCCACCAACCTCCTCCGACTTGGAGGTTTTCTTGTTGACTCCCGACGTCTCTGCTTCTCGCAGAGGCATTGTAGTGGCATAACCCTTAGGTCAGCCTCCAGCTTCATTGTGACTTCCCGGATGTGGCCATCTGGGTGGCGGTTCCCTTGCTGACTTTCTTCCTCCGTTGAGGCCCCTTCTTTGGTCAGCCTCTCCAGTTCACTCTCCTCCCGTACGCTCGGACCAGGAGAGCGCAACCGTTCGGTTTCCCGGACTGTCGTGGATTTCCTGAGCTGGGCATTAGCTTCCTTCTCTATTTGGAGTTCTTTGAGAATTTTCTCTTGCTCCTCTGCCCAGCAGCGGTGCTCATCCTCTGTCCGTAGAAGTTCCTGGTGATGCTTCTCCTGGGCCTTTCTGAGCATTTTCCATATCTTTCAGTAGGATTTTGTTCGCCGTCTGGCACGCTGACAGTTGACCTTGGACTTTAGAGGCTTCCTTCTCCAGGTCCTCCACTCGTTGCTCAATCCCTTGTCTCCATATCCTTTCTCGCCCGACTGTCTCTTTAAGCAGCTCCATCTCATGGACTTGCTCTCTTTTATCCAGTACATGTGGCACCATCTTTTCCCCCTTATTTCTCTTCTTAGAGCGTATAGGCTGTCTGGCCTTCCTGCAGCCCTTGCGGTGAGGAGGAGATCTGCTACTTGTACCCGACTCTACCTTGCTGCACTCGCTTTCACTTGCGGTTAAGTTACAGTCTGCATATGAGTCATTCCCACTCCTCCTGTCATCTTGGAACAGCAAGTCCCCACTTAACCAGGTGTCGGCCCCTATTCCTGGAGCTACCCAGTTTTCTGCGGTCCCATATTTAGTCACCCCAAAGTCCTCTCTTTGGTCTGAGCCACACTTTCTTACGGCCACCAGGCACTGGGTATCTTTGACTTTAGGGGTGGCTACCTCTGTTTTACCCACCACCCTATCAGCAACCACTACAGCCTCCTGCAGGAATGGGCTTCTCTTAGGGTCATTCTGGTTCCCTTCTGAGCAATCAGCCAGTGCTTCGTCCCACACCTCCCAAAACCGTTTACAATCCTGGCCTATTATTATAGGATAGGGTAAGTCTGGGACTACAGGGACATCAAGGGTAGAAATAATAGAGGACGTTTCAATAATTACCCTGGATACCGGATACTCCCTAGTGACCCCATGAACACAAGGGACTTCTAACTTCTTTCCGGGAATCAGATAGACAGGGAGTGTGTCGCTCAGCAGAGTCACCTGGCTTCCACTCACACACTCTCCATTCACTATTAGAGAACAGTTCAGTGCCCCCCGGTCAGATGTAAAGTCAGTACACCATTCGCGACATACGCTGTTCAAACCCTAAACCCGGCAACAGTTCCTCGGCTCATCCGCTGCCCCCTCTTTTCTCCTCATCGACTCAGTTTGGGACTCCGCCCCTTCTGAGTGTGGCAGTAGTTTATTAGGGTTTACTGGTTCCCCATTCTCGCTAGGGACCTCAGAACCCTTTCTCCACAGATCCCAAAACAGACAGAAATCTCGGCCTATAATTATAGGATGCACCAAGTCCCGAACGACGCCTACTTCATGGGACTCAGTGCCATGCGTCGTTTCAATGTCCACTCTGGCCATGTATGCATTGAACACCAACTTTTTTCCCTGGTAATATGTTGAGAGGAAAAGTGGTCCTAATCAAGGTCACTAAGCTCCCAGAGTCTAGCAGCGCCGTTACTGCTTCACCGTTCACCTTCACGGGACAGACTTGAGGACCCTGATTGGGGAACGGGTTTCCACTGCAGGCTGGATATGCATACCATGAAATACGGTGTCCTATACTGCAGTCCATCTGCTCGGTAGTCTGGGGACACCGGGCAGCTATATGTCCTGGCTCACGGCACCTCCAACAAATAATATCACCCGCAGTGACCTTGGGCACCACCTTCCCCCGCTATTTTGACCTTGGGCGCTCCACCCCTTTTTGGGACTCTGCCCCCTGTGGGGCCGCCAGTACGTAATGGGCTGCTTCCCCACTGCTCCTTCCATCCCCTGGTACCTCTCGACCAGTCCGACCAGTTCATCAGCATTCTGGGGATCACCCTGGGCAACCCAGGTCTGCAGGGGCTTTGGCAGGGAGTGCACAAACCGATCCATTACTACTCTTTCTACCATCTGGGCCGGTGTAGCGGACTCTGGTTGCAGCCATTTCTGGACCAGATGCAGCAGGTCAAACATTTGGGAGCGCGGTGGTTTGTCCCGGTAATAAGCCCAGCGGTGCACTCTCTGTGCCCTGACAGTCATTGTTACCCCCATACGTGCGAGGATCTCAACCTTTAGCTTCGGATATTCCTGAGCGTCCTGCACCGTCAAATCGTAGTACGCCTTCTGGGGCTCCCCTGTCAGGTACGGGGCCAGTACCTCTGCCCACTGCTCTGGGGGAAGTCTTTCCCTCTAGCAACCTCAATACAGTCAAGAAGGCTTCAACATCATCCCCGGGGGTCATTTTTTGTAATGTGCGTCTTACCGCTTTTCTGACGTGGTTGTCATTAGCCAGACCTGGGGTTGGGGCACTCGTCCTGCCCTGGATGGCGGTTGTCAGAAGTTGTATCTGCTGCCGATGTTCCTGCTGGCTCAGCTGTATCTGCTGTTGGTGCTCCTGCTGGCTCTGCTGCATCTGTTGCAACAACATCCTGTTGGCCTCTTGCTGCTGTACCTGCGCCTGGACCAAGTGTTTCAGCAGGTCCTCCATTTTCTCTGGCAATTATGGCTGGCTTGCTATAGCCTTGACCCACGACATGCAGTAACCAGTCCCACTTCTCTGCTGGGAACGCTGCCCGCATTCTCCACCAATTGTAGGGATGTGGTCTCGCTTGTGTGCGACCGGAGGTAAGCAGGAGGGCGACTCTTCTTGGTTCTTTAAGCAAGTTTATTAAGACTTCATAAACTTGTAGTCAAACAGAAAACAAAACAGCCTTCTCTGGCACAAAGTAACAAAAAACAGCTATAACGTCCGGGTACTCTAACTGAGTAGTCTCTTCAGCACACACACTGGAAGTCTCCTCAGAACTCCCACACTGGAGGGTTCCACGCCTCCAGCCACTCACACCTGTGGTCAGCATTAGGCTCATTTATATATACCAGACATTCAGCTCACACAGAGCACATGACAGGTCACATGGCAGTGACCTCATCACAGGTCCTCAAACCACATACAAAGGTATAGTGAAGTCTTACTATCGCTACACACTGTACGTAAAGATGAACAGGGTGTCTTGTCAACGGATCTCTTTGTAAAACCCACTGATAAGAATAGTTTGCTTTTATTTACCAGTTGCCACCCGCGCCATATTAAAAGGTCACTTCCCCGGTGTCAGTTTTGCCGTGTGAATCGCATTGTTTCAGACCCTACCTTGAAAGCTTCTAGACTTTCAGATATGAAGTCAAAATTTCGAACAAGAGGCTATCCCGAGTCTCTACTCACCTCTAGCTCTGGATCCAATGCTGGTAGAGTAAGTGTATCAAAGAGAATCGCTTTCGTGAATACATATCACCCATTTATGTACCTTTTTCATAACATTATTCAAAGGCATTGGTTTCTCTTATCTTCGTCATATACTGAAATTGAAGAGTTCCAAGTTGGACCTCTGGTATGTCATAAGAGATCTCCTAATCTCCATAACCTGTTGGTCAGGGCTGACATGGGGGGCCGACGTATGGGCAGTACCCAAACCTTGTTTAAATCCGAACGAAAAGGCACTTTTCCATGTCTACATTGCCTCCAATGTTCCAACATCACTAAGGGTGATACATTCACTCATCCCCGTTCTGGGAAAGTTTTTCCCATTAGAGGATACTTTAACTGTGATTCATCATACGTGGTGTACTTCATTAAGTGCCCGTGCGGTCTCGGATATGTTGGTGAGACTACCCAACATATCCGAGACCGTATTTCACACATTGCAACCACAATATTTCACAGTTACGTTATCAGGTCATAGACCATGTACCATTAGCACGCAGAGGAGGTGACAGGGTTAAAAAAACTTAAAGAAAAAGAAGCCTTTTGGATCTATACCTTACAGACACTTGAACCACAGGGATTAAATAGAGAGTTTGAGGTTCTCTACTGATATTTCCCACAGCTATTGTTGGGACATTACGTTTTATATATTTATATATATATCTATATATACGTATATATAGATATACATATCTATATATACGTATATATAGATATACATATCTATATATATATATATATATAAACTGTTTTCCCCGCATTTGTACGACTTTCGTAATTTTGAGTAATGTATTAGTATTATTATGATTTATCTGTTTATTTCATTTTGCTATGATTGTATAATGATTCATGTATTATGGTATAGTGTCTCATACGCTTTGTTTATTTCAGTTTATAGGTGCTATTTTGTCATTTGTAATTTGCTATAAATTACTATTTATGATTGTACAGTCATGGCCAAAAGTTTTGAGAATGACACAAATATTATATTTTCACATGATCTGCTGCCCTCTGGTTTTTATGTGTGTTTGACAGATGTTTTTATCACAGACAAATATTATTGCAAACATATGAGTAACAAAAGCTTATATTGACAGTTAGAATGAGTTAATGCAGCAAGTCAATATTTGCAGTGTTGACCCTTCTTCTTCAGGACCTCTGCAATTCTCCCTGGCATGCTCTCAATCAACTTCTGGACCAAATCCTGACTGATAGCAGTCCATTCTTGCACAATCAATGCTTTCATTTTGTCAGAATTTTTAGGTTTTTATTTGTCCACCCGTCTCTTGATGATTGACCACAAGTTCTCAATGGGATTAAGAGCTGGGGAGTTTCCAGGCCATGGACCCAAAATCTCTGTTTTGTTCCCTGAGCCATTTAGTTATCACTTTTGCTTTATGGCAAGGTGCTCCATCATGCTGGAAAAGGCATTGTTGATCGCCAAACTGCTCTTGGAGGGTTGGGAGAAGTTGCTCTTGGAGGACATTCTGGCACCATTCTTTATTCATGGCTGTGTTTTTAGGCAAGACTGTGAGAGAGCCGATTCCCTTGACTGAGAAGCAACCCCACACATGAATGGTTTCAGGATGCTAAACAGTTGGCATGAGACAAGACTGGTGGTAGCGCTCACCTTGTCTTCTCCGAATGAGGCGTTTTCCTGATGTCCCAAACAATCGAAAAGGGGATTCATCAGAGAAAATAACTTTACCCCAGTCCTTAGCAGTCCACTGCCTGTACCTTTTGCAGAATATCAGTCTGTCCATGATGTTTTTTCTGGAGAGAAGTGGCTTCTTTGCTGCCTCCTTGAGACCAGGCCTTGCTCCAAGAGTCTCCGCCTCACAGTGCGTGCAGATGCACTCACACCTGCCTGCTGCCATTCCTGAGCAAGCTCTGCACTGCTGGTAGCCCGATCCTGCAGCTGAAACACTTTTAAGAGACGGTCCTGGCGCTTGCTGGTCTTTCTTGGGTGCCCTGAAGCCTTTTTGGCAACAATGGAACCTCTCTCCTTGAAGTTCTTGATGATGCGATAGATTGTTGACTGAGGTGCAATCTTTCTAGCTGCGATACTCTTCCTTGTTAGGCCATTTTTGTGCATTGCAATGATGACTGCACGTGTCTCTTTAGAGATAACCATGGTTAACAGAAGAGAAACAATGATGCCAAGCACCAGCCTCCTTTTAAAGTGTCCAGTGGTGTCATTCTTACTTAATCATGACAGATTGATCTCCAGCCATGTCCTCATCAACACCCACACCTGTGTTAATGGAGCAATCACTGAAAAGAGGTTAGCTGGTCCTTTTAAGGCAGGGCTGCAATAATGTTGAAATGTGTTTTGGGGGATAAAGTTCATTTTCTAGCCAAATATTGACTTTGCAATTAATTGCTGTTAAGCTGATCACTCTTTATAACATTCTGGAGTATATGCAAATTGCCATTAGAAAAAGTGAAGCAGTAGACTTTGTAAAAATTAATATTTGTGTCATTCTCAAAACTTTTGGCCATGACTGTACTATGGTTCATGTATTATGATACAGTGTCTCATACGCTATTTTCCTTTTTCTTTCTTTAGACTTGAAAGCAGCCTGCAGGTAGTCACTTTCGGTGGTTTCCTATTATTTACTTCACCTCTTTTTGTTTCCTTCCTTTATTTTCTCTCTCTTTATTTTACAGTTCACAACGTTCTACGCTTTTCTTCCTTCCATAGCTCCTTTGGAGCTTGCGCTGTCTTATCTAATAATTCGGTAGCTTGCCACATTCTTACGGACGCTCTGAGCATGCTACTTCCCTTTCTTTGACCTTCTTCCTGCTTGATTATTGTGCCAACTTCGTCTGGGACTTGAGCATGCGCAAGCTTCCCTTTTCTTTGACCTTCTTCCGTCTTGATTATTGTGCCACACTTCCGTCCTACGGACCTCTGAGCATGCGCAAGCTTCCCTTTTCTTTGACCTTCTTCCTGTCTTGATTATTGTGCCACACTTCCGTCCTACGGGACGCTCTGAGCATGCGTAAGCTTCCCTTTTCTTTGACCTTCTTCCTGTCTTGATTATTGTGCCACACTTCCGTCCTACGGGACGCTCTGAGCATGCGCTAAGCTTCCCTTTTCTTTGACCTTCTTCCTGTCTTGATTATTGTGCCACACTTCCGTCCTCGGGACCTCTGAGCATGCGCAAGCTTCCCTTTTCTTTGACCTTCTTCCGTCTTGATTATTGTGCCACACTTCCGTCCTACGGGACGCTCTGAGCATGCGCAAGCTTCCCTTTTCTTTGACCTTCTTCCTGTCTTGATTATTGTGCCACACTTCCGTCCTACGGGACGCTCTGAGCATGCGTAAGCTTCCCTTTTCTTTGACCTTCTTCCTGTCTTGATTATTGTGCCACACTTCCGTCCTACGGGACGCTCTGAGCATGCGCAAGCTTCCCTTTTCTTTGACCTTCTTCCGGTCTTGATTATTGTGCCACACTTCCGTCCTGCGGGACTCTCTGAGCATGCGCAAGCTTCCCTTTTCTTTGACCTTCTTCCTGTCTTGATTATTGTGCCACACTTCCGTCCTCGGGACGCTCTGAGCATGCGCAAGCTTCCCTTTTCTTTGACCTTCTTCCTGTCTTGATTATTGTGCCACACTTCCGTCCTGCGGGACTCTCTGAGCAAGCACAAGCTTCCCTTTTCTTTGACCTTCTTCCTGTCTTGATTATTGTGCCACACTTCCGTCCTACGGGACGCTCTGAGCATGCGCAAGCTTCCCTTTTCTTTGACCTTCTTCCTGTCTTGATTATTGTGCCACACTTCCGTCCTACGGGACGCTCTGAGCATGCGCAAGCTTCCCTTTTCTTTGACCTTCTTCCTGTCTTGATTATTGTGCCACACTTCCATCCTGCGGGACTCTCTGAGCATGCGCAAGCTTCCCTTTTCTTTGACCTTCTTCCTGTCTTGATTATTGTGCCACACTTCCGTCCTGCGGGACTCTCTGCGCTTGCGCAAGCTTCCCTTTTCTTTGACCTTCTTCCTGTCTTGATTATTACGCTCTACTTAAATAAAGGACGCAGCTGAGCGTCTCTCACTCATATCCACAGCGGCTGTGTCCCTGAATCTCATATTACACGTAGTAAGTAAGTTCAACATTGTTTTCTCTCTGGGATTTCAGTTGTAATATTGTCTCAACTATAACTTCTCCTTCCCTTTTCTTATAGCACTTTCTCCACTATTCCTGAAGGTGCACAGGTACTTTATTGTTTTCTATGTGTCTACCTGCTCACTACCCTGCGTTCATATATGACTTCCTATTAATCCTATATACCTCATGATTATTTACTAATGTCCTTCGTTATTAGGTTATCGGCACTCATTAATATATATCCTATATACCTGTGCATCTGATATATCTATGTTATTTTCACATAGAATTATTTTTGACATAGAACTATGTATTTATTTTTTACTTTTCTATCTCCCTATTGCATAGGGCTCTATAACATATAGCAGATATCATTTTGCTACGTTTGTTTGAATGGTTTTACACTCGTATTAGGTGTCTCCGGATTATATGTATTCAATTTTCTTATTTATGTACATTATATTCTGTTTCTGAGAAATTATGCGTTGTATATGTATTTTCAAGGTCTATATGTTTAGATTAGTGATCCATTTCTTTTTATTTTTCTTTATTTTAGAATCATTACCTTGATAAAGGCAATTTCTGCCGAAACGTTGGTGTTATTTTTCTGTGCCACCTTGGAATAAAATTATATAACTTGCATTTGAGAATGTTTAGCCTCGGGTTTTTCTCCATTTGGCTGTTAACTATTGACGTGGGGCGCTGGCCCGCATGTCAATAGCGTTAAACTACCACAGCGCGCCGCCGCTAAGGGCCTGGTTTAGCCTGCCGGTAGGAGCCCGGTGAGCAGAAGAGACAGGGTCTGATGTGGGCCCCCTCTGCCCACCGAGTTCCATACGCCAGTCAGGGCAGTAATGACCTGATGGCGGCCCTGTGGTGGCCCTCCCACACCACTGGGCCTTGGGCTACCGCCCAGATTGACCCTCTGGTAATCCGCCCCTGACCTCACCCTATATACTGAACTGTGGGGTACATGTTTTTTCTATTAGTCACCTACTGACTAACCTTCAGGGGGTGAATTATGGATATAGTTTACCATTTGGAATTAATAAAGTTTAGTTTCATCCTTTTGTCAGCAAACATGAGGAATGACAAGAGACAACCCATTAAAAAAGATTCAGTTTTGGTTAAAACTATTCCAACATTATAAACATAAAAAGGCTTATCCCCCATGTGACATCTCGGATGTTTATTAACAGTTGATTTCCAAGTAAAATATTTCCCACATTAAGAAAATGAAAAAGGCTTCTCCTCTGTGTGACTGCGCTGATGTCTAACAAGAAGCGCTTTCTGGATAAAACATTTCCCACATTCTGTACAGGAAAAAGGCTTCTCTCCTGTGTGAGTTCTCTGGTGGTTATCAAGAACCGATTTCTGGATAAAACATTTCCCACATTCTGTACAGGAAAAAGGCTTCTCCCCAGTGTGAGTTCTCTGGTGGTTATCAAGAACCGATTTCTGGATAAAACATTTCCCACATTCTGAACAGCAAAAAGGCTTCTCCTCTGTGTGACTGCTCTGATGTCTAACAAGATGCCATTTATGGTTAAAACATTTCCCACATTCTGAACAGGAAAAAGGCTTCTCCCCTGTGTGAGTTCTCTGGTGACTAGAAAGATACAATTTCTGGTTAAAACATTTCCCACATTCTGAACAGGAAAAAGGTTTTCTCCCCAGTGTGAGTTCTCTGGTGAATAACAAGATTACATTTCTGGTTAAAACATTTCCCACATTCTGTGCAGGAAAAAGGCTTCTCCCCTGTGTGAGTTCTCTGGTGACTAACAAGAAGCCATTTCTGGTTAAAACATTTCCCACATTCTGTGCAGGAAAAAGGCTTCTCCTCTGTGTGAGTTCTCTGGTGAGTAACAAAATTTGATTTATGTGCAAAACATTTCCCACATTCTGAACAGGAAAAAAGATTCTCCCCTGTGTGAGTTCTCTGGTGAGTAACAAAATTTGATTTATGTGCAAAACATTTCCCACATTCTGAACAGGAAAAAGGCTTCTCCCCTGTGTGAGTTCTATTGTGAGTAACAAAATTTGATTTATCTGCAAAACATTTCCCACATTCTGAACAGGAAAAAGGCTTCTCCCCTGTGTGAGTTCTCTGGTGACTAACAAGAAGCCATTTCTGGTTAAAACATTTCCCACATTCTGTGCAGGAAAAAGGCTTCTCCCCAGTGTGAGTTCTCTGGTGACTAACAAGAAGCCATTTCTGGTTAAAACATTTCCCACATTCTGTACAGGAAAAAGGCTTCTCTCCTGTGTGAGTACTTTGGTGTTCATCAAGATGCACTTTCTGGTTAAAATATTTCCCACATTCTGAACAGGAAAAAGGCTTCTCCCCTGTGTGAGTTCTATGGTGAGTTACCAAATCTGATTTATGGTTAAAACATTTCCCACATTCTGAACATGAAAATGACTTCTTTGCTTTAGGAGCAGTTTGTTTTTTAATGCCTCTTTTGTGACTTTGATTTTCCTTAGTAGTCAGTAATGAATCAGAAGATGGGACCTGTTTCATAGGATCAGATGACAGATCTTTGCTGTGAATGGATGATGATGTATGTGGAGTAATGGCATTCACTTCAGTTGTATCTTGTAGGATCTCAAGATCATCAGATTTAGAAATTGAAGATGTCAGCTGTCCCTCTGATCTCCTGGTACAGTCATCTGCTAAGACAAACATTTTTTTTTAATAAAATATACTTGAGTTTTATATTTTTGAACATTTCTACTTAAACTGTCCATAAAAATGGAAAACTATGTAAAAACTATAATTATTTACCAAGACAATGACAGTTCACAGTCTAATAGAAAACCTTGCTGGATGAGCCAGTAGTGTGTGGTGTCCAACTGTTTGTTCATTCTGCCTCCCAAATATCGAATAAAAAGAAACCAATCAATGTTATGTATGCGAAATAATACCAATTCTCATCTCACAAAAAACAAGTCCCCACTCAGGTCCATCATCTGTCAATGGAAAAACAGATGTTCCCACACTACTAGTGGCTCAAAGGCTGTTGAAAAGCAACAGAGTTTCTATAAACCAATCCAGCAAAATCCGCTCTCTCTTCTGAGTCTTGCAGTGAGCTCAAACAACATTTAGGATCCCTGTATTTAGCAATATTATAGTGAGAAGAATCCACTTAATTTGTGGTGTGTGTCTCCTGGAGCACAATCTGGGCACTATGTGCTGGGTAAGAAAATGGCAAATGTGTAATTTTCACTCTCCAACATCCACTGTGTGTTAATTTCTGGAAAGTGGCTGTGGAGTCAAAATATTCCCTCCTCCTACACATGTGGTGTAAATTGTTGGTACCTCTCGTTTAATGACAGAAAAACCCACAATGGTCACAGAAATAACTTGAATCTGACAAAAGTAATAAATCAAAAATCTATGAAAATGAACAGATGAAAGTCAGACATTGCTTTTCAGCCATGCTTCCACAGAATTTAAAAAAAAAAAAAACCTCAAGAAATAGGCTTTGACAGAAATGATGGTTCCCTTAACTTAACCGCTTCCTGACCACCAACGGTAGATAAACATCGGCGCTAGCAGGGCTTTGTGCAGCTCCAACGTTTGTCTACGGTCGGCGGTTTTGTGCTCATCGGGACCCCCACGTACCTTATAATGAGGGGATTCCGGCGCACAACGCTTTTTGTGACCTCCGACCTCATCGAGACCTGATTGGTTTAGGTCCTGATGATGTCAGCGTCACACCAGCCAATGAGACAAATCACTAGGAAAGTTTGTTGTAGCAATGAACTTTCCCGGGTGATCTGCCTCATAAAAACGCTGTTTCTCCTCAGATCTCCTGTCAGTGAGAGATTAGAGGAGAAACAGTGTTAGGCTATGTGCACACGTTGCGGAATTGCCATGGAAATTTCCGCGGCAATTCCGCACCTCCCTGCGCGGGAAATACGCATATTATAGGTATGCGTATTCCCGCTAAAAACTAGCGTTTTGCAAGCGTAATTAGCTTGCAGAATGCTAGCGTTTTACAAGCAATCTGACAGGTTGGTCACACGAGTCAAACAAGTGTTTGACTCGTGTGACCAACTTTTTACTATTGATGCCGCCTATGTCGCATCAATAGTAAAAAGATCTAATGTAAAAAAATAAAAAAAAATAATAAATAATGATATTCTCACCTTCCGACGGCCCACGCAGCTTTCCCGCCTCTCTGCGACGCTCCCGGCAAGTTCCGTTCCCAGGAGTCCTTTGCGACAATCATCCCGATGACATAGCATCTCGCGAGACTGCTACGTCATCTGGGTGATCTCGCAATGCACTCCTGGGAACGGAACTTGCCGGGAGCGTCGCAGAGAGGCGGGAAAGTTGCGGGGGCCGCCGGAAGGTGAGAATATCATTATTATTTTAATTATTGTTTTACCAGGGATATGGTACCCAGGGCCTGGAGGAGAGTCTCCTCTCCTCTAGACCCTGGGTACCATCTGCACATGAACCGCTTACTTTGCGCATGGTGGGCACAGCCACATGCGGAAAGTAATTGGTTCAATGCATTCCTATGGCGGCGGAATCGCCGCGGTTCCGCAAAAAAGAATGAGCATGCTGCGGATTCTCCCGCGATGCGATTCCGCCGCGGAAAAACCCGCAGCATGTGCACAGCATTGCGGAATCTCATAGGTCATAATGAGTTGTATTGTGTATGCGGTTTTGCCGCGGTTTCGCGGCGCTTACGCCGCGAAAAACGGCAAACCGCTAGGAATCCGCAACGTGTGCACATAGCCTTACAAGTGCTGCTGCCAACAGCTGTGTCAGTCACCGATCCTGTTATAAAGTAAGAAAACAGATAAGGCAGGTAGGTTAGGAGTTAGAGTATAGTTAGGGTTAGGTATAGTTAGGGTTAGCGCTATAGTTAGGGTTAGCGCTATAGTTAGGGTTAGCGCTATAGTTAGGTTAGCGCTATAGTTAGGGTTCGCATATTGGTTACGTTAGTTGGGTTAGCGCTATAGTTAGGGTTAGCGCTATAGTTAGGGTTAGCGCTATAGTTAGGGTTAGCGCTATAGTTAGGGTTAGCGCTATAGTTAGGTTAGCGCTATAGTTAGGGTTGCGCTATAGTTAGGGTTGCGCTATAGTTAGGGTTCGCGCTATAGTTAGGGTTGCGCTATAGTTAGGGTTAGCGCTATAGTTAGGGTTAGCGCTATAGTTAGGGTTAGCGCTATAGTTAGGGTTAGCGCTATAGTTAGGTAGGCTATAGTTAGGGTTAGCGCTATAGTTAGGGTTAGCGCTATAGTTAGGGTTAGGTATAGTTAGGTTTAGGGCTATAGTTAGTTAGGGTTAGCGCTATAGTTAGGGTTAGCGCTATAGTTAGGGTTAGCGCTATAGTTAGGGTTAGCGCTATAGTTAGGTTAGCGCTATAGTTAGGGTTAGCGCTATAGTTAGGGTTAGCGCTATAGTTAGGGTTAGCGCTATAGTTAGGGTTAGCGCTATAGTTAGGGTTAGCGCATAGTTAGGTTAGGTATAGTTAGGGTTCGTGCTATAGTTAGGGTTAGCGTTATAGGTTAGGGTTAGTGTTATAGTTAGGGTTAGCGTTATAGTTACGGTTAGTGAGGGGGCTACAGTCAGGGTTACTGTAAGGCTAAAGTTACGGTTTATTCTAAAGTTAGGGTTAGGCTAAAGAATTAGGCTTTTCTTAATTGTATCCCCAATAATTTGGTCACATCAGAGTTTTCTATGTCCGGAAAAAAGAAAAAAAAAAACAAACAAATAACATGCCCCTCAACAGGACAGATCAGTACGCCTGGGCAGGAGCCACGACAGAAGCAAGGAAGAGGACGTCATAACTAGAAGATGGGAGGCGCCGACCCAGTCCGCACCGGACCGCCCCCCGTGAATATAATCTAACTCGTTTTTCTTATCTTTCAGGTTACATCGGGGGCTTATCTACAGCATTACAGAATGTAAGATAAGCCCCTGATGGCAGTGGCCGTATCTCATAGGGGAAAAAATAGGTGACGGATTCCCTTTAAATAAACCAGCATTCGGTTCTATTGGTCCAACCGCCCTGTTCAAGCCACCCCTATGTTTTCTGCCGTTCTTCCTAGGACCTGTTATGAAATGCTCATGAGATTTTGGCATTTTAATGACAATAGTTAATGCCTGCCCAGAAATGCCCCAGAACATGACAGACTATTCAAAATCAGACCCATCATGAAGACTTTTACAGTAAAGTTCTTAAAGCTCTACACCCAACAGAAAACATTTCCATTGATGAGTCCCTTGTAAGATTCAAAGGAAGACTGGCACCTCAAGCAGTTTATTCCTTCTAAGAGGGCAAGGTTCGGCATAAAGCTCTATAAAATGTGTGAGAGTTCAACCGGATACACATCAGCTTTTCACATTTATGGGGGGAAAGATAGCCAACTAAACCCACCAGGATGCCCTACTTATCTGGGGACACCTGGAAAAATCATTTGGGAGCTGATAACTCAATTTGTACAAAAAGGCTACAATCTGTATGTTGACAAGTACTACACCAGCATATCCCTATTTAACCCCTTCCCGACCTGTGACACAGCGTATGCGTCATGAAAGTCGGTGCCAATCCGACCTGTGACGCATACCCTGTGTCATAGAAGGATCGCATTCCTGCGGGCCGGGTGACCGGGGTCACTGAAAGGTCACCCGACCCGTAGGCACAAGACCCTTTGTGCTTCACCACAGGGGGGTTGGCTGAACCCTCACGTGGCTACAATCGCTCTGATTGGCTGTTAAAAGTGAAACAGCCAATCAGAGCGATTTGTAATATTTCACCAATGAAATTTGGTGAAATATTACAATCCAACCATGGCCGATGCTGCAATAGCATCTGCCATGGCTGGAGAACGAGATCTGACCCCCCACCCCGAATCACGGTGGCGATCGGCCGTCACTATCTGCTCCCCTACTCCTTGCCTCCGCTGCCCACATCTTCTGATCCCCCCCCTCACCTTCTGACCCCCCCTACTCACCTCTCCCGGTCCTCCGATGTCCCTGGGTCGGTCCCGGCGTCGGTCCGGGATTCTTCATGGGCGCCACCATCTTGGAAAATGGCGGGCGCATGCGCAGTGCACCCTCCATAGTCCAAAAATTTATTTTGATCACTGTGATAAACTCTCACAGTGATCAAAATAAAAAAAAGTAAATAAAAGCCCCCTTTATCACCCCATAGGTAGGGACAAATAATGAAGAATTTTATTTTTTTTTCCTATTAGGCCCTGTGCACACGTTGCGGATTTGGCGCTGCGGATCCGCAGCAGATCCGGACACCATGTACAGTACAATGTAACTGAATGGTAAAAAAAACCGCTGTGCACATGCTGCGGATTTTTCCATGCAGATTTGCTGCGGTTTTAAATCCGTGGCATGTCAATTCTTTGTGCGGATTCCACAGCGGTTTTACACCTATTCCATTATAGGAGTAAATTATATAACGCGGTGTAACGCAGTCCGTTAACGCTGCCATTCACCCCCATTTGTGGACGCATCGCGGCACATGCCGTAAAGCGGCATGCGTTTGCGACGTGCCATCATTCAGTGACGGAGTCTCGGACGCGGGCTGCAGCGTCTGGGCTCCGTCACCGCTAGCACAGATAAATCATCTGCTGATTCCTCTGCGCTATCGGGTATAGCATAACGCCATCGCGTTATGCTATACCGTTACCAGCCCGTCAACGCTACGTGTTGAACGGGCTGGTAAAACGCAATATGAACCCAGCTTAGGGTTAGAACTAGTGATGAGCCACCCCCGTAGTGTTTGAGTTCGGTTCGCCGAACAGCTGTGTGTTCGACGAACAGTTCGTCGAACTCCATTAAAACCAATGGCAGGCATACAAAACACCTAGAAACACATAGAAAACACTTCTATGGTGTCCAAAAGCTGTCAAATTGCTCAGAAGACACAACTAACACATGGAAAAGTGACAAGTACATATAGTAATGCGAAAAGAAAAGAGGTGGAGGAGTAAAAGGAGGGGGAGACACAGATATAGGCATGGTATGCCCTTCTAAAACCAAAAAAGGGCCAAGCCGACACGACCAGTCCGTTTCTGCCCGTGCGACCTGCGTGTCACCGGGTTTGTGCCAGAGCTGCGGTGGACCCTGACGGCCAGCCCCCCTCTCCCAATACTGGTGCCTGTCCGCTGGTGGGTCGAGCGAGCCCCCCTGCGGTGGAGGCAGGTCTAATCTTTTTTTTTTTTTTAAATTGTCTCTCTAATTTGAATGAGTACACTTTAAATCCTTTTACAAGGATCTATTGGAGGGCAAGTCTCATGCCAGAAGCCGCAGTAATTCCAGCTCCAGTAGCGTCCACTAAAGCTGCTGAAGTTAAAAAGCTTGTATAAGGATCGAGCTTAGCGGTCCACCGCAAGGCTTCCTACCGCCAGTCACAGCCCCTGTGCCTTGGGGTGCCTGCCCGAAGCTCTTCAGTGTCCGGGGGCCCAAAGCATGTCCTTTGAAAAAATTAAGTATCCAAACGACAGGTGGTGTAGCTTGATTAACAGCTAAGTTAATCCGCTGACTAGCAGACACTGGTACTAGGCCCTAAATTATTGTATGGGCTAGATGCAATTAAAAATTTGTAATTAGATCTACAGCCGGTGGCTACTACGCTGACTAGCAGACACTGCTACTAGGCCCAAAATTATTGTCTGGGCTAGATGCAGTTAAAAATTTGTAATTAGATTGACAGCCGGTGGCTACTCTGCTGACTAGCAGACACTCAAGCTTTGGAGCAGACCTCTGATTCACAGCCTCAACCATCAGCGTTACCCCAAGCCATAGTGTATGTATTTTCTTACGGTTAAAAGGTGGGTGGGGAAAGACCCAACCCACCAGTAATTGACGATGCCAACGTCACGTAAAACACAGCAAGGGGACTCCAAAAAGAGTCTCCATTTTTCAAAAAATTTGGGGCACAGACACCACTTAAGTAGCATCAATTGCCCCAGAGTTGCTTAAAATGTTTGGTGAGGAGATTTTAACAAATCCTCAAGCTTTTACTCTCCCCAGGATGGCACTTGCGGATCCATGATTAGTTCATCTTTATGAAAGTGAGTCTGTCTACATTCTCAGTGGACAGCCGCGTGCGCTTATCTGTCAGCACACCACCAGCAGCGCTGAACACATGTTCAGAGAGAACGCTGGCTGCGGGGCATGACAAGATCTCCAAGGCGTGAGTGGCGAGCTCAGGCCATTTATCCAGATTGGAAGAACAAAAACAAGGGTCCAGTGACACAGTCATGGCTTCGATGTTCAGTTGGAGATACTCCTGTACCATCGTCTCTAGGCGTTGACTATGTGTCTGAATTCTTGTCTCCTGTGGCCTTGCAAAGGATGGGCTAAAAAAGTGGTTAAAGGATTCCGCAAAATTGCTGTGAACACCAGCAGATACTGTGTTTCTGTTACGGTTTGAGTACTGAAGACTCGACAGTCCAACGGTTGGCAAGTTAGAACTGTGAGATTCACTACGTGCAGCACTGGTGTTTTGTGGAAAAGCACATGTAAGATTCTGCAACAGTCTCTGCTGATACTCCTGCATGCGTGAATCCCTTTCTATGGCAGGAATTATTTCGGCAAATTTACTTTTACAGTGTGGCTACCCAGTAATCAGTATTATTTCGAATTCTGACAATTCGAGGGTCATGTTGCAGGTAGTGCAGCAAGAAGGCACTCATGTGTCTTGCGCATCCAGGAGCACCAAGTCCTGTTGTGTTGGTGGCGAGGTACGAATCATGCTTCCTTCCTCTGCCCTCTCCCCCCAACCTCACACAACAGAAATGTCATCAAGGTCTCCCTCATCTGATGAGTCTTCCATGCCATTGTCACTTCGTCCTCCACTTCTTCCAGGCCTCCTGCACCTTCCTGACTACTTTGGCTGCTACCATGTGCCCTGGTTAATCCCTCTCCCCCACCCTCCCATGCCTGCCGCCTTGGTGCTGCGGACCGTCTGGACCTTGCAGATGTTACCCCTTCCGCATACACCTCCTCCTCCTCTACTTCCTCCACCTCCTCGTGTTCCACCACATGACTCCGAATTCTGTTTAACATGTGCTCCAGCATGTAAATCACCGGAATAGTCATGCTGATAATGGTATAGTCAGCACTAAACATCTTCGTGGCCATTTCAAAACTGTGCAGAAGGGTGCATAGGTCCCTGATCTGAGACCACTCCTACAGCGTGATTTGCCCCACCTCTGGATCACGTTGGCCCAGGCTATACCTCAGAACGTACTGCACCAGGGCTTGTCGGTGCTGCCACAGTCACTGCAACATGGGCAGAGTTGAATTCCACCGTGTTGGCACATCGCATTTTAGCCGGTAAAGTGGCAGGCCCAACGACTTCTGTAGAGATGTAAGTCGCTGAGCTGCGGGATGCGAACGGCGGAAGTGAGCACACAGCGACTGTACCCTCTGCAGAAGGCCATGTAGTCTGGGATAGTGGGCTAAAAATTGCTGGACAACCAGTTTTAACACGTGTGCCATACAAGGCACGTGTGTGACTTTGCCCCGGTGAAGGGCCGCACCCAGGTTTGCGGCATTGTCGCACACGGCCTTCCCTGGTTGCAGGTCCAGTGGAGACAACCATTCCTGAAACTGGTTCTCCAGAGCTGACCACAACTCCTCAGCTGTGTGACTCACATTTCCCAGACATTTCAAGGAGGTGTGCAGGATCCCTTCTGCGCAGTTAGAAAGCCCGTGGCATGACCAGACAGGCTTTTGGTGCAGGTGGAGGACCGAGAGGAGGTTGAGGAGGCAGAAGCAGTGGAGGAACTTCGAGATAAAGAGGATTGACGCACAACTCGTGGGGACGGCAAGACTTGGACAGCAGCGCCTTGTCCTGCTGTCATCATAGTTACCCAGTGCCCAGTAAGCGACATGTAACGCCCCTGTCCATGCCTACTCGTCCAAGTGTCTGTGGTGAAATGCACCCTGTCACACACTGAGTTTCTCAAAGAAGCAGTGATGTTGTGTGCGACATGCTGGTGGAGCACAGGCACACCTTTCTTTGAGAAGTAGTGCCGACTGGGCATCTGGTACTGGGGCACTGCGACGGACATAAGGTCTCGAAAATCCTCTGTCTCCACAAGGCGGAAAGGCAGCATTTCAGTAGCCAAGAGCTTGCAGATGGTGAAATTCAACCTCTTAGCTTTCTCATGGCTAGGAGGAAATGGTCTTTTACTTGTCCACATCTGAGGGACCGAGGGCTGGCTGTTGTGCGTAGACGGGGTTGAGTAGGGTGTCCCCGGACAACTGACGGTCTGTGAGGAAGATGCAGGCGCAAAACTGAGGTTGCCTTGATCCAAAGGTGGTGCTCTTGATGTCGGAGATTGCTCAACACCAGCTGGTGTTTCCACTTCTAAATGAACTGATGATGACCTGACAATCCGACTGGCTGTTGCGGGTAAAGAGGTGCCAGGTCTGAGTCTCAAAACAGGTCTGACTGCTGTCCCCCCAGTCACAGGGGATGAAGAGGCCGTGGTCGCGGATGCACAAGATGAGGCAGACGGTGGTTGGGACGGCCCGCTAGGCCACATTGTAGCACAGTGAGCTTGCCACTGCAACTTATGCTTCATATCCATGTGACAGTTCATGCATGAAGTACTCAAACTATGGATTTTTTGGCCTCTACTTAGCTTTTGGTCACAAATGTTACAGATAACACGAGTTGGGTCATCCTTGTCAATGTTAAAAAATGCCCAGGCTATGCAAGGCTTAGAACCCACGCGACCTGAAGAGCCACCTTGACTTGTGGTTAGAGGCAGAGTTGTGGTTGAGGATGCAGTTGGTGATGTGCTTCCAGTACTACGTCTCTGTCCAGGAAGGCGCACCCTGACCTCGTCGTCACTCGAATCCTCCGCCACCTCCTCTTCTGACCTCATCGACTGTGACTGTGGGTTGACAGTAAGTGGGATCTACAACCTCGTCTCATCATCACCCTGTGTGTTCTCACCCCCGTCCTCCTCAGAGCCAACCACTTCCTGCCCTGACACAAAACTCAACTTGTCTCTCACATCAGGTATTTGAGTTTCATCATCGTCTTCCTCATTGTCTCCACCAACAGGAGTTACCGTTTGGGAACGAGGGTCTACATTATGCTCAGAACCTTCTTCATCTGGTCCTGGATCTGACTCAAACATTCTGGGCATCAGTGCACATCATTTCCTCGTCTGGATTCACAGAAGCTCTGGAACCGACCTGATTCCCAGGCTATAGTATGAGTAAACAGCTCTGCAGACTCAACCATCTGTTCTACCGCATACTCAGACGGGCAGCTGGAGACTTCTTGGGAGCTGTGAGGAAGCAAGTGCGATTGGGCTGACACCTCTGAGGACTGGATTTTTTGTGATGTTGAAGTTGAAGTGGAGGAGAGCCGACTTAAAGGAGCACTTGATATCTGTTGAAGCACCTGCTGTTTTTGTGCCTCATCTGGAATTTGTAGCGATGGGCGTGCCCATAAGAAAGGGATCGTACCACATTGTCCACTAAAAGTAGACATCTTAGTAAGGCTGGAAGTTGGTCTTTCTTCTGCAGATGTTACTGTTGCTTTAACACCTACCCCACGGACACAATCTTTTTTTCCCTTTCCAACACGCCTATTCCCCTTTCCACCAGCAGCAGGCCTTTTGCCAATCATTTTCGTGGTTAACAAATTGACAACTCTGTAGTTGTTTGCACAAAAAACGATGGATGGAAACTGAGCAGAGCTGTGTGGCCAATTTGTGGTAGTAGCCCAAAAGGATTGGCTAGGTTACAAGCAGTAAAAGAATTTTATTACATACACAGGTGGTGGAGCTTAGTACAGATGGCCTAATACAATGATTAGCACACACTGCTACTATGCACACAATGAAATGAACAGGATAGATGCAGTGATTTGAACGCTGGTGGAGCTTAGTATAGCTGGCCTAATACAATGATTAGCACACACTGCTACTATGCACACAATGAAATGAACAGGATAGATGCAGCGAATAATTAGGAGTGATATGAACACTGGTGGAGCTTAGTATAGCTGGCCTAATACAATGATTAGCACACACTGCTACTATGCACACAATGAAATGAACAGGATAGATGCAGAGAATAATTAGGAGTGATTTGAACGCTGGTGGAGCTTAGTATAGATGGCCTAATACAATGATTAGCACACACTGCTACTATGCACACAATGAAATGAACAGGATAGATGCAGCGAATAATTAGGAGTGATTTGAACGATGGTGGAGCTTAGTATAGCTGGCCTAATACGATGAGTAGCACACACTGCTACTATGCACACAATGAAATGAACAGACTAGATGCAGCGAATAATTAGGAGTGATATGAACGCTGGTGGAGCTTAGTATAGCTGGCCTAAAGGGTATGCCACACTAAACAGCGTCGCTAACGAGATCACTAAAAAACGTCACTATTTAGCGATCTCGTTAGTGACGTTGTTGTGTGTGGCATGTACTAGCGACGTGGCCCCTGCTGTGATCTCGCTCATCGTTCACTAGCGTTCTGGACCCTATTTTTATCGTTGGCGTCCCGCTGGTGAGCATATATCGCTGAGTGTGGCACCTTTTTGTGAGCGATGTGCGGTGTTTTGTACCGCCAAAGTCGTTAAGGAGATCGCTAACCGCGATAGCGTCCTTAACGAGATCGCTAATTTTGGCAGCTACTAGCGACATTGAAACGATCCCGCTAGCGATCGCATTAGTATGCGTCGTTATCGTGATCGCTAGCGGGAACGTTTAGTGTGGCAGTACCTTAATACAATGATTAGCACAGACTGCTACTATGCACACAATGAAATGAACAGGATAGATGCAGCGAATAATTAGGAGTGATTTGAACGCTGGTGTAGCTTTGTATAGCTATTGTAGACTATTCAGGGGGTTTAGCTCCGGGATCGCCGTCTCAGGTAGATGGAGTGGCATAAAGAGTCCAATCACAGACAGCAGCACTGGTGTAAACTGGCCGCAACCAGTTTTATTGAAAGTCCACAGCAATACACATAAATCAAACCATAAAATAAAATCCTAAGCCTGTCAGGCTGCTAACTAGACACGGTTAGTTCCCTCACTACCGTGGTCTAGACTCTAACAGCCTGGCCACAACAACACAGATTCATAATTACCAGAGCTTGGCTTCCAGGAGACTCCAGCAGCATCTGAAGCCAGATTCAGACTGAGAGCTCTGTCTGTGTAACTACCACCTATTTCTGGCTGCCTAATTAGGCAGCTGTGTGTACTCAGGGTTGAGCTGCAAGCCTGTACTGGATGGGGAGTGGAGTGAACGTCGTACTGCCATCCTACCTTCACTCCTATATTCCTTATGCGACCCAGCTAAGAAACCTGGGCGAGATATACACCCCGTCCAGTACTCACCCCTTCACTGTCTCACATATCCCCCCCCTCTTCTCCAGACCGGAGGGCTGGTCAACAACTCCAAAGAGAAAGTGAACTCTGGACAAGGCATCGGCATTACCCTGTAACTTCCCAGGCCTATGCTCTACCGAGAAATGGTGCTTCACTAGAGAAGTCCGGCCGGGCAAGTCTGAAAACCTCTGCTGATTTTTCTGCAGAAATTCCCATACTTCCTGTTTTTGGTGTAATGACAACGTCTCACCAACTATCACAGGAGGTATACGTGGTTTTAACCCTTTCTCTAATTTACCCGAGGCCAACAATGACTCGCTGTCCCTCCAGGGTTTGATCAGGTTGATATGATAGACCTGGTAGGGCTTCCGTCTCCCTGGTTGATGTACTTTGTAGGTGACCTCGCTCACTTTCTGTACTATCTCGTAGGGGCCATGCCATTTGGCCAAAAACTTACTTTCCACCGTGGGAATTAGGATCAGGACCTGATCTCCGGGGTTGAAAGTCCTAACTTTTGCTGACTGATTATATTTTCTGCTTTGAGCTGCTTGGGCTCTCTGCAGGTGATCGTTAACCAATGGCATAACCTTAGTGACCCTATATAGCAGGTCATTGTTCATGGCAAAATGGGGAAATCGTTTATCAGAGCCAGGCTCTTGTGGGATCTCATTCAGAACAGTTATATTTTCCCAGGCATTTTTAAGAGTGGGGTCTCGCAACTGCTCACTCCCGAAATTGTCACGGGACACAGGTAGGTCAGGGACATTCTGTTCCAGAGAACCATTATCCTCCTTCCCCAACATCACCTGCAAAGGAAATTCATCATTATCATCACATAAATTCAACAACACATTAACATTGTGTTCCGCCCCTATGGACCGCGCAACCTCAGTAGGAGCTTTATCACACTGTCCGGTAGAACCTTTTTTTTCCCCAGAGACCCCAAAACAGGGGAAGTCACGACCCAATATATGACTGGGTGCATCAAGTTCTTCACTACCCCCACTTCATACGAGACCTCCCGAGTTTTGTGACCAAGTCCACGGAAATCACCGGGTAGACTTTGGCATCTCCATGGATGCACCCCACGCTCAGGTGTTTATTGGGGATGAAGTCCCTATCAACCAGGCTAGCATGTACCAGAGTCACTCGACTCCCTGAGTCTAGGAGGGCTTGTACTGGGCAGCCATTTATAACCACCTGGGACACCTGTGGGCCAGTCTCCTCGGCTGGGGTGGCCACGCACACGGGTTCCGCGAGGAAAGAGGGACCTTCCAGCATCACATCCATAGGTTCCCCCACTAGTGGACAGTTGGCTGAAATATGACCCCTTTCACGGCATCTCCAACACTGTCTCAGGTCTGGTGGTTCAGACGTGGAGACTTTTCTAGGCCTGGGTACTTCCGACAGGGAAGCATCAGCCATTGCCTCACACATATCCCCTCGGGGCTGAGCCGGTCTATCAGCAGTCCCCCTGACCCCAACAGCTGGAACTCTCTTACCGGGAGGTGTCGGAGGCCGTGAACTCCGAAATGACGACCGCTCGGACGGCTGGGAACGGAGGTAGTCTTTGGTGGCGAAGTACCTCTCTATCAGGCTGACCAGTTGATTGGCGTTTTTGGGTCTCCCTGTCCGACCCAGTGCTGCACCTCAGGAGGAAGGGCCCAGATGTACTGGTCCATCACAACTTTTTCGACCATTTGGGCAGGGTTGCTGACGTCAGGCTCCAGCCACTTCTTTACCAGATAAATCAGGTCATACATTTGTGAGCGAGCAGGCTTGTCCCAACTGTATCTCCAGTTATGGACTCTCCTGGCATGGACTGCAACCGTAACACCCAGGAGGGCAAGAATCTCCGCTTTCAGCTTGGCATAGTCTCTGCTGTCCGGCTCGCTAAGGTCAAAATAGGCCTTTTGAGGTTCCCCAGTCAGATAGGGTGCGACCACCATGGCCCATTCAGATGGTGGCAGATTCTCCTTCTCTGCCAGTCTTTCAAATATGGCTAAATAAGCCTCCACATCATCATGAGGCGTCATCTTTTGCAGAGTCTGTTTTACCGCCTTCTTTACCGCGGACAACGCAGGTGACCTTGCGTCATCACTCTGGGACGAGGTGCTGAGAGCCTGGCGTAGTGCTGCAACCTGCTCCATTAATAGTCGGTTATTCTCCTGCTGTTGCACACTAGCTCTCGCCATATGTTTGAGCAGCTCCTCCATACTGTCAGACTTGTCTGTCCCGGCAACGGCAGCCTTTACCCAGGACATGCACACTCAAAAGTCTTTATCACAGCAAGTTCAGCTTTTTTTTTTTTTTTTTTGTGCACACTATTAGGGCTACTGTCTCTTTAAGGCTGCTTTGGACAAACGTTTCTTTGCTGCTGTTTTTAGCCACTGTGCTACCCGCATTCGAGCAGCAATTGTAGACTGTTCAGGGGGTTTAGCTCCGGGATCGCTGTCTAGGGTAGACTGAGTGGCATAAAGAGTCCAATCACAGACAGCAGCACTGGTGTAAACTGGCCGCAACCAGTTTTATTGAAAGTCCACAGCAATACACATAAATCAACCCATAAAATAAAATCTTAAGCCTGTCAGGCTGCTAACTAGACACTGTTAGTTCCCTCACTACCGTGGTCTAGACTCTAACAGCCTGGCCACAACAACACAGATTCATAATTACCAGAGCTTGGCTTCCAGGAGACTCCAGCAGCATCTGAAGCCAGATTCAGACTGAGAGCACTGTCTGTGTAACTCTACCACCTATTTCTGGCTGCTTAATTAGGCAGCTGTGTGTACTGAGGGTTGAGCTGCAAGCCTGTACTTAATGGGGAGTGGAGTGAACGTCGTACTGCCATCCTACCTTCACTCCTATATTCCTTATGCGACCCAGCTAAGAAACCTGGGCGAGATATACACCCCGTCCAGTACGCACCCCTTCACTGTCTCACACTGGCCTAATACAATGATTAGCACACACTGCTACTATGCACACAATGAAATGAACAGGATAGATGCAGCGAATAATTAGGAGTGATTTGAACGCTCGTGCAGCTTAGTATATCTGGCCTAATACAATGATTAGCACACACTGCTACTATGCACACAATGAAATGAACAGGAAAGATGCAGCGAATAATTAGGGGTGATTTGAACGCTGGTGGAGCTTAGTATAGCTGGCCTAATACAATGAATTAGCACACACTGCTACTATGCACACAATGAAATGAACAGGATAGATGCAGCGAATAATTAGGAGTGATTTGAACGCTGGTGGAGCTTAGTATAGCTGGCCTAATACAATGATTAGCACACACTGCTACTATGCACACAATTATTGAACAGGATAGATGCAGCGAATAATTAGGAGTGATTTGAACGCTGGTGGAGCTTAGTATAGCTGGCCTAATACAATGAGTAGCACACACTGCTACTATGCACACAATGAAATGAACAGGATAGATGTAGAGAATAATTAGGAGTGATTTGAACGCTGGTGGAGCTTTGTATAGATGGCCTAATACAATGATTAGCACACACTGCTACTATGCACACAATGAAAGGAACAGGATAGATGTAGAGAATAATTAGGAGTGATATGAACGCTGGTGGAGCTTAGTATAGCTGGCCTAATACAATGATTAGCACACACTGCTACTATGCACACAATGAAATGAACAGGATAGATGTAGAGAATAATTAGGAGTGATATGAACGCTGGTGGAGCTTAGTATAGATGGTCTAATACAATGATTAGCACACACTGCTACTATGCACACAATGAACAGGATAGATGTAGAGAATAATTAGGAGTGATTTGAACGCTGGTGGAGCTTGTATAGATGGCCTAATACAATGAGTAGCACACACTGCTACTATGCACACAATGAATGACAGGATAGATGTAGAGAATAATTAGGAGTGATTTGAACGCTGGTGGAGCTTAGTATAGTGGCCTAATACAATGATTAGCACACACTGCTACTATGCACACAATGAACAGGATAGATGTAGAGAATAATTAGGAGTGATATGAACGCTGGTGGAGCTTAGTATAGATGTCTAATACAATGATTAGCACACACTGCTACTATGCACACAATGAAATGAACAGGTAGATGTAGAGAATAATTAGGAGTGATTTGAACGCTGGTGGAGCTTTGTATAGATGGCCTAATACAATGATTAGCACACACTGCTACTATGCACACAATGAACAGGATAGATGCAGCAAATAATTAGGAGTGATTTGAACGCTGGTGGAGCTTAAGGGCCCGTCTCACATAGCGATATCGCTACCGAGATCGCTGCTGAGTCACTAGTTTTGTGACGCAGCAGCGAGCTCACCAGCGATATCGCTGTGACATTCAGCGACGATCAGCCCCCCTGCCGGGTATCGCTGATCGTCGCTGAAATGTCAGGACATTTTTTTTGATCGCTGGTCTCCGCTGACAGGCACGCATCGCTGCGTGTGACAGGCGGGAGACCAGCGATCCACTGGTAACCAAGGTACACAGCGGGTTTCCAGGCGCGGGGCTGTGCCTAGAAACCCGCTGTGTACCTTGGATACCAGCGCCCTGATGCAGGGAGCTGGTATCCAAGGTACACAGCGGGTTTCCAGGCACCACGCAGCGCTTGGAAACCCCGACGTGTACCTTGGTTACCAGCTCCCTGCATCAGGGCGCTGGTATCCAAGGTACACTGCGGGTAACTAAGCGATCTTACCCGCAGTGTCGCTTGTCCTGATCGCTGCCTGAGCTGCCTGTTTGGCAGCTCAGCAGCGATCATGTAGCGATACACCAGCGATCCTGACAAGTTATGTGAGACCCAGCCATTAGTATAGCTGGCCTAATACAATGATTAGCACACACTGCTACTATGCACACAATGAAATGAACAGGATAGATGCAGCGAATAATTAGGGGTGATTTGAACGCTGGTGTAGCTGACAAAAAGTGCTTGGAACTGCTGTAACCTAGCCCTAAAAAGGGCTGCAATTACCAACTAGTCCCTACTCCCTAAACCTTCCGGTGTATTTCTCTGCTATTTCGATTGAAAATCGCAGTTGCACACACACTATAGCGCTAACAGCAGCAGTGCCGTCTAACTGTAAGCTGCAGCAGTGAGGAAATAGTGGCGAGTGGGGAAATGGATGGGTGTTATAGGGCAAGGACATGTGACACACACAGCCAATGACACATGCCCTTGCTTGTGTGAAAAAAAGCACCTCGCTCTGTGTGAGCGCTGCTGATAGGCTGACAGACTGCACCGCCCACTGGAAATGCGGAAAAGAGAAAAAAAAAATGGAGATCTTCATTATCTCTGCAGAGATCCATGCCATGCCCCTCCCCGACACTCAAAATGTGTATTAACAGTGATTCTCAGCATTCCTGTGAAAAAATCCAGTGATGATTTTGGTGCACGAACAGTTATCGAACATAACCTCGAACAACCAAATTTTTTCCAAATCGTTCGGGTTTGTCAAACGACTCAAACACCGCCCAAAACAGCTCGAATTTGAAATTGGCGAACAGTTTGCTTCTAACACCGCTTATCTCTAGTTAGAACTGGGGTTAGGGTTAGAACTAGGGTTAGAACTAGGGTTAGCATTAGGGTTAGAATTAGGGTTACGGTTGGAATTTGGGTTAGGTTTGTGGTTAGGGTTAGAGTTAGGATAAGTTTTAGGGGTGTTTTGGGGTTAGAGTTGGGATTAGGCTTGTGGTTAGGGTTATGGTAGTGTTGGGATTAGGGTTAGGAGTGTGTTGGTGTTAGGGTTATGGTTTGGATTAGGGGTGTGTAGGGGTTAGGGGTGTGTTGGGATTAGGGTTGGAGTTAGCGGTGTGTTGGGGTTAGAACTGAGCGGTTTCCACTATTTAGGCACATCAGGGGTCTCCATACGCGACATGGCGCCACCATTGATTCCTGCAAATTTTGCGTTCAAAAACTCAAACAGTGCTCCCTTTATTCTGAGCCCCGACGTGTGCCCAAACAGTGGTTTACCCCCACATATGGGGCATCAGCATACTCAGAAAAAATTGCACAACAACTTTGGGGTCTAATTTCTCCTGTTACACTTGGGGAAAAAAAATTGGGGACTAAAAAAAAATGATTTTTGTGGAAAAAAAATGATTTTTTATTTTCACGACTCTGTGTTCTAAACTTCTGTGAAGAACTTGAAGATTCAAAGTGCTCACCACACATCTAGAGGAGTTCCTTGGGGGATCTAGTTTCCAAAATGGGGTCACTTGGAGGGGGTTTCTACTGTTTAGGCACATCATGGGCTCTGCAAACTTAATATGACGCCCGCAGACCATTCATTCCATCAAGTCGGCATTTCAAAACGTCACTACTTCCCTTCCGAGCCTCGACGTGTGCCCATACAGTAGTTTTCTCCCACATATGGGATATCAGCGTACTCAGGACAAATTGGACAACAACTTTTGGGGTCTAATTTCTCCTGTTACCCTTGTGAAAATAAAAAAATTGGGGACTAAAAGATCATGTTTGTGGAAAAAATATGATTTTTTTATTTTAATGCCTGGGCGTTATAAACTTCTGTGTAGCCCTTGGGGGTTCAAAGTGCTCATCACACATCTAGATAAGTTCCTTGCGGGGTCTAGTTTCCAAAATGGGGTCACTTGTGGGGAGTTTCTACTGTTTATGTTTAAGCACATCAGGGGCTCTGCAAACGCAACATGATGCCCGCAGACCATTCCATCAAAGTCGGCATTTCAAAATGTCACTACTTCCTTCCAAGCCCCAACGTGTGCCCGAACAGTGGTTCACCCCCACATATGGGGTACCAGTGTACTCAGGACAAACTGTACAAGTTTTGTGGTCCAATTTCTCCTGTTACCCTTGTGAAAATAAAAAATTGAGGGCTAAAAAAAAAAATCAGTTTGAGGAAAAAAATTATTTTTTATTTTCATGGCTCTGCATTATAAACTTCTGTGAAGCACGTGGGGGTTCAAGGTGCTCACCACACATCTAGATAAGTTCCTTGGGGGGTCTAGTTTCCAAAGTGGGGTCACTTGTGGGGTACCTCCAATGTTTAGGCACACAGGAACTCTCCAACTGCGACATGGCAACCGCTAAATATTCCAGCATATTTTCCATTCAAAAAGTCAAATGGCGCTCCTTCCCTTCTGAGCCCTGCCGTGCGCCCAAACAGTGGTTTATGACCACATATGAGGTATCTGTGTACTCAGGAGAAATTGCCCAACAAAGTTTAGGATCCATTTAATCCTGTTGCCCATGTGAAAATGAAAAAATTGATGCTAAAAGAAAATTTTTGTTGGAAAAATTAAAAATGTCTATTTTTTCCTTCCACGTTGCTTTAGTTCCTGTGGAGCACCTGAAGGGTTAATCATCTTCTTGAATGTAGTTTTGAGTAGCTTGAGGGGTGCAGTTTTTATAATGGTGTCACTTTTGGGTATTTTCTGCCATATAGACCCCTCAAAGTGACTTCAAATGTGAGGTGGTCCCTAAAAAAGACGGATTTTGGTAAGACCTTACCTGTAAGATCCTTTTCAGCGAAGGAAGGAAGGGAGACACAGTCATTACTAGTGGGTAGGCGGAGCCCACACAGGATAGAACACCTCAGATTAAAAAGAGTGTTGACCGGCCCCTCCAGCTTGGGCTCCTCCTACTCCAGCTCTCCAGTCCGTACACAAGCTAAGGAAGAGCAAATATCACCAGCGGAGCAACATAACCCCTTCTGAAAAACTTCAGAGAAAAAAACAAGAAGACAGGTTATGCACATAACAGAAAAAAACACACAGTCCCAGGTACTACTCACTGAACCTGACCACTGCGATGAGCTGGCAATGCTGGAAACAGAGCCTTAGCGCGCCGACCTCAGCCCAGATAATCGCTATCAGAGAAGGGCCACGCCGCATCTGAAAACACAACAACCCTCTGCCATGGGAGGGATCTGTGTCTCCCTTCCTTCGCTGAAAAGGATTTTTACAGGTAAGGTCTTACCAAAATCCGTCTTTCAGCAGCAGATGGAAGGAAGGGAGACACAGTCATTACTAGTGGGACGTCCCAAAGCAGTCCAGAAATTAAGGGTGGGCAAAAAACCAACAGAGGCAGATTCCCAACAACTTAGATAAATGCGCAACCAGCGCTAAATACAAGTTCACAAGAACTTTAAACTAAAGCCGCCTGCAGGACCCTACGTCCTAAGGCCGCATTAGCGGAAGCACTGACGTCCACCTTATAAAATATCGTAAACGTGTGGACCGAACGCCAAGTCGCCGCCCGGCAGAGCTGAGCTGCCGAGGCCCCTTGATGAAAAGCCCACGATGAACCCACAGCCTCGTGGAGTGAGCTTGAATCTTAATCGGGCAAGGTTCGCCCTTAAGTCGGTAAGCCTCTAAAATGGCCGACCGAATCCAACGAGCTATAGAGTCCTTGGAAGTTCGTTGACCACGCCGACGACCTGCTGGAATCACAAACAGAGAATCCGACTTCCGAAAACTTTGAGTAATAGACAAATAGAACTTCAAAGCCCGCACTAAATCCAATGTGTGCAAAGCCCGTTCCTTCGCATTCCTCGGCTCCGGACAGAGCGAGGGCAACACAATATCCTGGTTAACATGAAATTGTGACACCACCTTAGGTAGAAAGTCTCCCCGAGTGCGAAGCACTACGCGATCCGGGTGAAACTCCAAAAAAGGAGGCGAACAAGAAAGAGCCGCCAACTCAGAAACCCTTCTCAAAGAAGTGACCGCCACTAGGAAGGCAACCTTCCAAGAGAGCAAAGAAAGGCTAACAGAGTCCATAGGCTCAAAAGGCCCATGTTGAAGAGCCTCCAAGACAAGATTGAGCCGCCAAGGAGATACAAACGCCTTCCGCGGCGGAAACTGACGGGTTACTCCGCGAAAAAAGGAACGTACGTCCCTACGCGAAGCGATAGCCTTCCGAAACAGCAAGGACAGAGCAGAAACCTGACCCTTCAGAGTGCTAACTGCCAAACCCTTGTCCAGCCCGTACTGCAAAAAGGCCAACAAAGTGGGAATGGAAAAAATCCTCGGGTTCCTTGAAGAACCCGAACACCACGAAAAGAAGGCTTCCCAAGTCTTGTGATAAATCCTAGTAGTAGCCGGACCTCTGGCAGCTCGCAGAGTGGCAATGACTTCGGCTGAAAAACCTTGACGGGTCAAGATTTCGGTCTCAAGAGCCACGCCGTCAAACGCAGAGACTTCAGGTCTGGATGGCGAATGGGCCCTTGAGTTAACAGGTCCGGACGAAGAGGAAGTGGAAGTGGAGGCGCTGCCAGAAGCGACACCAGCGTCGAGAACCACGTCCTCCTTGGCCAATCCGGGGCTACCAACATAGCCGGGACTCTCTCCAGTCTGATCCGACGCAACACTAGAGGAAGTAAGGATATCGGCGGAAAAACATAGATTAGCTCGAATTGGTCCCACGGAGCCACCAGAGCATCCACCGCCACAGCCTTCGGGTCCTTGTACCTGGACATGAACGTCGGTAACTTGGCATTGAACCTGGATGCCATCAAATCCACTTGGGGAGTTCCCCAACGGGAGCACAGCAGTGCAAAAATTTCCGGATGAAGACTCCATTCTCCGGGATCCATCTTTTCGCGACTGAGGAAGTCCGCCGTGACATTCTGAACTCCAGGAATGTGAATCGCAGAGATGGCTGGCACCCTGGCCACGGCCCATACCAGGATCCGAGACACCTCCATCATGAGCCTGAAGCTCCTCGTCTCACCTTGATGGTTGATATACGCGACCGCCGTTGCGTTGTCTGTTGCACTCGGACAGGTAGACCGCTTAAAGGGACCGTCCAGTGTTGGAGGCAAAGGAAAATTGCCCTCAATTCCAGGATGTTGATCGGCAGGACAGACTCTTCCGAGGACCATACCCCCTGAATCCAGAGATCGTTCCAGACCCCCCCAGCCCATCAGGCTGGCATCGGTGGTTATGACCGACCACCTCGGAGGGAGGAAGGACTTCCCCAGGGATAACGCTTCTGGACGTAACCACCATCCTAGAGACTATCGCACCCTGTGGGAGATGATGACACTGCAATCCAGCGAAGCCTGCGATCGATCCCAACGGTTCAAAATGAGCATTTGGAGAGCCCTGGAATGAAATTGGGCAAACGGAAGTGCCTCCATCGACGCCACCATCAAACCCAGAAGGCGCATACACGAAGGGACATTGCTGTCGAAGACTTCATAACCTGTACATGTCGAAGAAGACCTGCTTGCTTGTCTGGAGGCAGGGACACCACTGCTCGTACCGTGTCGAAATGCATCCCCAAAAACAGGATCGACTGCGACGGCTCCAGAGACGACTTCTCCCAATTGACCAGCCACCCGAAGTCCTCCAGGAGCTG
Source organism: Oophaga sylvatica (assembly GCA_033576555.1). Classification (NCBI taxonomy): domain Eukaryota; kingdom Metazoa; phylum Chordata; class Amphibia; order Anura; family Dendrobatidae; genus Oophaga; species Oophaga sylvatica. The sequence continues at coordinate 68,350 of JARQOD010000213.1, read as the reverse complement.
AAGGGATAGATTGCGAGCCGTCACCGCCTCCTCCTTTGAGGACGCCACAATCAGAAGGTCGTCCAGGTAGGGAAGAATCGTAACCCCGTCTTCGAAGGATCGCCATGAGAGGTGCCAGAATTTTTGTAAAACTCTGGGCGCTGAGGCCAACCCAAATGGCAGGGCCACAAACTGGTAATGGTCCTGACCTATGGCAAAACGAAGGAAACGTTGGTGGGCCCTTCCGACGGGAACATGCAAATAAGCGTCGCGAATGTCGATTGACACCAAAAAGTCGTTCTGCGACAGGGCCGCCACCACCGAGCGAAGCGACTCCATGCGGAATTTCCGGGTGCGGACATGCCGATTCAATCTTTTGAGATCCAGAATGGGGCGAAATTTGTCCTCCTTTTTGGGGACCACAAAGAGGTTGGAATAAAACCCTCTTCCCCGGTCCTCCGGCGGAACAGGTACCACCACACCCTTCTGCAGAAGGGAATCGACCTCCCGCAGTAGAGCGGCAAATAGCTCGGGCTCTGACGGAATGCAAGATTGACAAAAACTGTCCGGGGGTCGAGCAAAAAACTATGAAGTAGCCTGCCGACACAACCCGCGTCACCCAGGCGTCCGAAACACGGGAAGCCCAAGTCGATTCGAATTGGAGCAGGCGACCTCCCACTCGAGAGCCCTTGAGTGAGACCCTGGCGTCAGTCCGCCTTAGCGGGTTTTTTGTCAGCTTCCCGCTTGTCTTGATGGAAGCTCTGTTTCCAGGGAGTGTGGGATTTCTGAGAGGTCTTTTTTCCTGAAAAAGATGGACGACCCGATCCCCAAGGGACTGACCGAACCGTCCCCTGGACCGAAAGGACCGCCGACTACTACCGGCACTAGGCCTGCCAGACGCAGAAGTCACAGCTCTTCGCTGCGGTAAAGCCGTTTCTTTTGCATTTGCCTTGACAATCAGCTCCGTGAGGTCAGAACCAAATAGCTGACCACCCTTGTAAGCTAAAGATAGCAAACCTTGCTTGTAAACTGCGTCCCCGGTCCACTGTCTAAGCCACAGTGCTCTCCTGACTGTGACCGCCGAGGATTGCGCCCTGGACAGCAGTGACGCAGTATCCAAACCTGCATCACTGCCATATCGGGCTGCATCCTCCATCAACTTGAAAAGCCCATCTACCTCGGATAGCGGGGATCCATCTTGCCAAGCCGTCCGTAGACGGTCCAACCAGCTCAGGGAAGCTTTACAAGCACACATGGACCCTAGTATTGCTCTGAATCCATGACCCGCGGCCTCGTAGATGGATTTTGCCGCCATCTCCGTTTTTCTGTCCAGCGGATCCTGTAAACTCGCCTTCCCTTTAACAGGAAGTAATGAGGATTTGCTAAGCTGGGATAAAGGGACATCCACTTCAGGAGAAGGAATCCAATTATCAATCAACTCCGTCGAACACGGATACAGCGTCTCAAAAAACCGTGTCCCCTGAAAACGTTTATCTGGACACAGGCGTTCCTTCTCCACTGCCCCATTAAGCTCACCCAGAGATGGTAATGCTGATCGCGACCTATGCGACTCCTGGAAACATCCGGGCCGACTTACCAGGACGTCTAGTTACCCTCCGGTAACTGTAACGCCTCCCTCATGGCTCCAATAAAAGCCTCTGTACGGCCCAAAAGAGAGGCAGAGTGTCCCTGCCGACCTCCTTATCCGATTCGGAATCCCCCATCCGAGCTTGAAGGGGAACCCTCCATACAGAGATTCCGAGTCGCTACGCGGGAAGGATGGCACCGGCCTGTGGCGCTTCCTGCATGAGAGGATCTAGCTGACACCCAATAACCTAAAAGGTCAGACAGGCCATCACGAACGGTGAGGGCCTCATTTGACATCATGAGACCTCCGACCGCTGCGCTTGACCCGTCGAGGTCTGGTGTCAGATACGCGAGACTGATCCTGTAGCAGATCTGGGAGACGGTCCGCACCTCCTGGACCTGATCTGACATGCCCTCACACAGTAAAGGCAGTTAAACCTGTCAGTAACTAAACAGTTTGGTTTCTTAAGGGGACGAAAAAGAACGCTGAAGGGTTTAAGTCTTAAAGGGAGAGCTACCCAGCTGTCCCTCATTAAGGTTAACCGCTTTTGGCAAGGGGTTAATGTCGCAGACTCCCACACCTCTTTAATTGAAAAGGGTGTGCGAGCCCAGACAAAAAAAGGCCTCTATATGAGGCCACAGCTGCAGGACAGCGCAGTCTGCCACCTAATTGTGCCTCAGAAAGGTGCCCTGCGCTGTGGGGGTGAGCGGGTTAAGCTTCTGCCCTGACAGGCAGAAGCGACTCACCCAGCTGGCCGCGGTGCAGTGTTCCTTCGGTCTGTCGGGAGGAGAGGAGAGTGAGGAGCCCGAGGAAGCCTCAATAATGGCCGCCGCGCTGTTGTAAGAGAGGAGCCGGAAGAGGAGGCAGGAGAAATCGTGCGCTCAGAGCGCTTCCTGCCCGCGAAGACCGGGAAAGCGCGAAGCCACGCCCCCCGCCGGCTTAAAAAAAAAATTTGCGCAAACTCCTCCGCTCTCCGTTCCTGCCCCGCTCCCATGTCCTGCAGGCATCCACCTGCGGACAAAAAACACAAGTCACCAACATGTATACATGTAACAGCGGCTGCCGCAGCAGCCGCTAAAGCGCTCAAACACACATTAAAAAATGCTGAGTACTCACCCAGCTGAGCGCCACAGGGACCCCCAGGGATTTGTGGCGCTATGCCCATCGCTTCCCCCCAGGGCGGGGAACGCAGTGACCCCAGAAGCGCGGTTTGCGTCCCTGCCAGGGAAGCAACCCTCATCCCCCAGGGCCGGCAGGGTTCTGCAGGGACCACCTTAAAGGGTACTACAGATCCGCCAAGGGAGGGGTGGGGGTCCAGCAGCGCTGAGACCCCTGAGACCTCAAGACCACGGGGGTCCAAGTCTCTGTCCGATAAAAATAAAAAATAAAAATTTCTGAGGAGCTGCTCCAGCAGCGACTATCCTCTGTGACCTCAAATTTTAGACTGGAGAGCTGGAGTAGGAGGAGCCCAAGCTGGAGGGGCCGGTCAACACTCTTTTTAATCTGAGGTGTTCTATCCTGTGTGGGCTCCGCCTACCCACTAGTAATGACTGTGTCTCCTTCCTTCCATCTGCTGCTGAAAAATGGTTTTGTAAATTTTGCTGTAAAAATGAGAAATCGCTGGTCAATTTTTAACCCTTATAACTTCCTAACAAAAAAAAATTTTGTTTCCAAAATTGTGCTGATGTAAAGTAGACATGTGGGAAATGTTATTTATTAACTATTTTGTGTCACATAACTCTCTGGTTTAACAGAATAAAATTCAAAATTTGAAAATTGCAAAATTTTCAAACGAATAAACGCAAAAATTATCGACCTAAATTTACCACTAACATGAAGCCCAATATGTCACGAAAAAAACAGTCTCAGAATCGCTAGGATCCGTTGAAGAGTTCCTGAGTTATTACCTCATAAAGGGACACTGGTCAGAATTGCAAAAAATGGCAAGGTCTTTAAGGTCAAAATAGGCTGGGTCATGAAGGGGTTAAAAGTCTGGTTGAAAATAACATGGGGCTTGTGCGACCACTCACAAAAACCGTCAGGGGTTTCCACAATCAATGGTCAACGAAAAGTACCGAAAGGGGCAGTCAGGGGCTTTACACAATGGAGAGCTGCTTGTCCTTAAGTATAAGGATAATAAAGATATTTTATCCTGAGCTCGATCTACACAGATGCCACAAGGGCCACTGCAGACCAACAGGGATCCACTACTCCAAAACCTGTGTCTGTCATTGACCACAACAAATATATGGGGTGTGGACCTTGCAGATCAGGTTCTACAGCCATACCAGGTGTCAAGAAAATCATATACCTGGTATAAGAGTTAGTCATTTATTTGTTTCAGGTGGCCACATATAATTCTTCTGTGTTATACAAAAATCCGGAAATGCAGATACTTTCCTTGATTATCAGGAAAAGCTCATTGAAAATCTTGTTTTTGAAAATTTTGTCCCCACCAATCCTTTAGAATCTGAAGATGTCAGAAGACTCACTGAGCGACATTTTATTGCTCTCATTCCAGTAACTGAAACAAGAAAGAACCCCAGAGAAGATGTCGTGTATGTTCCAGAGAGGAATGAGGCATGATACCCGCTATTATTACCCACAATGCCATCATTGCCAGCCTTATGCCTCCATCACTGCTTTACAATCTCCACACAGAACCACGTTTTTACACTGTTTTGACATTCAAGCATTTGGTTTATTTAGTGACAGACACATTTGAGTAGAGCTGACTTGACAATTTCCGGGGGTAGGTGGGGGGGCGTCTCCAGAGACAAGCTGGGCACAATATATTGGGCACTACAATGAAATTTTTGCAATTTGCTCTAAAACTTCCACTACGTGTTTCTGGAAATCATCCATGTAGTGAAAATGGTCACTATATCCATAGATGAATTCCCAAAGGGGTGTCATTTCCAAAATGGGGTCACTTCAGGGGGGATTCTGTCGTTCTGGCATAAAGCGGCTCTCCAAAGTGCCATAACAGCAGAATCCCCTCTGAAGTGACCCCATTTTGGAAATAGCTAGAGTAGAAACCATGGCACTCAACTTGAGGAGAGGTAGGTGCACAAGTCAGGCATCCGGCCCAATAGACATGAAACAAAAAACTTGGCACTCAGGAGGTAGGACAGTGTTATGATTTGGTAGCTGAGGAGAGCAGGCAAAAAAGGCAATACACCAGAGAGGTTGGAATCTATTGGATTGCAGTACCCTGACTAACCACCACAACTAAAGGCAGCCGTGGAGCGTACCTACGTTGGTCCTAGACGCCTCGTCACAGCCTGAGAAGCTAACTACACCTAAAGATAGAAAGAGGAAAGCTATCTGCCCCGGAGCAGATCCCCAAAGAACATAGGAAGCCCCCAAACATGTAATGGTGGCTAGACAAGAGGAAACACAGACACAGACAGAAAACAGTTTGAGCAAACGTTGGGGCCCAATCTTTCTAGAAAGAAAAGGATAGGAAAGTCACTTACTGCAATCCAAAAAAAAACCCTAAAAAATACCAACACACTAATTGCAAAAACACCTGAGATCACAAGACCTCTACCACCTAAATTAGTTCTCTGGTGTAACAAAACAAAACAGCCACCACTGAAAAAACTGGAAAAGGCAAACGAACAAACAAATGGCTGAACTAAACTGAGAGGAGCACAAGCCCCCGGAGGGGACCTGGCAGACCCCCACAGAAGTGCAGGACAAAATGCAAAAAGCAAGCACAAAAAACTAAAAGAAGAAAATGTCTTATCTGATAGCAGAAGATGCAGGCACGAAACAGAGAGCTTCAAAGAGAACCAGGAACAAAAGTTGAGACCAGAACAATTGATCACCGGCAACCCTGATGGGAGGGAACCTCCCTTATATAAGACCAGTCAGTAACACCTGATCGCCAATCTTCACAATCTTCATTAAATAGTTCAGTACTGTTTGTAACCACCAGAGGGAGCTTCTGCTCAGAATTCATTTCTAGCACATTCACAACAGGACAGGAAAAGTTCATTTATTGATGGTGCATCCAGACAAAAAACATGAACATTTTCAGTCCGTTAAAGGACCTTCATCAGATTATTTCCAAAGAGGACATTTGAAATAGTAAAACTTTGTATGCCAGAGACAGCAAATACTCCAAAAAAAAGACAATGGTAATGCTGGATGCGTTAACCATGTAAGGCACAGCGTATGTCACTGGGACCGTAGCGGCAAGAAAAGGCTCTGAAATGTAGTGCTGCATCAGCGCAAGTGCTTTACAAGCTCAATTCTTGTCAAGGAGAAAGCGCTCAGTCGCCGGGTCCAGAGCAGAGCAAGGAGCTGATGGCGTCCTGCTGTCCACTATTTGAAGTGTCCTCTTTGGAAATAATCTGATGAAGGTCCTTTAATGGACAGAAAACATTCATGTTTTTTGTCTGGATGCACCTGTCATACCTCCTGAGTCCCATTTTGGAAATGACACCGCTTTGGGAATTCATCTATGGGTGTAGTGACCAGTTACCGATCTACCTATTTTCCAATGTAAAATCTGGGGTTTAGTGGTAAAAATGTACCGTATTTTTTGGACTAAAAGACGCACTTTTTTCGCCCAAATTTTGGGGGAAAATATGTGTGCGTCTTATAGTCGGAATATAATTACAAATGCTGCGGAAGCGGTGCTCTGTGCAGCTCTCTGTACTGGGGCGGCAGCAGCTCTCCGTGCTGCTTGGAGGGCTCCGCCAGCTTTTTGTTAAAGCCCGGAGGCCCCCGAAGTTCCATTGCTGCGATGTGGTGGCCTCCGTAAAAATGACCGCTTGGGGCAGCACAAGCTCAGATTCAGATCTCGTCCTAAGATATCATTGGCGAGATCTGAATTTGAGTATGCACCGCCCCCAGTGGCCATTTTCCCGGAGGCCACTGCATCGAAGCAGTGGAGCAGCAGGGGCCTCTGGCTTTGACAAAATGCCGGTGGAGCCCCCATGCAGCACAGAGCGCCGCCGCCACCCCAGCACAGAGCGCTGCCGCCGTCCCAGCACAAAGCACCGCTGCTGCACCAGCCTGGGATTTTCTGGAGGCCTCTTCACCAGCCTGGACCACCGAACAACCCGTGACCACTCTTGCACCTGTGCCAATCCCCCCCGGTAAGCTGAATTCAGACTGTAAGACGCTCCCCCATTTAACACTTTTTTCCCTATTTTCCTTTTGAAAATTTGGGGTGCGTCTTATGGTCCGAAAATTACGGTAATGATTTTTTCTTCACTGCCCAATGGTATAATTTTCTATGGAACATTTGTGGGGTCAGTATGCTCACTGCACCACTAGAAGAATTCATTCAGGGAAGTATTTTGTAAAATGCAGTCACTTTTGGGGTCTTATGCTGTTCTGGCACCTCAGGGGCTCTGACAATGTGACATGTCACCCACAAACAATTCCAGCAAAATCTACTCTCCAACATGGCGCTCCTTCCCTTCCGAGCTCTGCCATGCGCCCACACAGTAGTGTTCTCCCACACATGGGTTATCAGCGTGCTCAGGAGAAATTGCACAACAAATTGTAAGGAGCAATTTCTCCTGTTACCCTTATGAAAATGCAAAATATGGAGCGAAAAAGATTTGTGAAAAATGTTTTTTTTTTATTTCCATGGCCCTACGTTATAAACTTCTGTGAAGCAACTGTGGGTTCAAGGTTCTCAATACACATCTAGATAAGTTCCCTAACGGGTATAGTTTCCAAATTGGGGTCACTTGTTGGGTGTTTCCACTGTTTAGGCACATCAGGGGCTCTCCAAACGCAACATGGCAACCGCTAATTATTCCAGCATATTTTACATTTAAAAACTCAAATGGTGCTCCTTCCCTTCCGAGCCCTGCAATGTGCCCAAACAGTAGATTTCCCCCACATATGGGGTATCAGCATGCTCAGGAGAAATTGCAAAACAAAATGTATTGTCCATTTTTAAGTATAAAAGGAAAATATTTGTGAAAAAAAAGTAAATGTTTATTTTTTCCTTCCAAATTCCAGTCATTCCTGTGAAGCACCTGAAGGGTTAATAAACTTCTTGAATGTGGCTTTGAGCACCTTGAGGGGTGCAGTTTTTAGAATGGTGTCACTTTTGGGTATTTTCTGTCATATTGACCCCCAAACTCACTTCAAATGTGTCCCTAAAAAAAATGGTTTTGTAAATTTTGTTGTAAAAATGAGAAATCGCTGGTCAAATTTTAACCCTTATAACTTCTTAACAAAAAAATTATGTTTAAAAAATTGTGCTGATGTAAAGTAGACATGTGGGAAATGTTATTTATTAACTATTTGGTGCAATATGACTGATTTAAGAGCATAAAAATTAAAATGTTGAAAATTGCAAATTTTTCATCAACTTTCCATTTTTTTTAACAAATAAATGCAAGTCATATCAAAGAAATGTTACCACTATCATAAAGGACAGTATGTCACAAGAAAACACTCTCAGAATCACCAGGATTCGTTGAAGCGTTTTAGAGTTATGACCTCATAAAGTGACACTGGTCAGAAGTGAAAAAATTGGCCCGGTCACGAAGGCAAAAACAGGCTCTGGCGAGAAAGGGTTAATATTTTGTTGCACAACCTTTTGAGGCAATCACTGCAATCAAACGATTCCTGTAACTGACAATGAGACTTCTGCACCTCTCAACAGGTATTTTGGCCACTCCTTAAGAGCAAACTGCTCCAGTTGTCTCGTGTTTGATGGTTGCCTTTTCCAGACGGCATGTTTACAGCTCCTTTCCAAAGATGCTCAATAGGATTTAGGTCAGGGCTCATAGAAGGCCACTTCATAATCGTCCAATGTTTTCCTCTTAGCCATTCTTGGGTGTTTTTAGCTGTGTGTTTTGGGACATTATCCGGTTGTAATGCCCATGACCTGTGACTGAAACCAAGCTTTCTGACACTGGGCAGCACATTTCTCTCTAGAATCTCTTGATAGTCTTGAGATTTCATTGTACCCTGCACAGATTGTAGACACCCTGTGCCAGATGCAGCAAAGCAGCCCCATAACATAACAGAGCCTTCTCCATTTTTGTCTCATCTGTCCATAGGACATTCTTCCAGAAGCTTTGTGGCTTGTCAACATGTAGATTGGCAAATTCCAGTCTGGCTTTTATGAATTTTTTCAACAATGGTGTCCTCCTTGGTCATCTCCCATAAAGTCCACTTTGGCTCATCGGCTCATACAACGACGGATAGTGCGATCTGACACTGATGTTCCTTGAGCTTGACGTTCACCTTTAATCTGTTTAGGAAGTTTTTCTGGGCTCTTTTGTTACCATTCGTATTACCCGTCTCTTTGATTTGCTATCAATTTTCCTCCTGTGGCCACGTCCAGGGAGGTTGGCTACAGTCCCATGGAGGTTAAATTTCTGAATAATATGAGCAACTGTAGTCACAGGAACATCAAGCTGCTTGGAGATGGTCTTATAACTTTTACCTTTATCATGTTTGTCTATAATTTTCTTTCTAATCTCCACTCTTTCCTTCGCTTCCTCTGGTCCATGTTGAGTGTGATACACACCATGTCACCAAACAGCACAGTAAGTATCTGTAGCCTTCTATACAGGCCACTCACTGATTCCAAGATTGTAGACACCTGTGATGCTAATTAGTGGACACACTGCGATTTAACATGTCCCATTTATAACATGATTTTCAGGGGTACCATCATTTCTGTCCAGGCCTATTTCATGAGTTTTATTTTTTCTTTTTTAATTCTGTGGAAGTATGGTTGAAAAGCAATGTCTGACTTTCATTCTTATAGATTTTTTAATTTATCATAACTTTTGTCAGATTCAACTTATTTCTGTGACCATTGTGGGTTTTTCTGTCATTAAACGAGGGGTACCAACAATTCTGACCATATGTATAGATTATAACACTCAGTGAATTAATTTATTAAATGGAATCACTTGAGGCTTTCGACTATTCTGGTTTTCTGTCATTTAGTTATATTAGGGCTTCTGCATATGATGTGTCCAATCTCATCTGGGATCTGTTCCTGCTGTCCAGCTGGAGTAATCTGCTTCCTACTTCAGCCAATTGGAAAGTACCACACCCTACTAAATCTCAAAGCTCATGGCTGGAATCTGTCAGAAACAGCGTTGTTCTCCTCTGGTTCAATCCTCTGTGCTCAGCTTGCGGCTTGTGTATTTGTTTACTGTTGTGACCATGGCCTGTTTACTGACTACTCTTGTGTCTTCTGATTCTGTATTCTGTCCTTCTGGTTCTGACCCAGCTACCTGACTATTCATCTAGCCATCTAATATCACAGAATAGCAGGAAACACCATGGTCCAAGCCTAGGGGTCCCAGTGTAAGTCCAGATCCATGTAATGGGGTTAAAGGGTGATGAGCAAGGCAATCCTTGGGATATGGAAAGCAGAGAAGATAGTGCTAAGCATGTTCATGGTGGACATCTTTTGAGCTGCCAGGTGACCATGAACACTGCTCCCAATACATTGTGTCTGCAAACTATTCCAGCTAGATCTGCATTCAAATAGCTAAATGGCGCTCCTTCCCTTCTGAACACTGCCATGTGCCCAGAGAGTAGTGTACAACGTATGTAGGGTATTGTGCGAAGCTGGAAAATAATTTGGAAGATTAATTTGTTTTCTATTATTCTTTGTGAATAATTACAAAGTTATCACCACATACAGTATCACATGTCAGATTGTAAAAATGGGGCCTGATGAAGAACCTGATTATGGTCATTATTCTCCCGTCACTTCGCTCTCATTATGTGACTATTTTATGAAGTTTGTCTCGTCCCAATATATGTCCTTTTGTAATTAATAAAATTGTGGCTATTTATGCAGCAATTGGTGACTCCATTTTTCCCCGTTTTTCCATATGTTCATGAGTCTTTTTTGCATTATTACTTATGGGAACATTCGGCACACTGGTGTCTTTATCTGAAGCATGTATCTTTGGAGTCTCTTTGTTATAAGGCAGAGATAGATGATACTGGACAGGCGCCGCTGGTGTCATTTTGCTGGATGTAATTTTTTTTTCTAAGCCTCACAATAGGCACAATATTATAGACAATATCAACAATAATATCAATGCTATTATATGCATTATGTAAAAATGGGGGCAGGTCAGTGAGGGGTCAGTGACCGGTCATAAGCCAATACAGATGAATATGTAACCAGAGCACCACATAAAGCCCCGCCCACAGCCCCCAAAGTCCCGCCCCAGAGCACGAGAATCTCATTAACTGAAAACTACAAATACAGATTAAACAACAGTAAACCAGAGTTGCAGTCATTTATGGTGGACCATTGGAGCTACTATGAGTCCTGACCAGGAGATTAGAGAAAATAATATTGCTCCCCATTTCAGGAGAGATTGTGCAGTAATCTGAATTTCTTAGGATCAAAAACAATGTAATTTATGAGGTGGAGTGAATCCATGAAACCAGGGCTGGAGCCAACACATCTCCTGCAGGCGTGAATAATGTATATTACAGCCATCAGCCACGCACAGCTCAGAGATATATCATGGCACAGGTGTGATGTGTTTTATGTAGATTATCACAATCCTCCTTGAAGTTAGTCGGTTTTAATACAAATTGAAAAGTCAGGATAAAGGGAAACTCTGCTGTTATTGTACAGAAATTCACACTTGGCCTCACTGCACATTTAATGGTGTCGATCATAAAAGGGAAGTTTGGCCAGAAAGACTGGACCTGGTCTTGTAGGGACCATATGAGACATTCAGCAGCACAGAAGGGAGAGAAGATCATCCGATAAGATCTCAGGGATCTAGGAAGCCAACAGCATCATTACCCTCTGCTTTCTATTACAGGCCCATGACTGAGAAGAATCTGTGACTTCTCTGCAATTAGTGGTTACTACTACTCACCTGGGTAGTCATATGTGGGAATCTCCTCTTTACACCGCTCATCACCCCTCACATATGTCTCTGTAGTATTAATATGGGGCAGATCTTCACCCTGAAACAAATATTGTAAAAGTCACCGACAGATGGAGAAGTTCCATCTATGATCAGCTCTAATCCTGCCATCTCCACCGTTCTCATTACACAAGTATAAAACATATAATACTGGTGGATAAAACAAGACTGAGCACAAGACCTTCACAGCCGTCTACACATCATAGGGGAGATCTCCTGACACCTTCTCTCCATCTACCTGATGATCCTGAGGAGCATTGGGACTTCTTGGTTACAGTCCTGTGGAGGAAGAGGACGGGGACATCTCTCTGGTGTTGTCCTCTTACTGGATAGATCTGGAGGAAACACATACAGGGAGTGAATTCATTCTTTACATACAGATAATTATAGGCCGTGTGTATTTAGTCCTGTCTATTACCTGGTGATGTGAGGGGCTGGGGAACCTCCATCATGACGTCCTTGTAAAGATCTCTGTGTCCTTCTAAATACTCCCACTCCTCCATGGAGAAATAGACAGCGACATCCTGACACCTTATAGGAACCTGACACATACAATGATACCGTCATCCCCCGATCCCTTCATAGTGTTACTGTATAATTTCCCAGCAGTGTCACCTCTCCAGTCAGCAGCTCAATCATCTTGTAGACGAGTTCTAGGATCTTCTGGTCGTTGTGTCCTCGTGGATCAGGAGGTGAGGTGGAGGCCCCGTGATTGGGCTCAGGGGTCTTCCCCATCCCTCAGACACAGGTTCCTGACAGCGATCACTAGAGGTCTTCTTCACACTGTGTAATCCTGGTAATGGAGAGACACATTAATAAATCTCACTACAGACATTTCCAGAGTCCTCACCTCTCCAGTTCTGTCCGTTATTCCCATAGATAAGAATGATGTAATGTGACGTCATCAGAATCTCTCACCTCTCCAGTGAGACGGAAGAGGATCTCTAGGGTGAGGTGTAATATCCTCTCCGCCATCTTGTCTCTGTCCATATCCATCTTTGATGGGTAAATCAGGAAAATTCTCTTCTATAGAAGATCTTCACTGAGAGGATCCGATATTGTAGAGACCTGAATGAGAAGAAGATGAGGCGATGTAACATCATAAGAATCCTGTAATAATACAATTACTGGAGATAATAAGGGAAACATATGAGGAGATTTATTATTTACAGGATTAGTTTTCTTCTTTACATCTATAATAAAACCTATATATTTAGGCCACAGACAACAAGCAGTTTCTTCCTCGGAGTCGGCAGCTGAATACGTTCCTCATAGACTCATCTTCCATAACGCTAATTCTCCTCTCATTACCGACCCTGGAATCGCATTAGTAATACTGCAGGAGATATTCATTACATGTGACATGAGGAATAACTACTTCATGATGAGGACGACATCTTCATCTTCTACTACTGGCTCTAGAGACATATTTGTCCAGAGTCGGTCCCTGACTCCATCACCGCCGGCGTCTATATGAATGTTTCCCGTCTTCCCCGCACTGTAATCTTCTATCACGTGAGATCTCAGCTCTGATTCACACACAGAAGTTTGAGGCTTTTAGAAAAGATTTTCTGTTTCCACAATCACAACGGACAGAAATGATCTGATCCTAAAGTCTCCATGTACAGTGATTTATGGGGTTTATTTCTGGCCTTAGACTTTCCTATATTACAAGAAAAACTCCAGAAAAAAAAACAGATATTAAAATGTTTCTAAAGAAAATTGGCTCCAACAATTCTTGTAAAAATAAAAAACATGGAAAAAGCAGAAGACACATTTTATAATTTTTAACATGTTAAACATTTATTAACCCCTTTCTGTCATCCGACGTACTAACCCGTCCATGTGACCTCGGTCTTAATCCCCAGGGACGGGATAGTACGTCTCAGCGATCGGACACGCTCCCGGGGGGAGCGCAGCTGATTGCGGCCGGGTGTCAGCCGATTATCACAGCTGACACCCGGCACTATGTGCCAGGAGCAGTCACGGACCACTCCCGGCACATTAACCCCTGGCACACCACGATCAAACATGATCGCTGTGTAACGGGGGCACAGGGAAGCATCGCGCAGCGATGTGATCGCGCTGTTCTGAGGCCTTCCTCCCTGCAAGGCCCTGGATCCAAGATGGCCGCCGGGTCCTGCAGGGAGGCGGCTTCCTCAGTATCTGCCGTGAGCAGGCGCTGGGGAAGCCTGCAGCACTGCCAGTTAGATCGCTGTGCACACTGTGAGACCAGCGATCTGGTATTATACACTGATGTCCCACCCTGGGACAAAGTAAAAAAGTTAAAAAAATAAAAATCACAAGTGTAAAAAAAAAATAATTCCAAAATAAAGTAAAAAAAAAAAAATATTCCCCAATAAATTAATTTCTTCCTGTAAATAAAAAGAAACAAACAATAAAAGTACACATATTTGGTATTGCCGCGTCCGTAACGACCCGCCCTATAGAACTGTCCCACTAGTTAACCCCTTTAGTGAACCCCTTAAAAAAAAAAAAAAAGCAAAAAAAAAAAAAAAAAATCAATGCTTTCATCATACTGCCGAACAAAACCTGGAATAACACGTGATCAAAAAGACGGATATAAATAAACATGGTACCGCTGAAAACGTCATCTTGTCCCGCAAAAAACGAGCCCCATACAGCATCATCCGCGAAACATTAAAAAAGTTATAGCTCTCAGAATAAAGCGATGGAAAAATAATTACCGTATATACTCATGTATAAGCCGACCCGTGAATAAGCCGACCCCCCTAATTTTGCCACTAAAAACTGGGAAAACTTATTGACTCGCGTATAAGCCTAGGGAGAAAAATGATTATGCCCCCATATGTTCCACAGATTATGCCCCATATGATCCACAGATTATGCCCCCATATGCTCCACAGATTATGCCCCATATGCTCCACAGATTATGCCCCTATATGATGCTCCACAGATTATGCCCCCATATGCTCCACAGATTATGCCCCCATATGCTCCACAGATTATGCCCCATATGTTCCACAGATTATGCCCCCATATGCTCCACAGATTATGCCCCCAGATGCTCCACATATTATGCCCCATATGATGCTCCACAGATTATGCCCCATATGCTCCACGGATTATGCCCCCATATGCTCCACAGATTATGCCCCCATATGCTCCACAGATTATGCCCCCATATGCTCCACAGATTATGCCCCCATATGCTCCACAGATTATGCCCCTATATGATGCTCCACAGATTATGCCCCCATATGCTCCACAGATTATGCCCCTATATGATGCTCCACAGATTATGCCCCTATATGATGCTCCACAGATTATGCCCCTATATGATGCTCCACAGATTATGCCCTATATGTTCCACACATTATGCCCTATATGTTCCACAGATTATGCCCCCATATGCTCCACAGATTATGCCCTATATGTTCCACAGATTATGCCCCTATATGTTCCACAGATTATGCCCCCATATGCTCCACAGATTATGCCCCATATGTTCCACAGGTTATGCCCCCATATGCTCCACAGATTATGCCCCCATATGCTCCACAGATTATGCCCCTATATGATGCTCCACAGATTATGCCCCCATATGCTCCACAGATTATGCCCCCATATGTTCCACAGATTATGCCCCCATATGCTCCACAGATTATGCCCCCATATGATGCTCCACAGATTATGCCCCCATATGCTCCAGATTATGCCCCCATATGCTCCACAGATACGTCCTTTATGATCCACAAAAAATAAAAATAAATCTAAGTTACTTACCGTTAACGTGATTTTAGAGCCAATGACAGCACCACCTGAGAGAAGGGTCTCCGCCCACCAGGACAGGAAATCTACTGAACAAGAAGGGCGGTACCTCTCCTTCGCATCAGTTCGGTTTCAGAGTACGAGAGGACCTCCAGACAAATTAGTTAGCATAACCTCCACCAAACACATTTTTACTAATACCCCTAATTAGTGCACACCATAAGTGATAGAAGCGAGGGAGGGAATACAAGGGTGCTGTCATGGGCTCTGTAAAATCCCGTTAACGGTAAGTAACTTAGATTTTTCCCCCTCTCCCATGACAGCACCACCTGAGAGATTTATATAGACTGAAGCACCCTAGGGGGGATAGCCGCTTCCAGCACCTTTCTACCTAAAGACAGGCTAACAGAGGAGGACAGATCAAGACGATAATGTTTATAAAAAGTAGTAGGGGAAGACCATGTGGCCGCCTTACATATCTCTTCGATGGAAACCTCCGCCCTCTCGGCCCAGGAGGTCACCACAGCCCTGGTGGAATGGGCTCTCACATCCTGTGGTACTGGTGTCTTACTAGATGTGTAGGCTAAGCTAATGGCGTCCCTAATCCATCTAGCTAAAGATCCTTTCGTGACACTACTTCCTTTCCTATTGCCTTGGAAAGACACAAATAAGGACTTGCTTTTCCTATCCTGACTGGTCCTGTCTACATAGTGTAATAGGGTTCTCCTTAAATCTAATGTGTGGAGTCTACATTCTTCCTCTGATATTGGCTCATTGAAGAAGGAGGGCAATATAACCTCTTGACTTCTATGAAATTTGGAGGCCACTTTTGGGAGATAGGCTGGATCTGGTTTCAGTATAAACCCTATCCTCTAATATCTGCATGAATGGAGGCTCTATTGATAGGGCTTGTAGATCACTAACCCTACGCGCTGACGTCAAAGCTATCAGGAACACCGTTTTGAGAGTCAGGTTTTTGATAGAAGTTTCCCCTAGGGGTTCAAAGGGAAATTTTGTCAATGCTTCCAAGACTAAATTTAGATCCCAAGGGGGAATCCTTGGGCCTGGTGTTGGTCTAGATCTTTGACAGGCTTTAATAAACCTGACTACCCATCTGTTTGCAGCCAAAGGGTCATTAGACCTACCGCTAATTAGGTTTCCAGGAGTCCATCCTGACAGCACCATGGGACGTCCTCCTCTTTGCTGGGACAGGAAACACACAAGAGATTAAAAGTCCCCTCCCCGCCCCCTTTTCCTCAGTGTTGTATCAAGAACCATGACATGTATAATGCACAAAACACTTTAATTATTGAAAATCATATTACAGCATATGACGTATTGAAGAGGGAGGGAGCTACCAGTGCTGTCAGGATGGACTCCTGGAAACCTAATTAGCGGTAGGTCTAATGACCCTTTTCCAGGACGTCCCTCCTGACAGCACCATGGGGAGTACCAAAGAAAGCTCCTTAGGGTGGGATCACCGCCTGCAGAACTTTCCTACCAAAGGCCGTCTGCCGGTTAGAAAGTACATCTATCTTATAATGTTTGCAGAATGTATCAATTCTAGCCCATGTTGCCGCCTTACAAATTTGTTCCAGAGAGGCGCCTGCCCTCTCTGCCCAGGAGGCAGCTAATGCTCTGGTTGAGTGGGCCTTTAGGCCCGCCGGAGGTTCTGACCCTTCAGCTAAATAGGCCTCTGAAATTAAAGAGGTAATCCATCTAGCGATGGAAGGTTTAGACGCCTTTTTCCCTTTACTGATTCCTCCGTAGAGGACAAATAGGTTTGAATCTATACGCCAGTCTTTAGTGGCATCTATGTAGTCTAGTACCACCTTTCTGACATCCAACGAATGGAGCCTCAGCTCCTTTTCGTTAGAAGGGTTATCACAGAAAGAAGGTAAGATAATCTCCTGATTACGGTTACTATCTGAAGCAACCTTGGGTAAGAAAGCAGGATCCAACCTTAACAGAATGCTGTCGTCCCTAACCTGAAAATATGGGTCTCTAGTGGATAGAGCCTGAATTTCACCTATTCTTTTAGCAGTGGTAATTGCTACCAGGAAAGCTGCTTTCCTGGTAAGCAAGGAAATAGGCATTGTGCTGTTATTACGGAATGAATCATTACATAAAGCCCTGAGTACCAGAGTAAGGTCCCATATTGGGAGACACTGTCTAATCGTGGGCCGTAGTCTCTGAATAGCTTTAACAAATCTTATCACCCATGGGTGAGAAGCTAGTGAGTAGTCTAAGAAGGAGCTTAATGCAGCGATCTGAACTTTTAGGGTACTGGGTCTGAGTCCCATGTTGAAGTCTGACTGGAGGAAATCTAAAATCTTAGGAATGTCCGGAGTGCCTGTCACCAAGTCGGACCCGCCACTCACTGTACAGAAGCGTTTCCAGATTCTGAGATAGATAGCCGATGTGACTGGCTTTCTACTGGCCTGGATTGTGGTTATGACCTGGTCAGATAAGCCTTTGGCCTTCAAGGTCACCCTCTCAGGATCCAGGCTGAGAGATGTAATCTCTTCAGGTCCGGATGATGGATCGGACCTTGATGAATTAAGTCCGGATTCAGAGGCAGCTCTAAGGGGTTTTCGATTTGACATGTCTGTTAGTAGAGAAAACCAGCTCCTCTTTGGCCAATAAGGGGCGATCATTATTACTGTAGCCCGATCCTCCTTGATCTTCCGTAATACGGCCGGGATGAGCGCTAGAGGTGGGAATGCATATAACAGATGTTCTTCCCATTTCTGGCTTAAGGCATCCAATCCCTCTGGATCGTCCAAGGGGTTCAGGGAGAAAAACCTGGGAATCTTCGCATTTCTTCTGTTTGCAAATAGGTCTATTTGAGGTGTTCCCCACCTCCGACATAGATCTCTGAAGATATCCTGGTTTAGTTCCCACTCCGTAGGACTCACTTTCTTTCTGCTCAGGTAGTCTGCTATTACATTCTGGGAACCTTCCAGGTGGACTGCCGTTAAGGAAAGGACGACCTGCTCTGCCCAGGTGAATATCATCTCTGCCAACTGTTGAAGGGGTCGATGTCTGGGACCTCCTTGGTGATTCAAAAACGAAACTGCTGTGATGTTGTCCGAGTAAATCCTGATATGCTGATTTTTGAGTTCGGATTGGTTCCTTCTTAGGGCTTCCCATACAGCGTAGAGCTCCTTGAAGTTTGAGGATCGATACTGGATTTCTTCTGGCCATCTGCCCTGTAGTATTCTGCCCTTCAGATGAGCTCCCCAACCCCAGGAACTGGCGTCCGTGGTAACTTTTACATAAGGGGAGGTCGACCATCTTACTCCTAACTTTAGATTGTCTGGCTGCATCCACCAAATGAGAGATTCTTTTACCGTCTTTGACAGATGTAATGTCCTGTCTATCGAGCTGTAGTTCCGATTCCATGACGAAAGAATCTCTTTCTGAAGGGGTCTTGAGTGGAACTGTGCCCATCTGACGCATGGAATGCAAGCCGTCATCTGACCTAGAACCTTCATGGCGGATCTTATAGAGGGCTGGTGCTTCATTAGAACCTTCGTTACATCCTGTATGGACTCTCGCTTCTTCCGAGGTAAGAAAGAGATTCTTCGACTTGAATCCAGTATAACACCCAGGAAGACTTTCTTTTGTTCGGGAACTAGATCTGACTTTTCCCAATTTATTATCCAACCCAGATAATTGAGTATGGAAATGCAGCGATCTCTGTGTTCGACCAGCGCCTCTTCTGTTCGCGCCACTATAAGAAAATCGTCCAAGTATGGAACAATAATAGTACCTCTGCTTCTTAGAAAGGCCACAATCTCCGAGACCAATTTTGAGAATATTCGGGGAGCCGAGGCCAGCCCGAAGGGTAGGCATTGAAACTGAAAGTGGCAGGTCCGGGTCGGTAACTGCACTGCAAACCTGAGAAGACTTTGTGATGAGTGATGAACTGGGACATGGTAGTATGCACTCTTCAGATCGAGAGTGCACATGAACGCGTCCTTGTCTATAAGGTGGGTTGCAGACCTGATTGATTCCATCCGGAACCTCTTGTATGTGACCCAATAGTTTAGGGGTTTCAGATTTATTATAGTACGGGATTCTCCGGACGGTTTTAAGATAGTGAAGAGGGAGGAATAGTGACCCTTGCCTAACTCTGCCCGGGGAACAGGAATTATGACAGAAAGCCTTAGTAGGTCCTGGAGATCTGTCCACATGACCGAGTCTGTGGAGATCACCGTAGGGGGAACATATCTTTCGGGTGGCGAGCGCAACACTCTATCCGATAACCTTCCGCTATAGTTCTGCGAACCCACTGATTCTGAGTAACCAGTTCCCAGTTTGTTGCAAAATAACGGAGTCGTCCGCCAATAAAGTTGGCGTCATTGTCTCCTAGTTCTATGTGAGGAGCCAAAGAACGTATTCTTGTTCTTTCCTCCCTGGGAATGGTAACTCTTATATGATCCTCTGCTTGATCTTCCCTGACCTCTAGAATCGAACTGTCTTCTAGACAGGGAACCTCGCCGAAAGGATTGAGCTCGGCGGGGTTTATCCTCTGGGAAACCCTTCTTAGCGTCTGATACTGATTCTAAGATAGTATCCAGAGCTGGTCCGAAGACCCTAAGCCCTGAAAATGGAATGGAACATAATTTCATCTTAGAGGCGTTATCTCCGGACCATGATTTTAGCCAGACAGCTCTCCTAGCTGCATTAGATAAGGAGCTGTTTCTAGCAGAAAATCTGACCGATTCTGCAGACATATCAGCCAGGAAAGCCGTGGCTGAATTCATAACCGGCAGAGAGGCTAAAATCTCAGCTCTAGGAGTCTTATTGGATAACTGATCCTCCAATTGACTCATCCAATAAACCATGGATCTGGCTACAGAGGTGGCAGCAATATTAGTCCTAATAAGGGCCGCTGAGGTTTCCCAGGCTCTTTTCAGGAGAATATCGGCCTTTCTGTCCATAGGGTCACGTAGGCTAGAGGAGTCCTCAAATGGGATGGCAGTCTTTTTTGTGACTCTAGCTATTGGGGTATCGATTTTCGGAACTTCTTCCCATAATCTAACATCTTCAGGTTCGAACGGTAGTCTTCCCCTGAAGTCACGTGACAAAACTAGACGCCGTTCCGCACTCTTCCATTCCTCCAGGATCATTGTTTTAATGTGATTGCTAACAGGAAAAACTGTCTCTTTCTGAGACGTAAGTCCCCCGAACATCAAATCCTGTCTAGATTGTGTTCTGGGAGTTTCCTCGATCTCCATGGTGTTCCGTACGGATCTAATCAGATTCTTAGTATCCTCAGGTTGAAATAGAAATTTCTTTTTCCTATCCTGAGTGTCGGGGGAAGTTCTCCTTCTTCCTCTGAAATAGCTTCTTCTGATCTATTTTCAGAGCTTAAATCTTGTTCTCTTGAATCCGTTTCCCATCTGGGCCGCTTACGACTAGAGCCAGGACTACATGGCCACTGCTGAGTAAGTGTGGATATAGAGGCCTGAACCTCCTCAGAAATCATGCGCCTCATTTCAGAAAGCAATGAAGGCTGTTCATCTCTCATAACCTTAGAGGTACAAGAAGAACAAAGGGTTCTGTCATAGCCATCTGGCAGTTTGCTGTGACACACCGGACACCTGGCTGATTTTGCTAAGGCTTTACCAGCCTTTTTTGTAGTTATGGGAGCGGACGAAGTTCCTTTGTCCTATAGAAAAGACAGGAACTTAATTAGGTCGGATTCCTGGGTGGCTGTCAGGTTATGGCTGGGTTTTTTTTGCGCCAAGCGCACTTACCCCACCGCCATCTGCCGCGTCTGTATCCATGAGGAACAAGGTAGGCTGCTTGACCAAATTACTGCGTCCTGCCGATAGGGGAAGCGGCGATATGTCACCTGTCTTGGCGTGTCTCTAGATCACACACCCATACTCACGATTAGGTGCTGTAATGGTCTCCACCAGCTCTCGTCGTTCCAGGAAGCGTCAGCTCTCCATGCGGTGAGCGTCTCCGGATATGACGTCACCGGAAGTGCGACGCTGAACCGGAAGTGAACCGCTCCCCCGGACGCTGGTCACAGCCGAGGTATGGAAAGTATCCACCGCAAAGCACTCGCCAGGCTGCGGGATGCTGTCCTACCAGGAACCGCCTTGCACCCCTCAGTATGAGGTCCCGGACGAGAGCCTCCCACCTGGAGGAACGTCCGCAATTCAGGGCCTGCCGCACCTGGTCTTTGGAGCTGAGGGACTCCCCACTGGAGAGTTTCAGCCCTGGGCTGCTTCACAGGGGGAAGGATCTGGCGTGGCCTCACGATCCCCCTGAACCCGGTAAGTCTCCTGTGTGTCCCTCCATGCAGGGACAGGAAACACACTGAGGAAAAGGGGCGGGGAGGGGACTTTTAATCTCTTGTGTGTTTCCTGTCCCAGCAAAGAGGAGGACGTCCCATGGTGCTGTCAGGAGGGACGTCCTGGAAATTGTGGTTGAACAGGGTTCCTAATGCTGATATCTGCACCTTACGGGTGCTAGTAGCTAGCCCCATCTCCATCCCTCTCTGGAGGAATTCCAGAATGAGCTTAATCAGAATTGGACCTCCCAACTGGTGTCCTGAAAAGCTTAGAAATCTTTTCCATATTCTACCATAGATTCTAGTGGTTATGGGTTTCCGGCTCTGCATTAGCATCTTAATCAGTCCCGGTGGAAACCCTCTTCTCCCCTCCCCGTGCGCACAGCCCCAGGATTACTGCAGGCAGGGACATTTTACAAAGAGGTCCCCTGCCGCAGCTGTGTCAGCCCGCTGGCTGTCTTCCGCTCCTGTTGTAATCTTCCACGAGGACAGGAAACCTAACTGATGCGAAGGAAAGGTACCGCCCTTTTTGTTCAGTAGGTTTCCTGTCCTGGTGGGCGGAGACCCTCTCAGGTGGTGCTGTCATGGGAGAGGGGGAAAAAAATTACATACTCAACTCTCGTCGCTGGGGGCCAGGTGCCGGTGTCCTGAGCAGGCGTTGAGACTGGCGCGCTATGGGGGACAGGTGCCGGTGTCACCGCTCGCTCAGGACCCCGACACCTGAGATATTACCTGTCACCCGGCTGGTCCACTGCTGCGCTGCTCCCACTTCCGGGTCCTCGGCAGTGAATAATCAGGCAGAGGGCGCGGCGCGCACTAACGATGTCATCGTGCCCTCTGCCTGAACATTCACAGCCAGAGGAGTCGGACGAGGGAGCAGCGCAGCGGTGGAACGGGGATAAGTAAATATCGCTATACTCACCCCATCCCCTGGCGCGTCACTCTGTCCAGTCTCTCCTCTTCTCCCGGCGGTCTCCGCAGCGCTTCTGTCCTACAGCAGTCACGTAGTACCGCTCATTAAAGTCATGAATATGTGCATATTCATGATTTTAATGAGCGGTACCATGTGACTGCTGCAGGAAGGAGTCGGAGATCGTGGGAGAAGCAGGGGGCTGCAGAGACGCGCCGGCGGAGGGGTGAGTATGATCCGACATCCCCGCTTCCCCTCCCCCGCATATGACTCGCGTATAAGCCGAGAGGGGGACTTTCAGCCCTAAAAAATGGGCTGAAAATCTCGGCTTATACACGAGTATATACGGTATTTTATATAAAATTGTTTTCATTGTATAAAAGCGCCAAAACATAAAAAAATTATATAAATTAGGCATCACTGTAATCATACTAACCCGAAGAATAAAACTGCTTTATCTATTTTACCACACGCGGAACGTGGACGCGCCCCCCCAAAAGAAATTCATGAATTGCTGATTTTTGTTCATTCTAACCTCCCAAAATCAAAATAAAAAGCGATCATCAAAAAATGTCACGTGCTCAAAAATGGTACCAATAATAACGTCACCTCGTACTGCAAAAAATAAGACCTCACATGACTCTGTGGGCCAAAATATGCAAAAATTATAGCTCTCAAAATGTGGTGATGCAAAAACTATTTTTTGCAATAAAAAGCGTCTTTTAGTGTGTGACAGCTGCCAATCATAAAAACCCGCTATAAGTAGTAAATCAAACCCCCGTTTATCACCCCCTTAGTTAGGGAAAAATAATAAAATTTAAAAAATTATTTATTTCCATTTTCCAATTAGGGTTAGAGTTGGGGCTAAAGTTAGGAGTAGGATTAGGGTTAGGGGTGTGTTAGGGTTAGGTTTGTGGTTAGGATTATGGTTAGGGTTGGGACTAGGGTTAGGGGTGTTTTGGGGTTAGGGTTGGAGTTAGAATTGGGGCGTTACCACTGTTTAGGCACATCAGGGGCTCTCCAAATGTGACATGGCGTCTGATCTCAATTCCAGCCAATTCTGCGTTGAAAAAGTCAAACAGTGCTCCTTCCCTTCTGAGCTCTGCCATGCGCCCAAACAGTAGTTTACCCCCACATATGGGGTATCAGCGTACTCAGGTCAAATTGGACACCAACTTTTGGGGTCGAATTTCTCCTGTTACCCTTGTGAAAATAAAATATTGGGGGCGAAAAAATCATTTTTGCAAAAAAAAAAAAAAAAAAGATGTTTTATTTTTACAGCTGTACGTTATAAACTTCTGTGAAGCACTTCGGGGTTCAAAGTGATCACCACACATCTAGATAAGTAATTTGGGGGGGTCTATTTTCCAAGATGGGGTCACTTGTGGGGGGTTTCTACTGTTTAGGCACATCAGGGGCTCTCCAAATGCGACATGACGCCAGCAGAACATTCCATCAAAGTCTGCAATCCAAAACGTCACTACTTCCCTTCCGAGCCCCGACGTGTGCCCATACAGTAGTTTTCTCCCACATATGGGGTATCAGCGTACTCAGGACAAATTGGACGACAACTTTTGGGGTCCAATTTCTCCTGTTACCCTTGGGAAAATAAAAAGTTGGGGACTAAAAGATCATGTTTGTGGAAAAAATATGATTTTTTTTATTTTCATGCTCAGGCGTTATAAACTTTAGTGAAATAACTGGGGATTCAAAGTTCTCACCACACATCTAGATAAGTTCCTTGTGGGGTCTATTTTCCAAAATGGGGTCACCCTTGTGAAAATAAAATATTGGGGACGAAAAAATCATTTTTGTAAAAAAAAAAAAAAAGATTTTTTATTTTACGGCTGTACGTTCTAAACTTCTGTGAAGCACTTGGGGGTTCAAAGTGCTCACCACACATCTAGATAAGTTCCTTGAGGGGTCTAGTTTCCAAAATGGTGTCATTTGTGGGTGGTTTCCACTGTTTAGGCAGATCAGGATCTCTCCAAACACAACATGGCGTCCAGCCAATTCTGCGTTGAAAAAGTCAAACGGTGCTCCTTCCCTTCCGAGCTCTGCCATGCACCCAAACAGTGGTTTACCCCACATATGGGGTATCAATATACTCAGGACAAATTGCACAATAACTTTTGGGGTCTTGTTACCCTTGGGAAAATAAAAATTGGGGTGAAAAGATCATTTTTGTGGAAAAAATATGATTTTTTAATTTTACCGCTCTACGTTATAAACTTGTGTGAAGCACTTGGGGGGTTCAAATTGCTCACCACAGATCTAGATAAGTTCCTTAGGGGTCTAGCTTCCAAAACATGGTCACTTGTTCAGGGTTTCCACTGTTTAGGCCCATTAGGGGCTCTCCAAATGCAACATGGCGTCCAATCTCAATTCCAGCCAATTTTGGTTGGAAAAAGTCAAATAGTGCTCCTTCCATTCCGAGCTCTGCAGTGCACCCAAACAGTGGTTCCCCCACATATGGGGTATCAGCGTACTCGGGACAAATTGGACATTTGTGGTCCAATTTCTCCTGTTACCCTTGGAAAAATAAAAAATTGGTGACTAAAAGATAATTTTTGTGGGAAAAAAAAATAGGATTTTTTATTTTCATGCCCAGGCATTATAAACTTGTGTGAAGCACTTAGGGGTTCAAAGTGCTCACCACAGATCAAGATAAGTTCCTCAGGGGGTCTAGTTTCCAAAATGGGGTCACTTGTGGGGGTTTTCCACTGTTTAGGCACATCAGGGGCTCTGCAAACAGAACATGACCCCCATTAACGTCTGCATTCCAAAACATTATTACTTCCTTTCCAAGCCCTGCCATGCGCCCAAACAGTTCCCTCCCCCCTCACATATTTGGTATCAGCGTACTCAGGACAAATTGGACAACATTTTGGGGTCCAATTTCCTTGGGAAAAATCAAAAATTTGGGACTAAAAAATCATTTTTGTGGAAAATTGTTATTTTTTTTTTTTAACACCCAGGCATTATTAACTTTTGTGAAACAGTTGGGGGTTCAAAGTGCTCCATAGGGGGTCTAGTTTCCAAAATGGTGTTACTTGTGGGGGGTTTCCACTGTTTAGGTGCATCAGGGGCTTTCCAAACGGACATGGCGTCCAATCTCAATTCCAGCCAATTTTGGTTTGAAAAAGTCAAACGGCGCTCCTTCCCTTACGAGCCCTACCGTGCGCCGAAACTGTGGTTTTCCACCACATATTGGGTATTGGCGTACTCAGGAGAAATTGCACAACAACTTTATCTGTCCATTTTTTTCCTTTTACCCTTGTGAAATTAAAAAAAGTTTGTAAAAGATAATTTCTGTGACTAAAAAGTTAAATATTTTTTTCCTTCAGCTCCTGTGAAGCACCTGAAGGGTTAATAAACTTCTTGAATGTGGTTTTGAGTAGCTTGAGGGGTGCAGTTTTTAGAATGATGTCACTTTTGGATATTTTCTGTCATGTAGACCCCTCAAAGTGACTTCAAATGTGAGGTGGTCCCTAAAAAAAATGGCTTTGTAAATTTTGTTGTAAAAATGAGAAATCGCTGGTCAACTTTTAACCCTTATAACTTCCTAACAAAAAAAAATTTTGGTTCCAAAATTGTGCTGATGTAAAGTAGACATGTGGGAAATGTTATTTAGTAACTATTTTGTGTGATATATTTCTCTGTTTTAAGGGAATAAAAATTCAAAGTTTGAAAATTGCAAAATTTTAAAAATTTTCGCCATATTTGCGGTTTTTTCAAAAATAAACGCAAGTTATATCGAAGAAATTTTACTTCTAACGTGAAGTACAATATGTCACGAGAAAACAATCTCAGAATCGCGAAGATCCGTTGAAGCGTTCCAGAGTTATAACCTCATAAAGAGACAGTGGTCAGAATTGTAAAAACTGGTCCGGTCATTAACGTGCAAACCACCCTTGGGGTGAAGGGATTAAAAATAATCTTTTTGGGCCCCAGAACATAGATGTACACCGCAGGGACGGCACAGATGAGGGTGCAACAAAAACCCTGACAGTTTAACCAGTTGCTGGTGTGAAAAGCAAACATGGCATCTAGGAAGGTGTGACAGAGATCGGCTGAATGCCCCTCCAAGTACTGGATAGTATGGGGCGGCCTAGTTACTACGATACTTACAGGCCTAATAATGGTGTCTGGGCTGCAATGTATGAAGGTCTATTAGGCCGGGCCAGAGGCAGCGTCCGATAAGTTACCTTTTAACGCCCCCATACACATTAGACTAAAGTTACATGGAAGCACTGATTTCGGGGGGTTTGGCGACCATATAATGTATTTGGGGCCTCCCGACAGATGATGTCAGGGCAGAGAAGGATCTGACATCCTGAATTTCGTACAAGGAATAGGAGAATGTCAACGCATCCTGCAAGAAATCTCGCCCGTGGAATGGAGAGAAAAAGGAGAGGGCGAGTGTAGGAAGATGCCCCGGAACGGAGGAACCTCTCTTGTGCCGGTTCCGGAACTATTGGGGCTGTCACCATTGTTGTCTGGGGGAAGCCTTTCAAACGTGGACCGACCTTTGCACCTGACAGAAAGGGGCCGGTCTGAGATAAAGCGCAGACACAGGAGAGGACTCTTGGTGGGAAGACAGCACGTGCAGCAGGAAAAGTGGGGTGCTCGGTCCTCAGGGTTACGTGACGGTTCAGGCCCGCGCTACAGACCCTCCTTGGCTGCATACAGTGACCGTGAGCTGAGACCTTCGTACAGCCAGCTGGCTCCGACACGCCATGGTGCCAGACGCTCGGGCCGGTTATTGCTGCACGCCTACCGCCTGAGACTGACCGGGTGACTTGCACAGAGCTGCGCTCCAGTTCGCCCGTGACTTTCTGCCCTGCTGAGTTACGCTTGGGCAGTGACAGACTACTCTACATCCTGCACAACGTGTCCAGAAATAGGTCCGCGCGCGGTGCAACGAGGACTCGTCCCCGCCGTAAGGAGCCGCATCCAGAACCTCTTCAGGACGACTCCGGATACATCACGCGCCAGTTTCTAAGGCGCCATCGTTGGGACCTGGGACCCCACGCTCCAGAACACGACGGACTGATAAATCCCTTATGAACAGTCGCTTTATGGTTTGCCATTGTTCCTGTATTTCCCTCTCGTTTATCCCCTCCACCTCTACAATACCCCTTATCTCCCTGCGCGGAGTCACACTCTGGTAATAAATGTGTCACCTCTTGTTCTGCCTCCTGCCGTCATCCCGGATCTGTCACACTGTCACCTGTCTCCATGTAGAACACACGTTTATCAGCTTAAAGTATCACTTTTACCATCAGTGACAATGAAAACCGTTAACGTTTCCGCTGTACCGGACACAACGCAGCGTCAGCCGCCCTCAGGCGCTATTCACACTGTGCTGTCACCAAACGTCATTTGTCACCATGGACCTTCTGTCTGAAGCCCTAAAAATCGGATTCATCCCCAGCTGTGAAGGGTCTATTAAGGGGACAGAGGCCTCTGTGCTGTGTCTGACCTCATTTCTGCCAGTGTCGCCTTTCTGAGGAGGCACAAAAGCAGGAAATGTCAATACCGCCAAATGGGAGGGACAGAGCACAGAGTGACGCCGCAGTAAAGGCTCCGGCCCTGAGACCTTCCTCCAGGACTTCATCCAGAAGCTCCAGCAGAGCCCTGTGTGGCCTCCATGGAGAGAATCACTGAGCCGCTATGAGCGCCCCCCACTGGGTGTAAGAGGAATCTGTCACTGCCCCCTCTACTGTCTGCTGCGGGAATGACAGCCCGAGAAAAGGCCATGTGACAGCTGCAGCCAATCAGCGGCGAGACAGGGGACAGCTGTGAGAATCCGCAGGGATAGAAGGTGGAGGCCGGTGTGGGGAGAGGGGTCAGTCAGGGGGGAGAGGGGTCAGTCAGGGGAGAGGCAGTGTGGGGAGAGGGGTCAGTCAGGGGAGAGGGCAGTGTGGGGAGAGGGGTCAGTCAGGGGAGAGGGCAGTGTGGGGAGAGGGGTCAGTCAGGAGAGGGCAGTGTGGGGAGAGGAGTCAGTCAGGGGAAGGAGTCAGTAGGGAGAAGAGTCAGTCAGGGGAGAGGAGTCAGTCAGGGGAGAAGGGTCAGTCAGGGGAGAAGGGTCAGTCAGGGGAGAAGGGTCAGTCAGGGAGAAGGGTCAGTCAGGGGAAGGACAGGGTCAGTCAGGGGGGGGAGTAGGGAGAGGGTCAGTCAGGGGCATGTGGGAGAGGGTCAGTCAGGGAGAG
Organism: Oophaga sylvatica; assembly: GCA_033576555.1. Lineage (NCBI taxonomy): Eukaryota > Metazoa > Chordata > Amphibia > Anura > Dendrobatidae > Oophaga > Oophaga sylvatica. The sequence goes on along the minus strand of JARQOD010000213.1, from coordinate 39,681 downwards.
ATGTGGGAAGTCAGTCAGGGGCATGGAAGGGTCAGCAGGGGAGAAGGGTCAGCAGGGGAGAGGGTCAGTACAGGGGAGAAGGGTCAGTCAGGGGGGCATGTGGGAAGGGTCAGTCAGGGGAGAGGGTCAGTCAGGGAGAGAGGGTCAGTACAGGGGAAGGGTCAGTCAGGGGAGAAGTAGGGTCAGTCAGGGAGAGGTGTCACGAGGCAGTTGGGAGAGGGTCAGTCAGGGGAGAGGTCAGTCAGGAGAGGCAGTGTGGGAGTCAGCACGGAGTCAGTCAGGGGAGAGGGCAGTGTGGGGAGAGGAGTCAGTCAGGGGAGAGGAGCAGTCAGTAGAGGGTCAGTCAGGGAGAGTCAGTCAGGGGAATGTAGAGGGATCAGTCGGGGAGAGGGCAGTGTGGGGAGAGGGTCATGTGGGAGAGAGCAGCAGAATGTGGGAGAGGGTCAGTCAGGGGAGAGGGCATGTGGGGGAGAGGGTCAGTCAGGGGAGGGGCAGTGTGGGGAGGGTCAGTCAGGGGAGGGGTCGTCGAAGCAGTGGGGAGAGGGCAGTTAGGGGAGAGGGTCAGTCGGGGAGAGAGTGTGGGGGGGGTCAGTCAGGGAGGAGGTGAGGTCGTCAGGGGAGAGCAGTGTGGGGAGAGGGGTCAGTCAGGGGATTGGGAGAGGGACAGGTAGGGCTGTGGAGAGGGGTCAGTCAGGGGAGAGAATGCAGGGTGGGGGTAGAGGGGTCAGTCAGGGGAGACAGTGTGGGAGAGGGTCAGTCAGGGGAGAGACAGTGTGGGGAGGGTCAGTCAGGGGTAGCAGTGGGGAGAGGGTCAGTCAGGGGAGAGACAGTGTGGGGAGAGGGTCAGTCAGGGGAGAGAGCAGTGTGGGGAGAGGGGTCAGTCAGGGGAGAGGCAGTGTGGGAGAGGGTCAGTCGGGGGAGAGGGAAGTGGGGAGAGGGGTCAGTCGGGGGAGAGGGGTAGTAGTGGGGAGAGGGGTCAGTCAGGGGAGTGTGCCCGGAAATCTCTTCCCCCAGTCCCCTGCGCCCTATAGAATTCCTTCCTTCTCCCGGATGATCGGTGGGGAGGGGCTCAGACAACATGTGGGGCCGCAGAACCTCACTCACTACAGATCCCAGCATGCCCACACAGCCTGCACTCTTGGCTCTGGTGCTGTCAGGACATGCTGGGAAGTGTAGTTCCTCCGCAGCTGCCGGTATACAGAGCCCTTATCCCACGTGCTGCAGGGCCCCGGAGGCGCCTCTTACCTGGGGCCACTGGTCCTCGCCGGCCGGGAAATGCTAGGTTGAGCCTAGACTGTATGTGTCACTGAGGACTCTGACCTCTGATCTCCCTCCTGCAGCTACAGACGCCGGAATCAGACTGCTGAGACCAATGTCAGACCACGCCCCCTCCTTGTATGACACGCCCCTTAAACGACGTCACACCCGGAAGCAGCCCAAACAGTCTAGCATTTATCAAGCCTCCATGTAGCATCTTCACTCCGGATATCATGTGACCCCGACTCCTCCCCCTGTGATCTCATCACAGGTCCTGTGCGCACAGAGCAGCCATATATGTGGAGTGCGGCTCTGCAGGTGGAGGTATGGTAAATGCTAGACTGTATGGGCTCCTGCCCGGTGTGACGTCATTTCCGGGGGCGTGTCATACCAGGAGGGGGCGTGGTCTGCCAAAGCCAGGAAGAGAAGACGCCATTAGACACTGGTTTCTGCAGTAGTCTGATGCCGGCGTCTGTAGCTGCAGGAGGGAGGTCAGAGTCCTCAGGGGATTTATTAATTAACTGGTTGATGTCTCGCTTAGATTTTTGGTTGAGGGGACCTGATACTTGGGGCTGTATAGTGGGGTTTGAGGGGGTGAATGCACGGCTGTGGGGTCTGTGTGTCCTAGGGGGTTATGCACAGCTGTGGGGTCTGTGTCATCCTAGGGGTTAATGCACGCTTGTGCGATCTGTGTGTGCTCCTAGGGGTTCATTGCATGATTGTGGGGTCTGTGTGTGCTCCTAGGGGTTCAATGCACGCTTGTGGGGTCTGTGTGTGCTCCTAGGGGTTCAATGCACGCTTGTGGGGTCTGTGTGTGCTCCTAGGGGTTCATTGCATGATTGTGGGTTCTGTGTGTGCTCCTAGGGGTTCAATGCACGCTTGTGGGGTCTGTGTGTGCTCCTAGGGGTTCATTACATGATTGTGGGGTCTGTGTGTGCTCCTAGGGGTTCATTGCAGGCTTGTGGGTTCTTTGTGTGCTCCTAGGGGTTCATTGCATGATTGTGGGGTCTGTGTGTGCTCCTAGGGGTTCATTACATGATTGTGGGGTCTGTGTGCTCCTATGGGGTTTGCTGCATGCTTGTGGGGTCTGTGTGTCCTAGGGGGTTTACTGCACGCTTGTGTGGTCTGTGTGTGCTCCTAGGGGTTTACTGCCTGCTTGTGGAGTCTGGTTGGGACCCGGGGGGTTAATGCACAGTTTTGGTGTCTGAGTGGCTTGGGGACTTGATGCTTGGGGGAGGGGGTATCTGGTGGGGGCTTGGGGGAGGGGAGGCCCGTCTGCATCTGTTGTGACTTGAGAGGGGGGATTGTTTTTGGTGTAGACTCTCGACTGGTAGGGTTTATAGTTGGGGTAGAGGTGCCATCTGGTGAGGTTTATGCTTGGGGGAGGTGCTGACTCGTGGGGGTTTATGCTTGTGGGAGTAGAAGTCCGATGGAGGTTTATGCTGGGGGAGCTGGACGTTCGATGGTGCTCATGGTTGGGGGGTGGCCGTCCGATGGAGGTTTATGCTGGGGGGGGGAGTGGACGTCCAACGGGGCTTTATGCTGGGGGGGTGGACATCCGATAGGGATTTATGCTGTGGGGTGGAAATCCAATGAGGGTTTATGCTGGGGGGGTGGAAATCCGATGAGGGTTTATGCTGGGGGGGTGGACATCCGATGGGGGTTTATGCTGGGGGAGTGGTTGTCCGATGGGGGTTTATGCTGGGGGGGGGAGTGGTTGTCCCATGGGGATTTATGCTGGGGGGGAGTGGTTGTCCCATGGGGGTTTATGCTGAGGGGAGTGGACGTCCGATGGGGGTTTATGCTGAGGTGGAGTGGACGTCCGATGAGGATTTATGTGGGGGGAGTGGATGTCTGATGGGGGTTTATGCGGGGGGGGGGGGGTGTGGAGTGAATGTCCGATGAGGATTTATGCTGGGGGTGTATGCTTGGGAAGCGGGGTGGGTGGCGTCCAATGCGAGTAATGCTTGGGTGGATGGACATCCGATGGGGGGGGGTTTATGCTTGGGGATGGGTGGGGGTTTATATGATGGGGATTCACCCCTTGGGGGGGAAGGGGGCGTCTGGGGATTTACACTTGGGAGGGGGCGTTTTGATTGCTTTGTTGGGTTTATACTGTGGGGTCCACTGATTAGTGTGAGGTGGAGGTTATGCTGTGTGGCCTTCAGGTTGGTGTGTGGGGGTTTAATGCTTCATTGGGACACACAAAAAAACATGGGTGTATGCTGCTTATGCTATGCAAAAAAAATGTAGTTTCCCCCCCCCACACACACACGTAGAGGATGGTACACCACCAACTGGCATGAAGCTAATCTGTTTTAGCTTAGTGTCAGGAGACCGGCACGGATCTGGACCGCCCAGGCCGGTTTCTACCTTAGTTTTTTTTTATTATTATTATTATTAATGATTTCCCTTTTTCTTTTCAGATATGGCTTTTGAGGGTGACAGATTGGAATTGTCACTCTGATCTCCCACCTAGAATTGTCACTACCGCATCATCTGTGGTCTACGAGGCATGGCCCCAACACATAAAGAGTGTTTGGGGTCCTGCGAGTTCACGACCAATGCCCTCATCATCTGCAAAAGAGGTAAAAAAAGAAAAACAATATTCCTCACCTTTCTGCAAGATGCTTTTAATCCAAAATCCATTTGTCTCACGACGTGTCTAGCTCTGCTACATCTAGATGGCAAGCTGCATGGAAGCATGTTGCGTCCATACAGCCTGTCATCCAGTAGACACTGAGCACTCTGTGCTCAGTGTCTCCCTGTGAACTGCTATTCCCTCTCTAGAGGTACGTGACGTGAGAAAGTTCTCCTGCTTGCGGTGCCGTCTGACAGGTCCTGGAGTTCACAGCCAATGAGCTCGCTTTACCTATGTGACGTTGGCACGAGCGAAGTGGGAAATCTTCCACGGCGCTCGCATTGACATCAGAAAGGTGAAGTCATGGCTTGAAGTATCATTGGCTAGTGATTCATGTGGAATGAGTCATTGGCTGTGAGTGATCATGTGGAAGTGTTCCTTGGCTGTGAACTCGCAGGACCTGTCAGACTGCATCACAAGCAGGAGAACTTTCTCAGCTCGCAGTGCCCTCAGACAGGTAAGTAATTGCAGTTCACAGGGAGACACTGAGCACACGGTTCTCAGTGTCTACTGTATGACAGTCTGCATGGTTCGCATCATGTGCAGCCTGCCATCTAGATGTAGCAGAGCTGGACCCTTCCTGGGACAAATGGATTAAAAGCATCTCTGCGGAAAGGTGAGGAATATTGTTGTGTCTTTTTTTTTTTTACCTCTTTTGCAGATGAAGGCATTGAGGGAGTAGGCAAGGTCGTAAGTATGGTTTATTAAGATATTAAAGAGTCATGTCATTCTTTCAATTAAAGGAATTTTTCTGGGTGTCTGTTTTCTTACAATGTGATTATGGGGTTAGTAATGGGGCGTCTTATTGAAGCCTCTCTATAACTAACTTTAGGGCATGATGTCACCTGACAATACAAAAGTGGCATCAACCCCCCCCCCCCCCCCCAAGTATTACCCCACTTGCCATCGCTACAAGCTAAGTGGGAAGAGCGAGGTTAAGTGCCAGAATTTGCGTATCTTAGAGATGTGCCTCTTCTGGGGCGACTGAGAGGTGATGTTTTTAGCCTGGGGAGGCAGTGTCCATGGCCCCTTCCTAGGCTACTAATATCAGCCCCCAGTTGTCTGCTTAGCCTTTGCTGGTTATTAATTATTGGGAGACCCCACGTCATTTAATGGGTCCCCCATTTTAATAGCCAGTAAAGGCTAAGTATACAGATATGAGCTGATATTAATAACCTGGGAAGCTACATGGGTATTTCCCCCTTCCCAAACATCTGACCCCAGCCATCGGCTTTCCCTCTGCTGGTTACGAAAATTGCGCTGGAGCCCACGCTGTGTTTTTCCGAAAAATTGTTTATTAAATACATGTACAGTAAGCTGCACACTGTACTAATTGTATTTGTGACAGACATCTATATATCTACCTATTCTATTTGTCTTTACTGTATGTAATACATCTCTTCTGTCTGCTCCTGCAGTGATTTTACAGTACACGGCAGATGAATGGCTGGCTTTTCTTGTATCTATGTGATATAAATACTTATACTTGTGTGTGTCACTAACATCTATGTATTCTATGTGTATATATCTATTGTCTTTTCTATACTAACCTGTCACTGTGATTTTACAGAACATGGCTCATGAATTGGTAAAAAAAAATATATAAGTGTGTGTGTGTGTGTGTGTATATATATATATATATTATTTGCTGAAAGAAATAAAGGAACATGAAATAACATCCTAGATCTGAATGAATGAAATATTCTCATTGCATACCTTGTTCTGTACAAAGTTGAATGTGCTGACAAGAAAATCACACAATCATCAATGGAAATCAAATTTTATAATTTAATTTGAAGTCACCCACAAAATTAAAGTGGAATGTAATGTCCTTAAAGGGAATCTGTCACCCCATTTTTGCCCTATAAGCTGCGCCACCGCCATCAGGGGCTATCTACAGCATTCTGGAATGCTGTAGCTAAGCCCCCGATGTCACCTAAAAATGAAGAAAAACGAGTTAGATCATACTCACCCAGGAGCGTTCCGCCGTCTGGTCGAGTCCGGAGGGAGTCGCGGTCCGGTTCGGCGCCTCCCAACTTGTATCGAAGCCGGCCTCTTCTTTCCGTCCCGTCGCGGCTCCTGCGCAGGCGCTCTGCCCTGATGAGAGCAGAGTATTACAGTGTGCAGGCGCCGGACCTCTCTGACCTTTCCCGGTGCCTGCGCACTGCAGTACTGCTCTGCCCTCAGCAGGGCAGAGCAGCCTGCGCAGGAGCTGCGACGGGACGGAAAGAAGAGGCCGGCTTCGATACAAGATGGGAGGTGCCGAACCGGACCGCGACTCCCTCCGGACTCGTCCGAACGGTGTAACGCCCCTGGGTGAGTATAATCTAACTTGTTTTTCTTCATTTTTAGGTGACATCGGGGGCTTATCTACAGCATTCCAGAATGCTGTAGATAAGCCCCTGATGGCGGTGGCAGCAGCTTATAGGGCAAAAATGGGGTGACAGATTCCCTTTAAAACAAGTAAAAATGATGGTCAGTATTGTGTGGGGCCTCCACGTGCCTGTATGACCTCCCTACAACACCTGGGCATGCTCCTGATGAGGTTGCGGATGTTCTGAGGAGAACTCCTCCTAAACCTGGACTAAAGCATCCACCAACTCTGGACAGTTTGTGGTGCAACGTGACGTTGGATGGAGCGAGACATGATGTCCCAAATCTGCTCAATCGGATTCAGGTCTGGGGAATGGACGGGCCAGTCCATAGATTCAATTCCTTCATCTTGCAGGAAATGCTGACACACTCCAGCCAAATGAGGTCTGGCATTGTCCTGCATTAGGAGGAACCCAGGGCCAACCACACCAGCATATGGTCTCACAAGGGGTCTGAGGATCTCATCTCTGTACCTAATGGCACTCAGACTGCCTCTGTTGAGCACATGGAGGGCTGTGTGGCCCTCCAAAGAAATGCCACCCCACACCATTACTGACCCACTGCGAAACCGGTCATGCTGAAGGATGTTGCAGGCAGCAGATTACTCTCCACAGCGTCTCCAGACTCTGTCATGTGCTCAGAGTGAACATGCTTTCATCTGTGAAGAGCACAGGGCCAGTACGAATTGCCATCCTGGAGTTCCATGGCAAATGGTAAGCGCCCTGCACGGTGTTGGGCTGTAAGCACAACCCTCATTGGTGGACGTCGTGCATTCAGACCATCCTCAAGGAGTCGGTTTCTAACCGTTAGTGCAGACACATGCACATTTGTGGCCTGTTGGAGGTCATTTTGCAGGGCTCTGGCAGTGCTCCTGTTCCTCCTTGCACAAAGGCGGAGGTCGCGGTCCTGCTGCTGGGTTGTTCCCCTCCTACGGCCCCCTCCACGTCTCCTGGTAGCACTCTGGACACTACGCTGACAGACACAGCAAACCTCGGCACAGCTTGCATTGATGTGCCATCCTGGATGAGCTGCACTACCTGAGCCACTTGTGTGGGTTGTAGAGTCCGTCTCATGCTACCATGAGTGTAAAAGCACAACCAACTTTCAAAAGTGACCAAAACATCAGCCAGAAAGCATTGGAGATGTGGTCTGTGGTCCCCACCTGCAGAACACAGCAGCAGCAAAAGAATATATGGGGTGCACCTAACACCATAAATATCTACCCGGGTGCCTGACTATGTATGGATGATCCATATAAACAAGGAGAGAAAAAGACCATAACAATAATAAGTCTGCACACCAGGAAACAATTTAGGATAGAAAAAAATACCATAACATATTTTATTTGGATAAGCAAAACACAACAATTAAAATCATTTAAAACACACATAATGTGCCATGTACCATACATCTGACCCCTGGCTAGTGCCAAACAATATAATGTAATGACCCTTTATGTTATATGCATCTGACCCTAGTGGACACCGATTGCCACTATCTGCAATTGACAATGGACATGGAACTCGTGTGAATGTGGCCCACTGGTGAATATATCCTAATGAACCATGTGAATACAAAACACAAGTCACAAGATGCATATATGAAAACCTGGGAACTGCAGCCAAATAGGGGTTAAAGATATAGCACCCAATTGGACAAATAAGAAAAAAAAAGAGCCATGGAAAGGACAAAATAACAAATATACCTATCCATACTGATTCATACTCACTAGAGAGACTGAGGATAGAGATGTTCCCCAGATGTATGTCCACTGATGTGGGAAAAGGGGTAAACCAGTAGCATCCCAGTCCCAAAAACCTGCAGAACCACTCTTTTATTGAGTGTGTCTTGCTAATTGCCAATAATTTCCATCTGTTGTCTATTCTATATACCTCACTTGAGCCCATACAGTCCATATCTACAATAATATATACCTAACGGAGCCCTACAGTCTATATCTACAATAATATATACCTGACAGGAGCCCGTACAGTCTATATCTACAGTAATATATACCTAACTGGAGCCCATACAGTCCATATCTACAGTAATATATACCTGACAGGAGCCCATACAGTCTATACAATAATATATACCTGACAGGAGTCCCATACAGTCTATATCTACATAATATATACCTGACAGGAGCCCATACAGTCTATATCTACAGTAATATATACCTGACAGGAGCCCGGACAGTCTATATCTACAGTAATATTACCTGACAGGAGCCCTACAGTCTATATCTACAGTAATATATACCTGACAGGAGCCCATACAGTCTATATCTACATAATATATACCTGACAGGAGCCTGTACAGTCTATATCTACAGTAATATATACCTGACAGGACCTACAGTCTATATTTACAATAATATATACCTGACAGCAGTCCGTGACAGTCTATATATACAGTAATATATACCTGACAGGAGCCCGTACAGTCTATATCTACAGTAATATATACCTGACAGGAGCCCGTACAGTCTATATCTACAATAATATATACCTGACTGGAGCCCGTACAGTCTATATTACAGTAATATATACCTGACAGGAGCCCGTACAGTCTATATCTACAATAATATATACCTGACGGAGCCCGTACAGTCTATATCTACAGTAATATATACCTGACAGGGCCTGAACAGTTATATCTACAGTAATATATACCTGACAGGAGCCCGTACAGTCTATATCTACAGTAATATATACCTGACAGGAGCCCGTACGTCTATATCTACAGTAATATATACCTGACAGGAGCCCATACAGTCTATATCTACAATAATATATACCTGACAGGAGCCCATACAGTCTATATCTACAGTAATATATACCTGAAGGAGCCCGTACAGTCTATATCTACAATAATATATACCTGACAGGAGCCCCCCAAAAAAAAAACCCAAAAAAATTTTTTTTAAAAAGGGCCAAAAATTCCAACCCTTTCCCCCTTTTCCCCAAAAAAACCCCCCAAAAAAAAAAAAAAACAAAAAAAACCAAAAAAACCCCCCCCCCCCAAAAAAAAAACCCCGGGGGAAAAAACCCCCCAAAAAAAAACCCCCCCCAACCCCCCCCCCCCAAAAAACCCCAAAAAAAAACCCCCAAAAAAAAAAAAAACCCCCCCCCCCCAAACCCCAAAAAAAAAAAAACCCCCCCCCAAACCCAAAAAACCCCCCCCCCCAAAACCCCCCCTTTTCCCAAAAAAAACCCCCCCCGGGGCCCCAAAAACCCAAAAAAAAAAAATTAACAAAACCCCCCCCAAAAAAAATTTAAAAAAACCCCCAAACAAAAAAAAAACCCCCCCCCAAAAAAAACCCCCAAAAAAAAACAAAAAAAAAAAAAAAATTTTTTTAAAAAGGGGCCCAAAAACCCAAAAAAAAAAACCCCCCCCCAAAAAAACCCCCTAAAAAAATTTTTAAAAAAAAAACCCCCAAAACCCCCAAAAAAACCCCCCCCGGGAAACCCTTTTAAAAAAAAACCCCCAACAAAACAAAAATTCCAGCCCCCAAAAAAAAAGTTAAAACCACAAAAAAACAAAAAAACCCCCCAAAAAAAAAAAAAAAAGGCCCGAAAACCAAAAAACCCCAAAAAAAAAAAAAAAAAAAAAAAAACCCCCCCCCAAAAACCCAAAAACCCCCAAAAAAAAAAAAAAAACCCCCCAACCAAAAAACCCCAAAAAAACCCCCCCCCCCCCCCCCCTTTTTTTTAAAAAAAAAAAACCCCCCCAAAAAAAAAAACCCCCCCCCCCCCCCCCAAAAAAACCCCAAAAAAAAAAACCCCCCCCCAAAATTTTTTCCCCCCCAAAAAAAAAAAAACCCAAAAAAAACCCCCCCCCAAAAAAAAAAAAAAAAAACCCCCAAAAAAAAACCCCAAAAAACCAAACCCCCCCCCCCCCCCCAAAAAAAAAATTTTAAAAAACCCGCCCCAAAAAAAAAAACAACCCCCAAAAAAACCCCCCCAAAAAAAAACCTCCCCCCCCAAAAAAATTTTTTCCCCAAAAAACCCCCCAAAAAATTTAAAAAAAAAAACCCCCCCAAAAAAACCCCCCAAAAAAACAAAAAAACCCCCCCCCCCCAAAACCCCAAAAAATCCCCCCAAAAAAAAAAAGAAAAACCCCAAAAAAAAAAAACAAACCAACAAAAAAAAAACCCCCCAAAAAAAAAAAATTTAAAAAAAACCCAAAAAAAAAAAAAAAACCCCCCAAACCCAAACAAAACCCCACCCCCAAAAAAAAAAACCCCCCCAAAAAAAACAAAAAAACCCCCCCCCCCCCCCGGCCCCAACAGAAAAAATTTTAAAAAACCCCCCGAAAAAAGAAAAAAAAAAAAAAACCCCCCCCCAAAAAGAAAAACCCCCCCCCAAACCCCCCCCCCAAAAAAATTTAACCCCCAAAAACCCCCCCCCCCACAAAAACCCCAAAAAAAAAATTTTCCCCCCAAAAAACCCCCCCAAAAAACCCAAAAGCCAAAAAAAAAAAAAACCCCCCCCCGGGGGAAAAAAAAAAAAAAAAACCCCAAACCCCCCCCCCCCAAAAAAAAACCAAAAAAGGGGCCCCCCCCTTTTCCTTTTTTTTTAAAAAGGGGGGGTTAAAAAAAACCCCAAAAAACCCAAAACCCCCCCCCGGGGGGGGGGGAAAAAACCCAAGGGCCCCCCCAATTTTAAAAAAAACCCCCCGGGGGCCCCCCCTTTTCCCCTTTTGGGGGGGCCCCCTTTTGGGGGTAAAAAAGGGGGGGGGGGGGGGGGGGGGGGGGGGGGGAAAAAGGTTTTTTTCCCCTTTAAAAAACCTAAAAAAAAAAACCCTTTTAAAAAAAAAAAAAAAAACCAAACCCCCCCCCCAAAAAACCCCAAAACCCCAAAAACCAAACAAAAAAAAACCCCCCCAAAAAAACCCCAAAAAAAACCCCAAACCAAAAAAAAAAACCCCCCCCCCCAAAAAAAAAAACCCCAAAAAACCCAAAAAAACCCAAAAAACCAAAAAAAAAAACCCCCCAAAAACCCCCAAAAAAAAAAAAAAACCCTAAAACCAAAAAAAAACCCCAAAAAACCCCCCCCCAAAAAAAAGAAAACCAAAAGCCCCCCCCCCAAAACCCCGACCCCAAACCCCCCCCCAAAAAAAAACCCCCCCCCCCCCAAAAAACCCCCAAAAAAACCCCAAAAAAACCCCCAAAAAATAAAAAAAAAAAAAAAAAAAAAACCCCCATAAAAAAAAAAAAAACCCAAAAAAAAAAAAAACCCCCCCAAAAAAAAAACCCCCCCCAAAAACCCCCCCAAAATTTCCCCCAAAAAAAAAGGGCCCCCCCCCTTTTAAAAAAAAAAAAACCCCCCCAAAAAAAAACCCCCCAAAAAACCCCCGGGGACCCCCGGGGTTTTCCCAAAAAAAACCCCCCCGGACCCCCCCCCCCCCCCAAAAAAAAAACCCCCAAAAACCCCCAAAACCAAAAAAAACCCCTTTAAACCCCCAAAAAAAAAAAAAAAAAAAACCCCCCCCAAAAAAATTTTTTTCCCCCCGGGGCCCCGCCCCCCCAAAAACAAAAAAAACCCCCCGGCCCAAAAAAAACCCCCCAAAAAAAACCTCCCCCCCCCTTTTAAAAAAAAAAAACATCCCCCCAGAAATTTTCCCCAAAAATTTAAAAAACCCCCTGGCCCAAAAAAAAAAAAAAACCCAAAAAATTTCCCCCCCCAAAAAAACCCGGGGCCCCCCCCAAAAAAACAAAAAAAAAAAAACCCAAAAAAAACCCCCAAAAAAAAAAACCCAAAAATTAAAAAAAAAAAAAGGGGGAAAAAGGAACCCCTAAAAAACCCAAAAATTTCCCCCCCAAACCCAAACCCATTTAAAAACCAAAAAAAAAACCCCCAAAACCAATTTAAAAAAAAAAAAACCCCCCCCAAAACCCTTCCCAAA